>CM032427.1:7205758-7718653 GCA_019049465.1 Dryas iulia moderata
AAGGTAGAAAAAGTGTGAAACGTAGGTATAATTCGAAGAACACTAAGCATGAAATATTAAATATTAACCGAAATTTGCTAAAATACCAATATAGTTAATTCTGCATTTAAATCATTAAAAAAAACAAACAATAAAACTGATAAATAGAAAAAGAACATTGTCTTGGGTTCTATTACATTGATAAATGTATATAATAATATTTTTTCTCATATATTTTCCATGTACGGACAGCAATCAGTTATATTTTTATTATATCTATCTAATATTTTTGTAGCACATCTATTATTATATGATATTTTGAAGTTCTAAAGGGTAGGAGAACCATTATAATCCCTTATAAATACTAAAAGTAATTGGAACCATTTTCTATATTTTTTATCATGATAGAATTTTATGTACGTCCTAACGTCTACAACGTTATAGACTAGCAACAAGTAATAAATCGCATAAGAATCTAATAGAATAAATTTAAGTACGTATAAAATGCATAAATGTGTTTAAAGTTTAATGTATAAGATGACTAGAACAACTTCTTCGTGCCCTCATAGAGACAAGTTCGAATGTATGTTTATTTTTTAGATATTATAATTATGACTAACAAGAAACGATAGTAAAAACTAGTATACAAGGTGGCTGCTTTATCATTTGGAATTGAAAATTTGGTAGTAATTGGTTTTTTCTTCTCCAAAAAAGGCACGAATTACTGGTAGCATGTTTAATACTTACTTTAAATATTAATTTAAAACAAGGATGCAAAATGACTTAATGACCTATGCAGTGCAACTACTATAGCGTGTCTGTATCTCGGTAAATCATCGTTAGTAAACACGGATTACAACATATCCTGGATAAGTCGTGACCCGCACTTGTCGCCTGGGAAGGCGGTAATCACGAAAAACTGTAACGATGGTGGATCATAAATATTCTATAACTCTATAGACTTTGTTATTGCATTTGCCTTACGTTTTTTTCTCGCATATCATAATATTCAGAAATAACCTAGTGGCAAGGCACTCCGTTTTCCACTTTCTGCTTGAATTGAGTCTTCCCCGAGTAGGAATTGAACTCACCACCGATCGTGTTTATATTAAGACAATCTTCCACTGCGCCACGATGGTCTCTAAGATCTCTTCGTGTTCTATTTTGTTTATTGATTAGAATATTAATATGCGATATACTCGGACAATACCCGTGCTTCTCGCGACACCAAAGCTAGGTACAGCCTGTATCATAAACAGTTGATTGAAAAACATACTGAATGGGTTCTGGTATGGTACTTCTTAAAATTATTACACCTGGCCTAATTATTGGATGGTTGTTTTGTATAAGTAAGTCAGACGAGGTACAATTTTTTATACGGTACGCAACTTTTTGTCTAATTTTTTTATAGGTATAGATTAAAATATAATAAACTTATATTTAATATACACTGTCCTACTTTTTATATATGAAGGCCTCGAATAAAGAAAAACGTATCCCTTATCTATGATTGAAATCTATGAAATGAAACGATGAACTTTGACCTTTCGACATGAAAACGTGACCCGCACAATTTCCAAATATAGGTGTATGCTTTGAACGGAAATGACGTAAAACGAAAGCATAATCATGATATCATGAATAAACTATATATATAAGAAAAATGTAGCTGATCACTGTTTGTACATGGTGCTCCATGTTGAAGAAATGATTTCTAAATTTGTTTTTTTTTTATGCACGCTAATCTTAGAAACGGCTTAATCGATATAATAAGTGCAGCTTTGACTACAGTAGTCAAGTTTTTGTAAACTTATCTTTACATATAGTGATTATTTTATTTTAGCCGGTTAATAAATACGAAAGTGTTTTATTATATAAACACATAGCTTTGTTAATTGCTTTAAAATAACGGTTTTCAAAAAAAATGTGAGAACGTTTGCGTATGATTTGACCTGATTAATGAGTTTTTAAATGATAACACGCCTTGGGAATGAAATGCTCGCTCTAGTCTATTTCAAAGGTATCATTGTCACTAATAAAATTGTACTTGAAAATTATTGACACAAAATGGAGACTTGAAAATTATTGACACAAGTCCCGCTAAGTTTCTTCTCAAGTCTGAGGAATTGACTTTAGTGAACCCGCGGTAATTTTTTGACGTTCAAGAAATGAAGTATATAATATTTTATTTTTAATAAAATTATTTGACATTTACTATAAATTGGTTAGCTGAAACTTCAAGGCGAACTTCGCAGGCGAAGCCAAGTGCGGGATACTAGTCATGAATTAAAGAAAATAGTTCAGTGGAACTAGAGGCAAAGTTTTCCAGTTATGTTCCTGCATTTATTTTTAACTCGTCTCGAGGCTATCGGAAACTGAATTATTGAACATCGGCGTCCTTATTGATTTTCTGAATATAGAGCAGTTGTATGTATACACTTACGTAGGTATAGATGTGACTGATAAGTGCAGGCGAGGATGATGCAATAAGGAATTATATTGAAGATATTTACTTTATAAGTTTATTTTTCGACCTAACGATAACTTTTTTAATATGATTCATTAAAATGTTATCCGATATCTTGACTAGACGTGATGGCATCGTGATGCAATCTTCATTCATCTGTTTGGTTACACTTAGTGCGGCGTTAGGTTCCGCCTACTTAAATTCTATACCTTTTAAATGGGTAAAAGTCGTTAATGAACTATTCATTCAGTAGGTTCACTCTACCTATACCACCAGTAGCTTGGTGGTAGGAGATTCGTTCTCCGACTGGCTCGCGACCACTAGCACGTCAAAGACGAACCGCCAAATATCTGGTGATGTGTTCCGGTTCGATAGCATGTAAGCCAGCTCTCTCCCTATTCCTTCCATTCTCAGCCTATTTCCCTCCTTCTCTCCTTTACCTCCAAGGTCGGCAAAGCTTCCACAACCCCTGTAGTGTTGTGGATGTTTATGGGCGAAGGTAACCACTTACCATCAGGTCGTCCTTCTGCACGATTGCCTCCTTTATTCACTAATAAAAACTACATGTTGCAAATTACGATAAATGCGTGAAATAAAATTGTTAATCTATTCAGATCTTTGTAGGAAATACTAACTTATCTGTATTAAACATATGTATTGTACTATACTGTATTAAACATAATATGATAATGAATTTTGTTTGAGTTTGAGATATTTCCTATGTTGGAAAATTTTCCATATTATCTATAAAATAACTAAACAATTTACAATAAATGAAGGTTTTATTCAAATACGTATTTATTTATTCAATGGTGTAAATAAAAAGTGTTTCTGCCCTTTTGTCTACGTCAAATAAGGTCGATACGTCGCCGTGTCGCTGAATATTTTACGTGACCTACGTTCCATGATACACTGGTTAATGATAAAAGCATCGGTTAAAATTGCATACAATCGTGCCCGTATGCCGCTTGCGTTTTTTTTTCGTTATAAAGTTATGTATTAATGCATAGCATAAGATGACTATTCCGTTTAATAATACATAAATATTAATTGCGTTTATTTTTAAGCAAACATTTAGTAGTTTTTTTTATTGTGCCTTCTAATCAACGATGATAAATGACTCGAGTCATTTTGTAGGTTACCTCCAAATCGTTTCTTTTTGTCGTAATTTGAGTCGACCTTGAGTTGACAAAGTAGTTATATTACATAGTATATACGTACACATTATAGAAACAAAGACGAACATTATGCATTGTTTCCAGGTTTGATAAACTACATGAGCTTCGACCCGGCGGGTAAGTATTTATACGTCTGCGGCGATCGCGCCGTGAGGGTCCTTCACAATGTATGCGGGTATTATACGACGATTAACAGCTGTTCGAGGCTTCTCAGCTCGAAGCAGACTTCCGCGACCGTGGAGCGACTCAATAACACCATTAAAGACTGCAAGGCGACTCTTGCGAAGTTTGGCAAGTAATCTCGCTTTGTTATTATGTACACAACTGTATATAAGTACCTAATATAAACTTTAAGTATGTTATGTTTTATTTCATTGCATTGTTGGTTTGTATTGACTACTTAAATATGGTTTTGTGGTTATTCAAATGTTTTAGTTAGATTTTTTATTTTTATTTTACACATTTGGAACTATATACTTAGGTATACATTTTAGAAAATTTAATGCATTTATTCATTTATTATACACATACATGATGTGTATGCTAAAATATTTAAAGTCAATACCTTCAAAGTAATGTTTGTTTAACGTAAACTACCTACTATTAAAATTATAATTTTAAATATAATTACAAATTGCATTTATTTAGTTTTTGTTAAATATAAGCCATGAAAACAAATGTATTGTGTATAGCATATTAAACGTTCGTATTTGAAATAAGTTGTTATTGGTCCAAATTTTCTATGTAACTACAATTTATAACTGATTCTAAGTAGGTTTAAATAATTTGTATGTCTAACAACTTGATCTTATGATACCTTATATTGTACATGTATGTATGTAATCGTTAGTAATATACAACTGTGTACAGTAGTGTACTACTTACAATATAATATATTGTATTGTAATATATTATATAGCTCTCCCTATTCCCACCATTCCCATCCTTCCTCCCTCCTTCTGTCCTACATTCCCAAGACTGGCAACGCATCCATAACTTGAATGTTGTGGATGTCTATGGGCGAAGGTAACCACTTAACACCAGGTGGGCCTTCTGCTCGTGTGCCTCCTTTAATCCATAAAAAAAATATATAAAAATCGTTATATAGACAGTGAAATTTTAGTATATATTTTATGTAATCACGATTAATAAATTAGGTATTTCTATCATGTTTTTCTTAAACCGTAGATAGTTCTTAGTAAACTATTTTCTAATTTAAAAAAATCAAAATGTTTAGTAAAATGATTTTTCACGATTTTATTTTTAACATTATTCTGTCAATTGTCATTTAGATATTTATGCCACGTCTTAGTAGTGGGCATTTCCCACTGTGTATATAAATGACGTAATGTCAAGTAATTACTAAAAGATAAATATTCTAAATCACTAAGTTCTGTTAAATAGTAATTTGTAAATTATATCGTGAACTGATAACACACTGATCGTTAAGATAACATTTAGCGACGATTATTAACTACCTATTTCATACTTATATTAATGGTTATAGTAAATTAAACAAAGAAATATATTTTTCAAATTCTTTTTACTAAAAGATGTAGAGTCCTTTTGAAGAATATTCAATATACTTACTTGTTTTATGATTTTATATTGTAATGTTGAATATCCCGTAGTTTAGTGTATTTTGATTATAACGGAGCAAAAATACATGATTATGTTAATATATTATTCATATATTTAGATTTTATCGTAAATCGATCTTGTTTGTTTAAACGCCATATTTAAAAAAACGTTTTCTAACAGTTCCTACGTATACTATTTCCCAATACACATATAATGTAGTCGTAAAATAGACTTCTTCACATGCATAATTCATTTGTTTTATTCATAAGTTTGAAGATCTCTTGTGTATTTTTTTAATAAATACTGATTTCTTATACTCTGTTTTATTTATAATGTTTAAATATTTTATATTTATGTGAAGACAGATGTGCCTTGAACATTTATTCGTAATACAAATAAATATTTATTAATTATTTCAATGTTTGGTGTCACGCTTTTTTCATATAAGATAAGCAATATGAATAAAGAGTCAGGAAAGTCCAGTTAAAATCGACACCGAACTCGACGTTTATCTTACCAGAGCACAGAAGATATGCCATAATTTAAATATTCCTCCAAGAGGTACTCGAACCTACAACCAATTGAATTATTGTTGCAAATTTAATAGTATCGTTTATCGACAAACGATACAGTTTTCTAATAATAATAATAATAATATTTTTAGGTTCACGCTGTATCCCACACACAACAGGGTAGGCAGAGGGAACCTAGTGTTAAGACACTCCGTTCCCAACTTTTCTGGAGGCATTGCGTGTTAAGTGGCGGAACTTAACGCCACGCTTTGCCTCAACACAAAAGCGTTGAAAATAGAAATATTAAACTATTCATTTAAAATAATCTCATAATTATTAACTTAAAAATTTATTAAAATATAGTTTTATTACATCTGGTACATTTTCTATTGGCATAGCAAGTTCAGATAGAGATTATTTACACAATATAAAGGTTAACGCTATAAGCAACTACGCAAACATATTATTTTATTTATCCTTTAACGTAAAGTAAGTGACGCAACGCCCCTCTTTGTTTGTAAATAAGATGAAAACGTCTGAACTAAAATACCCGACATCCGTTTGTGTAAATAATGCGATAGCAGAAAACGTACACTAGTGGCCCGCTCCCGGCTTCTTCTGCGTGAACTACACAACTATTTCACTATAAGCATGCGCCTTCTAGCCTAAATCACATTAGAAACCTCTAAAATGATCAGTGTTTCTCTACTATATTATGCATGTATTATATATATAACCTTCCTTTTGAATCATTTTATCTGTTAAAAAAACCACATCAAAATCCGTTGCGTGGTTTTGAAGATCTAAGCATACATACAAACAGACGCGGGAAGCGACTTTGCTTTATACTATGTTAAGTTGAAATGAATGTTTATATTTTTATCGTTGTGAATCTTCTGCATTTTGCAGAGGACGTCGAGGGTGTACGACGCTAATCAATTTTCACAGGATACATGTTTTCCTTATTTTAAAAATAGTGCTTGTAAGGTGGCGAAACTCAACGTCGCGCTGCGCCCTTGTATTATCAAACTGAAGAAATGAAACATGATAGTATTTTTGAGAAGCTAAATTATAGGCTAATAGCGACAAAAACGCCTTCATGTCGTTATACCTACATGGGTGTGTTGATACATTTTATATTTTCATTCATAATTTCAAATGCGTAATTGTAAAGTATTTATAAGGATTTTGAATATACATTAAAATATTAATTTAGTCAATTTATTTATAGTAAAATTGGGCCAGTCATGGCACAGAGGCACAAAGTTATCCTGTAAAGCGACTGGTTGTGGGTTCGATTCCCACTCGAGGAGTGGAAATATTTAATGCATCCATTTTCTTCGCCTTGTGTCGAGGCAAAGCACGGCGTTAAGTTCCGCCACTTAACACGCAATGCCTACAGAATTCAGTGGAAAATGGGGAACGGAGTGTCTTAACACTAGGTTCCCTCTATCTACCCTGCTATATGCGGGATACAGGGTGAAGCTAAAAAAAAACCGTACTTGTTATATATTAAAGAATTGAATATATCAGCATTTCATACGTATTGAAGTGACATGGGAGTAGAAAACCACTAAATATATAATTGAGTAACTAATTCTAGGAAAATGTTGGGATAAATAATTTATGAATTAATTCGTTGTTTCTATAAACATGACGAATGTCAATTATACAAAATAAGGAATATTTGAGCTCAATCATCATGACTTCACATTTGTTAAAATAAACTTTCCTTTGGCTCATCATTGTATAAGATGTTTACAGTATATAATCCATCAACTTTGCTTATTTACTGGAGACTTTATTTTGTTTTAATAATGTACCTTCACAATTTTTTCCGGTAGACAGAATCTAGCGTCCATACTCTCCGTTATTTATCCGCCTGAAATCGAGACTGGTGTCAACGGAACTTAAAGCCGCCGTCTTAAGCACCAGAGCGAAGAAGTAAGAATAATGACATTAACTACACTGAATGGTAATCGAACCCTTCTCCGCGACGGTTGCAGTCAGACATCTCACACTGCGATACTAAGGATTGAGGAAAGAATTTTTATTTTCTCTTTACCATAATAAATATTTTTTTATATAAATTAACGGAGTAAGGAAAAAAAACAACACGAAAGACGAATTTTTACTTTATTTCGCATAAGTGACATTATTAATACACTGAGATACTCTGTGATTATAATTTAAGTACAGTTTCACAGCTTCTGATAAATATATTTTAATTTAGCTTCACTATAGATGTATTAGAACTAATATTTAACGAGTCAATTCCATTTGATTTGCAAAAATATGTTTTTGATGTCAAAATAGATTTTTAATTTCGAAATGAAATATGAAGTGTCACTTTTATTTTCACAAAATAATATATTCACTTTATACTTAATATAAGTTTGATCACAAATTACGTTTGTACCAATCGCCGATGTCGATATCCTCTAATAGTAGTAGTTTGTAGTGTTTCAAATGTATAAATGCGTATTACCCTAGAGGCAGTGGTTTGTGAATAGTTTGTGACGAAGTACAATGCACATAGGTAGGTAAAGGTAATGCGTACAATAAGAAACAATACGAGAAACGTTAACAAATTTCACAATCAAGGAACAAACTTACAACAAACATTAAACTGCTTGCTAACAGATAAGATAACAATTCATTTGCTAATTCGTATTAAGCTGGTAACCATATTTAAGGGCCGCTTGTACTGGATTTCTATTAATATGTAGATATATAGTTGACAATATGTATTTGTTCTACTATTACAGTTTCTAAGTATTTGCTTTGTAAGATATATCTCTCATTAAATCCTTTTGCTGACACGAAAATCCCGGTATTGAGGCCGGTATGGAATTAGAAGCACCGTGTTAAAATTTAATACATAAAACCGTTCATTTTTTTATTAATTCCGTCAAGGCGGTGTCAAACCACATTGACCACAAGAAAAATGCGCCATTGGCAATACTGTACCGTTATTGTAACACTTGTTCATTGTCATTACAACATTCTTTATATTAATTTGGATTGGTGCAAGTTCGAAAATTCACGTGACAGCGAAAAGATTTATATAATTTTAATATATAAGTTAAACCATTTATTAATATATTTTCAATTAAAAAAAAAAGAACAGTATCTTTAACAATGGGTAGACTGGTAGAAACCACAAGTGTAGACAACACCTTATAGCTAAGGCTTTGCTTTATCGCACAGTTAAATACAACAATATAAATGATAATCCAATATTTGTAAGTAAACTTAATGTTCATAAACTCAATATTTGATACTATAAAATAACATTTCATAATGAACAAAAACCTTAACCTTTTGACCGCCACAAGTTTTAAGATGACATGTCGCTATCGCCAAGGCTACAGCTAATCACGGAATTATGTAGTTCAGCTAGTTTTTACAAATTTATTATGACTTCGACATCGTTTGCTTCTATTAATTACTCGAAACGGTTTTTTTGTTGAATCTGGAAGTATCTAAATATCGACTGTTACACAAGAGCTAAAAAAAGCGAGTTTTGTCTCTCGCGGTTAAAAGGTTAATAGGTTCATATCATGACTATTATGCGTTTAAATTTCAGATCATTTTATAAAATATGCCTAAATTAGTTAAAAATTGAGACCAAGATGCTTAATTATTTATATACGGATAATCAAGACAAATTTGTAAGGCATTATTATTAATATATATGAAAAAAAAAAAATGTTAATGGTATCAAACTATAATAAACACGCTTTCAGGTTTTCATACAAAAACTGTGAGTGACAGCAAAACAAATATGTTAATTAGTAATTACTAATTAGTTTAGAGGTTTTTTTACAATAGTTGCTCAATTAAATAAATATAACATAAGAAAATGATTACCATTTTAAGATATGTAAATCTTTAAAATCATATAAAAAAAAGTATCACTTAATACAGATGTTTTAAAAGCAAAGAACAAAGTTATAGAGTTATAACTTATTTTTTTACCAATGACCAATATTTTTATTAGGATAGATTTATATAATTAAAGACATGTATGGATATGTCCCAAAAAATCAATATTTTGTGCTACGTATTGATTGTATTGCAAAGTTAAACAAATCACATTTTTAAATTTAAGTTGTTATTACTACAATAATTATAATAATTTGTTGATACTTTCTTACAAGACCGCGAACACGAGACAATAACTTTTTTGGCATTGAAAATTTGTACCAATTAGAAAAGAAAATTGACAAACAAAAGAAATTATGATAGCTTATTTGCACAAAATGAAATTTATATATAGAGCCATAAAAAACTGAACTTGCGACATTTCAATGTGAATCAACATAATTATAAAATATAAAATTATTTTCTTTTAGAAGTTTATCTACTTAATTCAAAAAACAACTGGTTGATCAAAGTATGTTTATTATTGACTGATACTCTTATTTTTGATTGACAATCTGAAATCTGGGATTAATTTGAATTAACTATAGTTTAGCTCGATCTTTTATCATATTATTGTATTAAACCTGCTGACAAGTTACTGGATGTTTATAGACATACAGTATATATATAATTATTATTTTAATTCGCTAATCACCCACCTTTTGCATTTCGGCAGTGAAAACCTAATGATATGAGACTCTGTTCTCCACATACATATATGCATATATTTATTTACCTGTAATATTATTATAATGGACAACAAACAACAAATGAATAAATCGCTAATAATAGCTAATATTATATTAAATGCAGATTAATTAGTAGTTCGTCTAAAATCTAGCAAAATGGAAGCTTTTTGTGTGATATGGTGTTTCGTTCTCATTGAGCAAATGTTGAATCGTACTCTTAACAAGTTAAATGATTTAATTTGTAATGTCATAAAAATGTATTTAATTCAATGGACACTACTTAAATATGTATATTATTTTTTCTGCTTTTTTTCAGCACACGCTTTATCTTGCAGGCATAGATAACCTAGTGTCAAACACTCCTTTCTCCGCTCGAATTCGTGGTATTGCGTATTCAATAATTGAATTTACGTCGCAATATATATTATATTTAAATTATTATATATCTGTCTGTGTGGCCAGTCGTGGCCCAGTGGCACAAGCGTGTGACTGTAAACGACTGGTTGTGGGTTCGATTCCCACTCGAGGAGTGGAAATTATATTTCCATTTTCTTCGCTCTGGTGTCGAGGTAAAGCGCGGCGTTAAGTTCCGCCACTTAACACGCAAACCTCCGAATTCGGCGGAAAGTGGGGAACGGAGTGTCTTAACACTAGGTTCCCTCTGCCTACCCTGCTGTGTGCGGGATACAGCGTGAAGCTAAAAAAAAAAAAAAAAAAAAATATATCTGTCTTCTACTCTCTGGACAATAAGTTCTCTAAGACCATATCGCTATACATGAAAAAGCGTGTAGCTGAAAAAAAATAGTTACCCCAAGTAAGAATCGAACCCACAAGCATCGCCTTTACATTCAAGACACAATTCGACTGGGCTACAATGGTCTCAACATGTATGTATATATAGTTATAATTATATTTTTATGACAAGAAAAATTAAACACTAGCTCTCGCTACATTACTAAATAGAGAACGTCTAAAACACGCCACGTGATCAATCTGTGAGGAAAATTGAAGCTTATCATTTACTGCTGCTAGGTTATTATTAGGTATTTATTTATTTTTCTATTAATTTAGTTTACTATTAGTTAAAGAAATGATATTTGAAAGTCAGTGAGTGATATAACATTTTTAAGGATTTATAAAGTAAATTATCAATATGTGGGTTTTCTAAGTTGCAAAAGTGAGATTTTTTTAATATGGGAACGTTAATTGAAATAGCTAAAAGGACTTTTTGTAATGATATCGTATTCTTTAGAACATTTGCAGTATATACAACTAAGAAAATAGTTAAACGAAATACGTATAAAAATCAATGAATTTATTTCTATTGTGTTTACTTTCAATTGTTTTATTTTTAGATGGACGTTATCTAAGAGATATTATATAATACAGTATAAATGCAAATTTACATTTAGAGTAGTTGGTTGTTAAAGTACATCTTCTAACTTTGGGTAATGATTATTTTTTACTTTTTTCACAGCTTCAAGGGTTTTCTCGCATATGCTATGCAGGAACAAAATCAGATCACAAGAAAATCAGACACACTTGAGAGGTGAAACTCAACGCTGCGCATTGTCTTACCAGAGCAAAAAAAAATAAAAATTATATAAATATAATCATTTCCCCAAGTGGGAATCGAACCCACAACCAATTGCAATTCTCAATGAAACTGATCACTGAGCTATGACCTTTTATTCTTGGCCTTATAATTTTTATTACGTGTTTAACGTAATAAAAACTCTAAGGTCAAATGTTGTGTTTACATATTTTTTTTAATTTTTGATAAACGAATATTGTTCAAATGTTAATTACAATAGTTATGATCTTTAAAGAATACGATATACATTACAAATTAATTTAATAAAAGCATTAATTTTGTGATATAAGTTTTTGTTTGAAAAAATATTTGATACCAACACTTTATAAGATCGAAATCTACACAATTTGAAAATTTCACATTTGGCTGAATTTCTATATTAATCACTATGTATAACGCTTATATTATAAAAAATATCGTTCACCCTATTCTGAATTACGAAATTACTTAAATTCTGTTCTCTACAGCATAATTGCTTTAATACATAAATATACAGATTTTAAACAAATTGACAATTCACAGATGTCGGAATATAGTAAAAAAAAACTTAATAGACGTTTTATATAATTGTGACAAAAAGTAAATAGAAAATAATTTTATTGGGAGGTAATTGTTTATTGTATAAAAAATGTACTGTAATTTATTTTATTTGTCAGTCTGTAGTTAATCATTTAATTATATTTCTTCAGAATGACAGAAAAGGAATGCAGATTAAAAATATTCCTAAAATGTTCTATTTCAATTAATATCACAACGTCAGGTTTTCAATAGTCATTAAATGCAATGAATTTAGGATAAACATATTTTTCAACAACTATATTGTCCAATTGAGTCATAATTAGCAGCACAATATGACATAATATGCTTAGCAACATATAATTTGGTTAACTAATATTTTCTCCATTAATTATTTTCACAATATATAATAATTAATAATTATATGGTTTATTTAGTCATACCACTTTCGTTCGTTCCTTCTCGAAACTTGTACAATGTGAATTGACTCTATTCACCAAAGCAATTATTTGTATTTAAATAGCTGTAGATTAACTTCGTAATTCAGAACAAGGCGCACACCCTAAACGATCGCGTCAAAACTTAACGCGATTAGTTAATTATATATATATAGGCACAAACTTCGTCTAATGATTCATTATCCAATACCAATATTGTCATGAGTTCCTAACATGTAGTGAAATGGCCGATGTATTGCTATTCTTGTCAACAAATTATTTCATTTTTAATGCTATGACAAATTATAGCGATTAAAAAATCAATTTTAGAAAACGTATAAAAATTTGAACGCAGCTAGACTCGAACCCGCGCTTATTGGATAGTGTTCAAGCGCTCTCACCGCAAAGCTATGCGTTTTCGTTCTGCATTCAATTTTTTATACATTTTCTAAAATCTATTTATTAATCAATTTCCTAAAAGTGTGAATATTTTTTATTAAATGCTTGCAATTCGATACTAAATATTTTTAATTCGTTCTCAATTAACTAAGTACTGGTTAGTATTCGAGTAAATTAAGATATAACGCCAATATAAAAGGAATTCTTAATCAAATCACTAAACCTAAAACACTGACTAAAGGAGCACGCTAAAATGCGCGAAACAAAAGACGCCCGTGACTGACATCCAATCCGTAAAAAAGTATTAAAAATTAAACTAAAAAGTGATTTATATGACAATATATTGTACTCTTTTTTATGTTTATACTAAATAGCCATTTTTTTTTTAAATGTCGTTTTGTTGGTTTATTTATAGCACTGACAATTCCACTGGTATTTATTATTAAATTAATATTATTTTTTTTACATCCCGTAAAGCAGATTTTAGCAGACAGAAAGAAAATTTACTTCGTTTTACATTTTTTGCCTGAATCTAGAGATATTGCGTGTTAAGTGGCGGAAGTTAACGCCGCCTTTTATCTTATCACCAGAGTGGAGAAATGAAAATAATTTAAAATACAATCGTTCCTCCGAATAGGAATCGAACCCACAATAATCGCTTCAATACGTTGTTTATTATATTTTTAATATTTGGTTATACTTATATTGTTTAGATGCAAAACAAAACATTGTCATATAAATCACAAACATAAGGACTTAAATGAAATAAATACTGTAAGTACTAATCGTAGTGCACGCACTTAATGACTTTGGTACGAGCTCGCTCGAGATATGGCCAAGGTTCCAGTGTGTTGGACTAGCATGAAATTCGTTTCGCCGCCTGGCGGAGTTTAACGCCGTGTTTCGTTTCAACTGGTTTATCTGGAAATAATTAGATTTTTTATATAATATATACTCTAATTAACGGTTCAGGTTTTGTATATGAACACAATTTTTAAAAAGTTATTCATTTTTCACAACTTTTTTAAATTATGTTCATATACGTTTTATATTACACCGTGCCGCCGGTAGATCATACACACAGTTGAGTGGCATGTGAAAGGAAAGTTCTACGAAACCGCACAGTACTCGAGTGCCAAGTACATAGATGGTGTGGATGGTATTTAAGACTGGTACGTACTGTGCGGTTAGAGAATTCGGCGGCAGGTATCAGGTCAAACAGTTTTCCAGAACACTCCCCGCGGTAAATGCAATAGAGAGCGCAAAAGTGAACGTCTCTACGCAATGCCAAAGTGTCAAGCCCCTTAAAGATTACTGGGTCCCCAATGATTCGAATGACTCTCCGTTACGTTACGTTTGTGTGTTAAAGGTTATTACCTGATTAAAGATTTTATAAATGATAACACGCCTTAGGAATGAAATGCTCGCTCCAGGCTATTTCAAAAGTATCACTGTCAGCAATAAATCTGTATATCACTCTACTCACCAATCACCAACAATCACCAACAAGTAGCGTAGCGCGTATACGTGTGTGGGTGTATATATACACGGCAGCCAAATTCCACTCACCATTCACTAATCAGGATATAAGTGTGTGAACATGCGAACGTGTGTGTGTGTGTACATACTGAGATCAGACACCACAACTCACCATTCACCAATAGCTGTGCACGCGCAGGCAGTCGCCCGCCAGGTCGGCGAGCAGCACGCGGCGGCGCGGCAGCAGCGCGAGGCCGGCCACGCGGCGCGGGCGGCGCTCCGCCAGCTCGCAGGCGGCCAGCACGCCGCCCGCCGCGCTCGCCTCCAGCACGAGCAGCGCGGGGCGGCCCCGCAGCGTGCGCGCGCACACCACCGCGTAGCCGCTGTCGATGCGCTCCAGCGCTATGCCGCCGTAGCCGCCGCGACCTTAACGACCAACAATACTTATTATAATACACAACTAACAAGTCGTTGTGCAGAGGCATAAATATAATGTGACTGTAGTAAACGCGACTGATTGTGGAATCAATTCGCACTCGGAGAGTGAAAATATCAAATATTTCTATTTTCTTCGCTCTGGTGTGGCAAAGGCAAAGCGCGAGGTTAAATTCCGCCACTTAACACGCTATGCGCCCAGAATTCGGCGGAAAGTAGGAAACGGAGTGTCTTAACACTGACGTAATTATTAAAGGTAAAAGATAATAACAAGAAATTGACATATTCAAAATTATTTTATTACTATCCTAATAATCAGAAATACAGCAGAACCTAATAAAAGCATGTAAATAATTGTTTATAGTCATATTAAAGCACAGCTATAAACAGCCGGCTTACCCTTGGGTATGGGCGCGAGCGTGGCCTGCAAGTTCCCGTGCGCGTCGTACACGCGCACGGCCGCGTCCGCCACCACCAGCAGGTCCTCTGACAGCGCCAGCCCGCCCACTAGCCCCAGTTCGCCGTTGCCTACCTGAAAGCGAGAGATTAAATGCATTTTAGTTAAATGTTATATCTTTGTTTCACACTGAATCGAACATCATTAAATTATAAGTAGTAGTAAGGAATTTTGGAAACAAACTGTATGTAAAATGATGATCTTATTGCTAACAATGATTTCTTCTGATAATGGCTTGATAAATAGATAGACATAGACTTGATAATAAAAATCTAAATCTAAATGAAAATCTAAATGCAGTCATAAAACAACAAAATTATTTAAATGACGTTGGAAAATACTAAAATTATTTTTGAATAATATAGTATCTCCTGCATTCCAATTATATTATATTGTATTTTCTTTGTGATCTTGTTTCGAATTTTACAGTTCTTTGAGGTCTGTCGATTACAAAAATATTAATAAAAAAAAAAAAAATAAGGTATGTATAATAAAGTACACTTAATAAATATAATAATAAAATTCCATTATCTACTATTTTTTATAAGATTCCTTCGAGACCGTCGTGGCGCAGTCTGACTGTAACGCGACGATCATAAGTTCGATTACCACTCAGAGAAATATTTTAACCTTAATTATTCATTCTGGTACCAAAGACAAAGTGCTCCGACGCCACTCAACATGCAATGTCTCGATTGCACTCATGAAATATTATTACTTATCAAAAATCATGCGTCTTAGTCGGTCGGTCATTCAGTTAGTGTAGTCTCTACCTCTCTCTCGATGTCCCCGTGCGCGTCGAACAGGAAGACGCAGCGCGCGCCGTTGTCGGCGACGGCGAGGCGGCGCGAGGGCGCGTGCGCGGCGACGCACACGGGCTCCACCAGCCGCGACGACCGGATCGTGCGCACCGTCGCGCCCGAGCTGTTCATCTGGTACGCACAAAAAGTATTTACTGCTTTACGAATACATATTTTTTTTCTTAAGTGTACTGTTACCGTTGGCCAGAGTGGCCTCGACGGCGTCACCGGGCTTTTGGGGAGGCCGAGCTATATGAGCTGTGACCTTGGCTCGGAAACCTTGATGTGTGAGGCCAGGGCCCCTCAATCGAGACTTGAACCTCGGCTTGTGACACCATTTTAGTTGGGGAGTTACACATATATAAAAAAGTAGTTTACGTTCACCGAACATATCTATCCAGTCGTGGTGCATTGGCACAGACGTGTGACTTCAAACGACTGGTTGTGGGTTCGATTCCCACTAGAGGAGTGGCCGTACCACAGCGAAAGTGGAAATATTTAATATTTCCATTTTCGCTCTGGTACCGAGGCAAAGCGCGGCGTAAAGTTCCGCCACCTAACACACAATGCCTCCGAATTCGGCGGAAAGTTGAGAACGAAGTGTCTTAACACTAGGATCTCTCTACCTACCCCGCTGTGTGAGGGATACAGCGTGAAGCTAAAAAAAAAAGAACATATATATGCTTTCCGAATATTTCACGCAGCTATCTATAGTCAAGCAGCCAATATAGCTGATGGCTGACTAAGACACAACATGCGATGCGTCAGTAAATCAACAATAGCGTTTACTTCTCGCCCGTCTCGTCTTACCGCCAATCATTCCATGAAAAGTTTTTTTCCGACGAGTTTGCATCTACCCTGGCTAGGTTAGATATAACAGACGTATACTATACTAGCTAGTAGAATTGTGTTGTTTCGTTTCATTTTTGGAATTGATTTCATAGTACAAAATAACATCTTTAACGTTTGTTATAATCCGAAAGTTAGTGAATAAAATGAAAAAGACAAAAGTAACACACTGGCAACGCATACTGCATATTGGTAACATTACACCACTTAGAAATGTTATTGAAGTTTAGAGTTCTATCAAATCAGACCAAGTACAATATTAATTTATTCCAGAACATATAATATTCGAAAACTAAAGAAAACTTCATCATTAGTTTCAAAAATTAAAAAAATTATAAACAAAATGGAGTCACTCATAAATAAACACAGAAAATACTAAACAATAAGGCTAGTGCTTACTTCAGTCAACGTTCTCGTCCTCCAGTTGACAACGACCACGCCTTCAGACGTTACTGCTATACCTGTACAACTTCGCCCTGCCAGACCTGAAACAATAAACAAAAAATATTTAATTGTATTTTTATGTATATAATTATAATTTGTTTGTTTACTGTTAAATTTTAGTATGCATGCTCCACATAAAATAAAAAATCAATTGTTACTTTTTTTCAATTGTTAATAAACACTTTAAAATGTTATAAGGTACCTAGTCAAAGTCAGTCAGAAAGAACATATAGTAGTAGAAGAGTAATTGTATATTCTCTTCCCCTAGCTGCTCATTTGGAAAATGTTACTGATTTTTTTTATCCACGGAGCTGAACCCAGTATAACACTAATTACTTTATATATCCATATCTTAATTAATATACCTAAAGATAACATTTTTCCCTCTTTTATAGAAAATTGTGTGTTGCTTAGTACTCCCCCAAATGTATAAAATAAAAGTTTAGCAATTGAAACTTATATTGTGAAAGAGTGCATAAAAGCAATATTTTTCAAAATAATCTATTGGAAGTAAATTAAACAAATATAACAAACAGATATTACCATGTAATTCACATACGCCTTATAAAGGTAAGAAAGGCGCCGCATACATTACGAATCCACACACGTACTATTCTAGTATATAAATACTCACCATCATTAACAATATGCGTTTTAAAAGCAAGCGTTTCGTCATCCAGCACCTTGACCCTGGAGTTGCCAGCGTCTAAGACATAAATCTCCCGACGTTTTGGACACCTGGAACAGGCAAGAGTGCGAAATATATATATATATAAAAATTAAAATTTTATTCTTGCATTTTATTCTATTTATTTAAACAACTTTACGCCTTGTTCTGTATAGTAGGGTAGTCAGGGAGAACATAATGTGAAGACACTCCATTCTCTTGAATGTTGAGTTTAACTTAACTACACTGGTATTATATTTTCTTTATCATTTCTTCGTACTGACGGACAATTTATAGCACCATAATATGTGACAAAATATTTACTTAATTTTTTTTTAATTTATCAATTAAATAAAAACTTCAATATTTTTTTTTAGCTTCACGCTGTATCCCGCACACAGCAGGGTAGGCAGAGGGAGCATCGTGTTAAGACACTCCGTTCCCCACTTTCCACCGAATTCGGAGGCATTGTGTGTTAAGTGGCGGAACTTGACGCCGCGCTTTGCTTGAGCGAAGAAACAGAGCGAAGAAAATGGATAATAAATCCATATTTCAGATTATAATATAGAAAGATTACAAAACAATATCATTTAAACGACTAAGTAGTATTAACATAACAATCAAGTGTAACCTAGAGTAGGGATAATAGGAGTCAATAATCTAGCAGATTATTATGTAAAGCCGTACTTGCAAGTTGTTGAGGATTAAGTACACTGACATAATATAATTACATATTATGTACATAGTACTACTTTAATTTTTAATCATTTTCTACATTTTATTTGCAACCTCGCACTTTTTCCGCAAAGCAAGGTAGCCAGAGAGAATTTGGTGTCACGACACGAGGTATTGAGTTTTGCGTGACCAAACGGAACGTCGTCTTTCTCTTAGATACCAGAGCGGAGAAAAGAAAACAATTTAAATATAATCATTAACCAAGTGGGAATCGAATCCACTACTATCGTGTCTACGGTTAGACACTGTGACATCTACATCTTCTACATTTTTCTTTAACATTTTTAAAGTGTTATTTATACACTTAGGAAATGACAAATATTTACACTAGATTTACCAGACAGTCAAAATGAGTAGTCATACAATTTAAATTATCCCACTTGAAGCAAAAATTCCTACTGCTTGTAACATTTTTTCTCTATATGAACTTTATATTATATTAGACATAATAGCAATAAAGTTCTTGTACTGATAAATAGGTATATTTAAATACCTGGTAAATCTAGTGTTAAATAAGAAAACAATGGGATACTCTGAAAGCAGAGTGGGGACGCGGATACGGTATTTTTGGGACTCTGGACTAGCAGTAAGCTGTATAAAGTAAATAAGTAAGTAAGAAGTAAGTTGGGCAAAATTAAATTACAATTAACAATTTTTAATGATTATTCGTTTATGAGAAAATACCAAGTAAAAATTAATTTATTGTTAATTGACGTGTTAAAATTAACATATTAATTAATTGTCACCTAATTGTGATTTTTATGTGATTTCCACACATATAAATTACTTGTCAGTTGCAATTCAATGTTTTCCATCGCAGGTAATAAGTGGTAATAAGTAAGAAGTAAGTAATACATAGCAATCAAGTAAGTAAATAAATTGTGGTCGTAGGTAGTGATAGTAAGTAAATTAGTAGTAGTAAACAACTAAGTAGTGGTGGTAAGTAAGTAGTGGTAGTAAGTAAGTAGTGGTAGTAAGTAGGTAGTGGTAGTAAGTGATTAGTGGTAGTAAGTGAGTAGTGGTAGTAAGTGAGTAGTGGTAGTAAGTAAGTAGTGGTAGTAAGTAAGTAGTGGTAGTAAGTAGGTAGTGGTAGAAAGTAGTGGTAGTAACTGAGTAGTGTTAGTAAGTGAGTAGTGGTAGTAACTGAGTAGTGTTAGTAAGTGAGTAGTGGTAGTAAGTAGGTAGGCTGGTGGTGGTGGGTGGTGTATGTACCTAGCGACCGCGACCGGCTGGCACAGCTGGTCCTTCCCGGCGCCGCGCGCGCCCCACACGCGCAGCGGCGCGGCGGCGGGCAGCGCGGCGGCGCGCAGCGGGGAGTCGCGCACGCCGCGCGAGAACACCAGCACGCGCACGCACACCGCGCCCGCGCTCCACGGACGCATTGAGATTCTGGCGACAAAAATATTACATTTTTTTACTGTCATTTAGAATATAGAAAATGCATAAAAGTTTGGAGACAGTTATGGTGCAGTTGAGAGGCGTCAGACTATAAATGTAATGCTTGTGGGTTCAATTCAAACTCTGGGAAATGATTGCATATCATATTCATTTCTTGGCAATGGTACCAAAGATAAAGCACGTCGTTGAGTTCCGCCACTTAATATGCAATGTATCTATTTTGGGCGGAGAGTGACGAATGTAGCGTCTTCACATTAAATTCTCTACTATTTTGATATGCGAGAAAAATATCTCAAGAAATGCTAACAACAACAATAAGTTGCAAAAATCATATTAAAATTTTGATATAGCCGAATGTAGAATACATGGCATAGTGATCAAAGCATTTGGAAACATTCTAACTTTTGTACATTTTTCAAAATTGTTCCTGGTGATCACAGATATCGTATGATTTATATATTTCTCTTACAACAGAGAAGTCAACTAAAATCTAGTATCAAGGAACTGTATCTCATATTGCATATTACATAGCGAGAGTCCTACCAAGATGGAGAAATGATAATAAATATAATCGTTCTCCATAGCGAGGATAGAACCCACAATCAATAGCGATTACAGTGTGACGAACCTGATTAATTAAATAATAAAAAAATACTTTAAGCTCATCTAATTTACCTAATTTAAAAAAAACAAAATAACTTGCAAATAAAGTAACATTAAATTTTCTAAGGTCATCAAGTAACACACCTATACAGCCCGGAATCCAGATCAGTAACAGTACACGGCAGTGGAGCGTCGTCGAGCGTGGCGGCGGCGGTGACGGGGTCCCCGCCCGTGCAGCGCGCCTCGCCGTGGTAGTCCACCGTACGGAGCACTACCACCAGCTCCAACCCGCACACACATGCTGATTCTGAAATATGTTAATTTGTTTTATTTTCTGAAATGTGTATATTTTTTTTGCTTCACACTATATCTCGTACACATCAGAGTAGACCGACGGAACCTGGTTTTAAGCCACTGGGTTCCCCATTTTAAATTCAGTTTTTATCCCTAAACCGCGCTGTTTGTATTTAATGGGTTAGAAATAGAGGAAATAGGAAACTGCTTTCTCTACTTTCATTGTAGATATATGTTATGATTGGTTGCGTAACACAAGGTAGCGATTTGCTATATCAAACTGGAAAAAAATGGATATAAAAATCCGTATGAATAAGGATTGAATTTAAAACCACCGTGTGTCCAATATGATGCTTGGTCACTGATCTACATAAGAGTACTTTTGAAATTCCAGTAAAAAATATTTATTTTAGATTACTTAAATTAATAAGACGATAGTAATGGTCACTTTTTTTAAATTAAACCAGTTTAGTGTTTTGCTAAGTATTAAACACAATTCTACAGTATTATAAAATAATAAACGATATTCTAACAAGCCAACTCTAGTCTAAACTTAGTCCAATATAAACAACTCATAAAATAAACTACAAAGTGCAGAGATAAACATGTACTGTGTTACACAATATTTGCGTTTCAAAAATAGCACACAAGATAACCTCGATATTCTACAATATACTAACCTAAAGACAGCGTACATAATCCTGGGAACGTAGTACTCGTTCTGACCCTTCCTAATTCCGCTAGGGCTTCGGCGAATCTCTGTTGGGCGTCATTATGTGCGAAGTCTACAGCTAAGAAGGCATTCTCTCGGGGTTCCGCCAGCGCGGCGGCGTCCCCCAGCCTGGCTCCTAACGCCGCAGCGCGACTGCTCACCTCTCTTACTTCCACTTGTTGTTGTAAACCTGAGCATTCTGCTTCTACCTGTAATTTTATGTGGAGAGATATTGACTATGTTTTTTGATGTTTATGATGTTTTTTGTTTACTGAAATTTCATTAAAAGGAATATGAGTATAATAAATGGAAGACGTATATCGTGTATATAAATAATGAGTTGAAACCGTATAATTCTTTGATATTTATATATTTCATATTATATAAGACCAATTGTACCTTTGCTTTCTCAGCATCAATCAATTTCAACTGTTCTTCCAGTAGCTTTCGTTTATGAGTGGCAGCCGCCGCCGCCGCAGACTTTAATTCACTGTGACGTTTGTCCAAGGCCGCTCTCAGTTCTGCGAAATGTCTGTCTATCGCTTCGTCAGCCGCTGTCGCCGCCGCCTCCAGTCTTCTCAATTCACTCGCTACGGCATCTCTTGCCGACCCTAACTTACTTAGGCACTCATTGGCTCTGTATAACAATATTTCTGACATTCTCTTTAAGGCTATAGAAAACGGCACCACTGTATGATCACAAGGCGTATCACTGTGCGGACCGTCCGCACAATGTCTGCAGAAAACGCAATCGCACGTTTCGCAGAATAGTAGCTCCCTGCCGGGATGCGAGCTGCATTGAGGTATGACCTCTCTCCTTTGTCTAGCCATTAAATCTAACAACTGGTTCACTAGAAAGGATGGCGGTAGAGCCGGCACTCCACCGCGGGGTATGGTGATTAGTTCGCGGCATATGGGACATCTAAAGCTACCCGCGTCTCTCGTTTGTGAGGCAGCTATTCGAGTAAGACAATGCAAGCACACTGTGTGTGAACACGGTAAAAGTTTAGGCGTATGTTCTCCTCCATCATAAGTGCCTGCAAATAGAACATACGTTTTATGTATACCTCAGCATAAAATGATAACAATATATCAATAAATTAATTATATGGAAATATTGAATTACAATTAAAACAAGAAACTGGTATTGAAAATAATTTTATATAAACAAAACTGATAGTGATGTGTGAATATGATATAGAAACAATGATGTGCATAATATATTGGTGTACCAACATAAACATGTGCCGCAAGTGAGGAAGCTCTCATTGAAATCCTCATAGTTGATGGACACCGTCTCGACGAGCGTGGAGCTCATGCTCGCCATCCCGACGCCCAGCCGTGAGCTGTTCCATAACATAAAATGTAATGCTATATAGACCTACTTCCTTTTAAATGAAAGCTTTGGAATATACAAAAACAAATCATTTGTATGATTTAGTTATGGTTGATTTATATTTATTGAAATAACAACAATAGGTAACATACCCTTTTTTTTTTTTAAATATCAGTATTTCAATTACATTAATTCAGCATAATGAACACAGTGCAATGATATTTATGTTATAAAAAGATAATGTACTTGCAATATGTAAAACATATTTTAACGGATATTTGATAACAAAAGGAAAACATACTTCAATTATGATTTTAATGTCATGTTAATTACTAACAACAACATGAATGTAAAATAATAAAATAAATAAATTTTGCTGCAAAATAATGGAAAATGCCAGCATTTAGACAAAACTCTTAAGTATTTGTATTATATACTATACAAATAACTTTTTTATTACTGACACAAAACAATAACAGTATCTATTATTTTAAATTATCCCCTTCTTTCACATGCAAATACAAAGTACACAGACATCAACACATAAAACATGTATACCAAAATTAGTTTTATTATAGTTCTTTAACAGCTCCAATTATAGATTATGAGTCAATAATAATATTGCAATTTAACATTAGTACAACTAGTTTTTTTGCTGTGTTAAGGTTAAAAAAATACTTTTAATCATGTTACAATTAATATTGATGCTAATTTGTTACTATTAGTTTTTAAAAGTTCATGCTTAAGATTATGCTATTTGAGCATGTTTTACAAGCAACATATACATTTGTTAGGATACATTTATATACAAAGTTTGAGTATATAAGTTAAGGAAGTTTTATATGAAGTATATATTAATTATATATATGGTACAGAGAAGCAAATGAAGCAGACAACCATTATTAAAGCATAATTAATTTAACCTGCTCACTGAATATAAGATAATATGCACAGAGCTCTGTTATATGTGAATCACCAATCCAGGCAGATTGCTCTTGATTTATTTCATTGGCTTCAATTGAATGATGTTTGTCATAAAAATATGTATGAAAAGATGACCAAATTACATATTTTTTTCACTAAAATATATTATAATTTATTTGAAGCTTAATTCTACTCATATTAATAAAACTAAGTAGTAAGTTAATCTATTTGTAGATTTAATGTATTTAAATTAATATTGTACCCTATACTTTAATATATTATAATTAGTATTTCAAACTATCTAGGAAATTAAGTCAATGCCAGCAAGTGGTAGTTTGTGCCAAGTTCATTGACAGTAATATTTATCTTTAGAACTCTAATTTTGGCAGCTATAAAATTGGAAAAGATTGTTCTTGTAACATAAAGAGCTTAAATAAAATAAAATAAAGAAGATGAATGCCCACTTATAAAAGGAATGAAGCGATAACAGGAAAATAGTGATTTAAATTAAAATATACTAAATAATAAAATTTAAAAATAAATCTACAAAGATAAACAAAAAATACTCACAGGAAAGAACAACAATACATGGACGCAAATTCCAGGCACACTTCAGTAATTTATCTCATGATTTTAGACACGAAAGCTCACCTTAAATCGTGTTCATTTTTAAAATAAATAGAACCCTAATTTAACTGTGAAACGAGATCTGAACACATATTCGTTTACCACGTTAGCATTCCTTAAAAAGCGGCTCGATGCAGTATATCACAAAAATAAGCTTGAGGGACTTGAATTGTTGAAGTTAAATTAAAATAGGCTTCTATGTACAAAACAATATAAGTATACTTGAATAGTCTTTCGTAATCGATCGATATTATAGAAAACTATTTTCATGACAAAGAAAGGGCGCTATAATTTCATAGAATCACAAAACATAGTTAATTTAACTCGTTAATCACCGAACTAAAATCATAGTATAAATATTATATTTTTTTAGATATGTTAACGTTTGCATTAGTTTTGTTTCCAAATATTTATCAAAACTATTTTTGTGTCAACCATTAAACAATGTAAGTAAACGTCAACTGTCAATACAGATAATTAATACTGTAAGGAAATGATACAATAACTACAAAAATATTATGCAAATTTTAATTAACTATTTGTTTACATAATAACTTTATTTTCCATAGTAAATAATTAATTGAATTACTAAATTTAATATAATAAAACAGTTATTATATGAAAGATATCTTTGTCCAAATTTACTTATTGCTTCTAAAAGTCTCTCGATAATAAATATTATATTCATAAAGGCATTAATGAGCAATAAAAATATCACTTCATTAAAAATGTAAAACAGATTTTTTATCTTATCACAAACAGTTCTTTTGATATATAATTTCATGAACAAGGTCTAATTTTTTGCTCCAAGGTCATTTTAATGGACGAATTTGTTTTCGTTCCTCACATTATAATTCGGGCGCAATAGCTCGCCATTGAATAACGTATTGTACGTTTATTTTTGATATTGTATAAAATGAGCGAAATTTTACTACAACGATGTATTGTCGTACCTAGACAATGGAACAAAATGCGGTATGATTTAAATTTTTTAGACTACTGTTTAGATTAACTTTGTCTGTTAGTAATGCTTGCAACGTCGAAGGTCGTAGATTCTATCTTTATTTAGAACATGTCGATTTTTAGTGGTCAAATCTCTAATTTGTGTTTTTATTCATTTCAGTTGTTCGACTAGAATTAACAATGCAAAAACTTTTGAGTCAATACCAGGCTTATCATCTTTGCCTTTGCTGGGACCCATACATCATTTTATTCCAGGAATTGGTAAAGTATAAAATATTATTAGATAAAATTTTATTACTATATTTGTGACATGCGGTTTCTTAATTAAAGATGTTTAAGGTTCGATTGGATATCGTGCAAATTTTTTCGATTTATTAAAAGTCTTGCATGAGAAGTTCGGGAACATTGTTAAGCTGGATGGTGTGTTTGCTAGGGCGAGTATGGTCGTCTTATATGAACCAGAGCATTTTGATCAGGTAGTTATAATAATTTCATCGTAATATTTTTTTAGATTTCTATTTAGAATCTAAAATTTGCTTTAAAATATTGTTTTCAGATCTATAGATCAGAAGATATAGTTCCGTCACGACCTGGTTTTGATACGCAAGTTTATTATAGGACAGTAATGAGAAAATCTACGTATGATGGTATATATGGATTAACTACAGCGTAAGTAACTATAGAAAAATAATGCGTCAAACTTTTTGAAAATTCCTTATTTTTTATTTAGATAAGGAACTTTTAACTCCGGTAAGAGTGTGGCCATCGAGGTACAGTGGGACACCGTCTGACTGTAAACGCTATTAGCTGTGGAGTTCGATTTTCAATCGATGCTTGAATATTTAATTATTTACATTTCCCTGCTTTAGAATGTATGACAAAGCGCGGCGTTAAGTTCCAATGTCTCGAATTTACGTGGAAAAGGACTGTCTTGACACCAGCTTCTCTTTGCCTACTTTTGCTCTGCGGAAAAAAGTGTGAATATACTGTCCTTTAATAATCTGGTTACATAGGTAAATTAAGTATCTAATATAATTTATAATTATATTTTATTGTATAATATAAATATATTTTCATGTAGACAAGGTGCACAATGGCGAGATTTTCGTACTAAAGTGAATCCAGCGCTTTTGAAACCAAAATTAGTAAAACTTTATGCGCCAACATTAGAAAAAATTGCTGAAGACATGGTAGTAAGGTAACTCGATTTCGCTTTGATGTATAGAAATAAGTAGATTATTTATTAATAACATGTTCAATTACAGGTTGAAAAAGTTCAAAGATGATCCTTATTTACAACAGAACTTCGATTTGGAAATGACTAAATGGTCATTAGAATCAGTAGGAGTAATTGGTTTAGGAGCAAGGCTTGGGTGTTTTAATGAAACATTGACCGACGACGACCCTGCAAGTATCCTTATAAAGTGCGCACGTAATATAATGGAATTGTCATATAAATTGGAGTTCGGTCCAAGTCTATGGAAATATTATTCCACTCCGAATTTCAAGAACCTAGTCAAAACATTTGACATGCAATGGGAGTAAGTGACTGTATTCAATTATCAAATTTTTATATTTTTAAGTTAAACGAAGTATTAATTAAAGAACTAAGCAGCGTAATAACTAGCCATAGCTGCTGTGGTTACATGAAGAAAGAAAGCAAAATTTTATATAGCTAATTTGATGGTGTGGATGACTGGTGTTGGTTTTTCGTAGATATTTTATAGCCCCAGAAAATTCCTACTTTATTCCATTTCATTTGTATTGTATGTATTCTTAACCCGTCCCTCACGGGTGACATTTTATTTACCCCGTGTAAATCTATACAATTCTTCACTTTTTATCTTTTACTGTCGAGTACCGCACCTTTATAATCATTTTTATTTACTCTAACAAATACAATTCTGTAGGTTATGGATATAGAATAGAAATATAACAACAGCAGGAAACGAAAAAGTTTATCTTAATATCCTTGAAGGCTTGTCAATTGCCCAATGTAGGTACTTATAACGTATACTGCGTAAAGAAGGCAATACACATGACATATGTATATGTTAAATATTTCAGTGCCAGTGTGAAGTTCATTAACGAAGCAAAACGAAGACTAAAGGAAAGGGGCCACGATATTCCAGAAGAAGACAAAAGTGTTATCGAAAAATTATTGGCCATAGACGAAAAGGTAGCAGTAGGAATGGCAAACGAAATGTTACTTGCAGGAATAGACACGGTATCTTTTTTAAATTATTTTTTTTGTAAAATAATAATACCATCAGCAACGTTTTAGTTTCAACCTAATTAATTATATTTAAACTTATTAATTTGAAAGGAATTAAAATATGTGATATATACACTGTTCAGCTTCATGCCTTTTCCCGCGTAGCTTCCATTTCCATTTCCCGCCAGAATTCGAGGCATTTTATTTAAATAGGTACCCTACTAACCGCGTTTAGAAATACATCACGACAGCAGCTAAAAGCTAATTTAAATACAAATTTTAAATTTTAAGGTTGCATTTACAACTACCTGCCTTCTTTATAATTTGGCAAGAAATCCACAAGTACAAGAGAAATTAAGAGAGGAAATACGTTCGGCTGAACAAAGTAGTAAATATTTACGAGCGTGTCTGAAAGAATCGTTACGATTGTTTGCGGTTGTTCCAGCCAACTTGAGGAGGACTACAAAAGAACATATAGTGGCAGGATATCATATACCTGAAGGAGTAAGATCATTCATACTAACAGTTATTTTTAAATAACTTTATTTAACAAAAGATTTGAAGAAATCATACAAAAGAACAGATAATCTAGTTTTTAGTATATGTTCATAAAATAGTCACTACTTCTAGGCTTTTTGCAGAATTCCTTTGCTTTTATACCAATAATAGAAAACAATAATATGTTATTAAATTTGAATGGGCTAAATAATTTGCAAAGAAATATGTCGTTTAGAAGAAGTACCTACTAAGAAATACTGGATTATATGAAAAACGAACTACAACAATATGAATATTTTACATCTAAAAAATAAGTAGAATTGTATTTTAATATTTTTTCATCATATGTATTTTTCAGATCGACGTGATAGCCCCTAACGAGTACATATCAAGGATGGATAAACATTACCCGCGTGCAAAAGAGTTTATCCCAGAGAGATGGTTAGTCGAGAAATCTGACCCACTGTATTACGGAAACTGTCACCCAATGGTTACTTTACCTTTTGGATTTGGAGTCCGATCTTGTATAGGAAGGAGAATTGCCGAGTTGGAAATAGAAGTATTTATTAAAAAGCTACTACAAGATGTAAAAGTCACTTGGGATGGACCTCCCGCACAAGTGATCACCAAAGTTATGAATTCCTTTAAGAAACCTTATCATTTTAAATTTCAATCTATTTAATTGTGTTCGTATATAAGCCCAGTGAATCAATAAAACTGTGGCGAAATTGTTAAAATATTTTGTTATTAATTATATTTCATACAAGACTTTATATCAATGATTTTTATAAAAATATTTGTATATAAGATAAATTAACTATTGTTATAATGGTTTTCGATATTTAGCCTGAATCCAGACCCTGTACATTGTGAGCATCTTGCCTCTGTTCACTTGAAGTCTTCTATCTATTAAGTTTTGTTCCTCTATGAAACCAGCATTTTTGAAAAGATTTGAAATTTCTTCTTGGGTAAAGAAATACACCATTGTATTGTCTCCTCTAGCATAGAAATTGTTTGCAATGCATCTTCCTTTCTTAAATCTCAATTGAGCCAAGTCATATCTGCCATAATCTCTAAAGACTACCAGACCTCCGGGTTTCAAATATTTGTATATATTGTTCATAATTGCGGGCATCCTGAAATGCATAATAAAAAAGTATATGAACTATGCAATTTAAAGTACTTTACTTGGGAAAGTATATATTACTTTCTAATTTGTTTTTTTTGAATCTTTACTTATATTATAAATGCGAATGTGTGTGTGTGTGTTTGTCTGTCATGCTTTTACAGCTAATCTACTAATCTGATTTGGATGAAATTTAGAATGAAAATAGTAAAAATGACTGGGTCTAACATAGGCTACTTAGTTTTTAAAAATCAACCTCTAAAGGGTTGAAATAGGGGATGAAAGTTGGAAGGATCGCTAGTATAAAAAAAAAATAAGTTTATTACTTGCTGATTAAGGTTGGCTGAATTGATATTTAATTGATAATAATTTTATAATTTATTATTATAATTATTTATATATTTGTATTGACAGTAACAATAGCATAAAATAAGAACTACTTTGGTGCAAGGTGAAAGCATTTGATTGTATGCAATGGTTGTATGTTTGCTTCCCACTCGGAGGAATGATTATATTTAAATATTTTTTTGATTTTTAGTTTTAGTTGTATATCAATAGGTTTTAGTTGTATATCTCAGATTGAAGCAGAAGGTGGACAACAGTGTCTTAACTCTAGGTTCCCTCTTCCTTTACCCTATATCCCGCACACAGGAACCCTCCTGTGAAGCTAAAAAAAAATGTAATAAAAATATGTACAATTTTTGAATTAGACAATTTAAACTACTCACTTTGTAGGGTCAATTGCAGATAGTACAAATATCAAAACAATTATATCCAATGAATTTTCTTTAAAAGGCACGTCCCAAATAGTAGATGTTGCATCCAAAACAAAAACTTCACATCTTTTGGTATCATATAGTTCACTTTCTTTAATTATATCTATGGCTTTTGATGAAAAATCACATCCATAAATGAACAAATTAGGATCATTGCTGTATTGTAAAATAGGAAAAATTGTGTTTCCCACACCACATCCTATTTCAAAAATATAGCGTTTTATATTAGGATCCAAAATTTTATTTGATTCTATATTATTAGTTTCCTGATGATTCTCAGTTTTAGGAAATACACGGACTGGGGCAGAAGTGTTGTCAGGAGCAAGTTCTGGAAACTCAGTAAATAGCCAGTGCCTGTCTTTAAAGAATCTGTAATATAGAAAATTGGTACAAAATAAAGATTTACAATATGAGGACTAAGTTAACTAACATTTTAATAAAACACAAAGAAAGTCTAAGTGCTATGGTTAGTATAAACAGACATAAAAATAGTCAATAGTATTTACCTGTTTTGATGAATGTCATAGAAGGCATCCCAATGTTTATCAGCATTTAAGTCTAAATCCTTTAGTCGGTCCTCAGTAAATGTTACAAGAGAGTTTTGCTCCACCTTTTCTGCTGCTGCTCTTTCTTGTTCTTCATCCCACTGAACATTATCCCTGAAATATAGAGATATATCTTTTAAAATATTTCTACTGTTATAAATTATTTTGCTTGAAGTAGAAAATTGGAAATAATATTAGACTATATGTTTCAAATAGCTAGGTCTAACCATGAATTAAAGAGATAAAGTTGTTTCTTATCCTTTAAATAACGATTCCCACTTTGGGGTTTCTTTCTGTACCGTGTTAACTCCAAATCCACGTCAACTGTATTATTATATTTAATATTTTTACAATAATTACGAATTGTAGAATGTAAAGTACCAAGCATTATGTTTGAAGACCTCGTCCACATTTTCTAGCAATCTGTTTCCAAATTGTGGCCTTTTATTGGAGTCATCCATTTACACTGTGCTGATAATTCTGTTATACTTATATTAAACTTGAAGTAAGCTTTTGGAAAACAATTTACTTCATATTATAACCTTTAGTTTAGATTTCAAATTTGACGTCGCATGCATGACACCTCGTGTCAAGTTTAATATTTTTGACAATGACAGCAATAAATGTTGACACTGACTACGACCGTTAAAATTTTTATGGCTTACATTCTTGTAGAAATATAAATAACGACTAAAGGATAAACTTAAATTTTGCAATATTAAGAACAAAAATTTAATATTGACCTTGCTCAGAAGTACAAGTGTATTATTATTAATTTCTAGCTAGCGTCTAGCATATATTCGCCATCGCGAATATTATTTCTCGACTTCATTATTGAGCTACGGACTATGCTCTTTTCATCTGGGAACACTACCGTGTTAATGTTAAAGAGGCGAAGAAAATCAAATATTAATTATTTTAATTCTTATGTACTATGTGTATAATTACACAAAAAAATTTATGAGTAGAAACTCCTTAGCTCTTAAATTCTTAGATAGTTTTATAATTCATGACTATAACCACATATTTATTTCTGTGTTTGTGAGTTTCATGTTTGCTTAGTAATGAAGTAATTTGCTGATATTAATATATTTGCCTAATAAAAAGATTAGTACATATATAAAACATAAGATTTTATAGAAATGCCTTCAGGATAAGAGGATTTTCTACTTTTAACCACTATAGGTTAGGTTCACTTAAAAAAATATTATTAGGAGAAAGATCCACAAAATTTTAGGATTTTAGTCTTTTGTTAACTCCAATATTGTAGAACTTTATTGTATTGTAGGTCGGTCTGAATTTATTCTCATATTAAAATTACGGTGGGCTTAACGATTTTTCCGACATATTTTATTACAATTATTTATAAAATAATTTTGTTATGCGATTTTTTAATTAACCGTTAATGTTGCAGTGAGTGCTGTTATTGAATCATAAAGGACGTTTGATGGTAGATATTCTATTATAATCAAAGCAAACATCATAAAAACGATTCTTCGGATCATTAACGACTTCCCACAAACGAAATAGCTGTGCGTTGGAATTTATACTGACTCATATCTCTTAAATAATGAAAGTTTAGCGTGATACATAAAATAAAATCCTTACGAAGCAATGCTGACAAATATCAACATTAAATTGATCGTTTTGTTAGATAAAATGGTAACTTTTCTTATCTAGTAAAATATTTTATTTGTTACATTACTGCCGCAGTAATAGTAGTCCCTAGCTGGTTAATAAGACGAATTAAGTAATTACCTCTTTAAATGAGAAACATCATGTACATAGTAATTATCCCACTATGACATAGTGGTAAGTTTCCGACTACTCGTAACATTTTTAAAGTGTTATTCACATATGAGTACTTAGGAAATTTAACAATGACATTTAGAAAACGTATATAAATTTGAACGCAGCGGAATTCGAACCCGCACTCTTGGAAACCGTTCAACCGTTCTGACCACTAACCCATGTGTTCTGCTACCACTTGCATCGAAATGCTTATACGCTTATTACAACTTATTTATGCTGTAAGCATTTTTGTAGTTGTCGTCTCGTCTGTGCTCGTCTGTCTTGTCTCTCTGGATTTTTAAAAATTTCGTTGAATAATCTTTGGGAAGCAGAAATTAGCGGTATATCTTTTTCAAGATTTCGACTACCCGCAATTGTTCGACTCATTCGGGTATTTTCTTTATTTCACAATATTTTAACTTCGTTATAGTAGAGGCGACCGTGGCGTACTATAACAGCGTCTTAATGTAAAGACCAATCGTCTTTATATTAGTCTTTATATCGTTGGTTCGATTCCCACTTGGGAATTTCATTTAAGCATTTTTTCCGCGCTCTGGTTTTCAATACTATGTGGCTTGGGTCCTCTTCTTAACAGTTAATGTCTCGGTTTTGAGTAGAAAATGAAGAATGAAGTGTCTCGTTTCTAGGTTCTCTCAGACTACCGTAATATAATGTAAATAGCGTGAAGTACTCATAAAAAAGATACATTTCCGAGTATTATTAGACATATTAAACACAGGTTTTCTTGCTCCATTTTCTCGCAATATTTTCACACTGTATTCCGCACACAGCAGGGTAGGCGGAATGAACGTTGTGTTAAAGATACTCCGCTTCCTATTTTCCCGAATTTGGATGCATTGCGTGTTAAGCGGTGGAACTTAACGCCGCACTTTACCTCGACACCAGAGCGAAGAAGATGGAAATATAAATCTGAAGATCTCCACTACCCGAGTGGAAATTGAAGCCACAAGTGACTGGCACTTTACAGTCCCACTTCTTCGCCACGATTGGCCCCAAATGCTCATGATTCCTGTAACCATTTTTTTTTCACGCTGTATCCCGCACACAGCAGGGTAGGCAGAGGAAACCTAGTGTTAAAACACTCCATCCCCTACTTTCCGCCGAATTCGGGGGCATTGCGTGTTAAGTGGCGGAACTTAACACCGCGCTTTGCCTCGGTACCAGAGCGAAGATAATGGAAATACTAAATATTTCCACTCCTAAAATAGGAATCGAACCCACAACCAGTCGTTTGAAGTCACACGTCTGTGCCTCTGCGCCACGACTGGCGACTGACGATCCCCAAATAATATAGTATTTATAATAATTATCTCTTGTATATCATTTTATAAGTACTTCTTTTTTTCATTTTTCCGTTTTGATAAGACATTGCGGGGCGTTGAGTTCCACCACCCAACAGAAGTCTTCAGAGAACGAAATGTCTTGACACTTGGTTCTACCTGTCTATACTGATAGACGGGAAAAAAAGTAAAAGTGTAAAAAAAACTGTATCAATTTTCTCATTCAATCAGTATTTTGAAGAATCAGGACATGTGTTATGAGTAGACTCTCGTAAATTAACTTACCTTAAGACTAGACTAGTCGTTATATATAGGCAATAAAGTAACCGTTTATGTGTTTGTTTGTTAGCATTTATATTGTTATGCTTTTCGTTTGTGTTTCTTGTTCGATGTTTCGTTAAGTAATAAATGTGTGGTAACGTTCTCATCAGAAATATTTAACGTACCTATTATATTTTATATCATGTTCGCATAAGCCGCATGTGGAAATGAATATATTGTTTGTTATGTTGTGGGGTCGGGTTTGGATTCCTAATCGGGGGAATAAATAATATATTATTTTCACCTCTCCGTTTTGGTACCTAAGATGCGGCGTTAAATTTTGCCACTTAACACACAATGTCTGGATTTCGGACGGAAAGTCAACAACGGGGGGTTTTGACACTTGACTATAGTACTAAATCTTGATTCAATTGGATTTCAAGTAGAGGTCTTTTTGACTCGTGAAATAGGCGTTGTCAGTGAGTCAGGTGTTGTAAGTACATGAAATATATACGAATATGAAAGAAAGGTTATGTGAAACATATAATAGTGTATAGATAGTACTTTCATCTTAATTTGAAAAAATATCGCTTTCTGTCTTTTTTCTGCAAATAAATGTTAAGTATGTTATGAAAAAATTCATATACTTCCGTCTGAATTGTTTTTGTAAAACAGTTTTCCTTCAGGTATTAATATTCACATGTTAACTTCGTTATAAATTAGGTACTGAAAATATTTTAATTTTGTTATTAAATTTAATTAGCGTGTCAATTTTTATATCGTATAAATGTATAGATGTGTCTAACAGAAGACCAAATTGTGAACATTTGAATTTATCAAGTTAGACGGTGTAGCGAGCGAGCAGGTATCATGTGACAGTTCCGAAATCGACTGCATAACTTTCTCGTAGAGCTAAAGTTGGAACGTTTGCGCGCAAGTTATAGAGGTTTGTATGGCCGCTTACAAGTTACATGCCTACATCGATTGCTATTGTACTTATTTATTAGGTGTCGCAAAAAGTTCGCATTTAAATATATATTTAAAGTTGCCTAAGTGATTTATAAATGTCGCTACACAAGTGTTAAACTAAGAAGAAACTAATACATTGTCCGTTCCATATGAAGAGGTTGATTGTCGAAAATCAATTATATAATGTTCAGAAGGAGTCAATTATTTAACGTTTAATCATATTATAGTAGGTATTGCCAAGACTTAACACTGGTAAAGAAATGATATTAATACTAGGTCGCTCTTAATGTTATTTCTTCTGTGTATTTTCTGTAAATTAAGACAATAATACACATTTTTTTATGTTTATTTATATTACATATTATTACTGTCCAATTCTTATTTTTTCACCATTAAAAATACAAAAAAAAACAGAGTGAGAGAAGATAACATGGTAATATTGTGAAGTTGTGTTGCTATAGAATAAAAATGCAAAACATTTTTATTATATTTATCACAAAACATGGTACAAGAAAATTGAAAGCTTCGTAGCTGTACCATTATAAAGATTTCTTATATATAAAGAATATTACGGATAAAAAATAATGGAATATTGAAAAACAGCTGTAGGAGCGATCCTATATAATACAGGCAGGCTATTTCTAAACTAGACACCCCGCTAGGCTCCATTAAAGGACGGTGAGGTGGGGGCGGGGGAGGCATCTACAAACAATCCTCGCGGATATTGAACGGCGATGCGTTCGGAAATGCTTGCACCGCCGCCAGCTGCGTGCAACGGAACGTTCACGTCCCACCGCGGGAAGCAACGTGTGAAGATATGCCCTCATTTTCATCTCGTTTGTATTCAGCTATGCCGAAAGGACAATGAAATACCTCCGTCGTTTATAAGCGACTACCATCATCTATAACTGGAGTGTGATAATAAATTCTATTGCCACGAAATTAAAAATTTTAAGACAATTAATTTTAGTATGTTTGTTAGAAATGACAAGACAAAAGAATTTCTAAGTATATTATAAAATATGTTCTTTAATTATGCCACTGGTATTATGAATAGAAGAATAAATTTAAATATCTCTAAATATTTTTCATTTCCTCTTCGATATTTCTAATTATAATTTTATGATGTTGCAGATCTGAAATACATTTTTGTAAAATGAGCTTTTCTTCTCGCGAGTGCCTATTCAAACTCCCCTGGCTGCCAGCTTGGTGCACGATTCAAAAGCAATTAGCTCTTACACATTTAATAAAAAAATTATGCTATGAAACTGTATTTCTATTAAAATTATAAAAGAGGACAGTTAAGGTTTTATTGCAATATAATTAATTTAAGAGATCCATTTTAAATATAAATATTTCATAAATTGGAGAGAAATATTACTTTAATATATAAAATCGTATTTTTTTGGCTAGTTACTTAGATTTATTACCTTCTATTAGTTTTTTAATGTTGGCAGAGATAGTAAAATTTAAGTTAAAGCTTTATGGTGCATGTAATGAAGTTGTAGCTATTCGTATATGCTCTATTACTTACGACATAGATATTAGGTTAGGTGGGGAGCCATCTGTTGCGGTCAAGTATGCTTCTGAAGTGGTGTGGGCCTCCATCCTTCATGGACCCAATAAAACGATACGTGCAGTGTTATATTCAAGCTTTTACAAAGTACAAGCTGAATAGATTTTACAGCATATATGGGTTGCATCATTGTTAAGAAACTTATTTGTTTACTCAAAATTTAAAGATTCCTACAACATTTCTGTGTTTATAAAGAAAGTTTAAAGATTTGTAACCAAATTAAATACAAAGAATTGAATTTAGTTACAAATCATCCTTAATGTTCTGTACTAAATTCCAAAATATTTATAGTAGTATCACTAAAACGTCTTAATGTTATTTATAAGCTCTAAAGCACTATTAGGTTGATTTCCAAAGATTAGTGCGTCCCTTGTGCAAATGTAACTGCGTCCAGACATAGTATTTTGGCAAAGGTCCAATTTTATAGCTTAGTTATATGCTACAGCTTCATATTAGGCCGAGCCTACATTGCTTGAAACGTAGTCAGTGAAACGTATACATAGCTTCATGAGTGTTCAATATTCATTAATATTCAGCCTGCCAGCAGTCGTACTGTCTATGTCTAGTCATCAAAATAATAGTAAGTCATTTTTTTTGGTGTATTCTTATTGTCTAGCCAACATGTAAAATATTATACTCTGTAACTGTAAGAATGATCGAAGATGATAAATTGTTATATATTCATATCAAAAATTCATATACAAAATTGAACGTTAACGAACGCACATGAACTCGCGCTTCTCTGATTATATGCCTAAGCTTTAAGCAATTAAGCTATTTGTTTTCCTCTTGCTTGCCACAAGTAATTTTTTCTCAGTTAGTACAACTTTTATTATCAGCTAGTGGGAAAGTTAAAGTTTTATTTGATAATAATACTGGCTCACTGAAATTAACTTAAACATAGTTTAACAATACCCTAATAAATATTGTTATAAAACGTAAACTTAGACTAAATTTGACAAATAAACAACGAATCACACTTCTAGTAGTATAAATTTTAAATTATTCTGTAGAATTACTATATAATTAGTATCCTTAATTTTTTTCTCTCAGCTATCACTTTGTCACTTTGTACAAAAGTCAAGCACATGTTAGTGTATGCTATGTTTATTAGTTATTTTATTATTTTAGTGTGTTATTTAATATTTTATTTAAAAAATATATGTTATCGTCCCCATTTTATTTCTTATATAAATTATAATTGTGTGAAATTTCATACTCTTCTATTCGCGCAACTTTTACAAAAAGGGCACAAAGTTTTAGCCACACAAATTAATATATAGATGAGTGTAAAATAATAACTTATCTGAATTCTTCTAACCCATAATGTAACCGCTACGTATAATTACTGTGACCCACAAAGGCAAACAGAACAATTGTTTCATTAGGCATAATTTATAATTTGTATAATTAAGATGATTACGCAAGAGTTGGTAGCAATTAGCGACGGAGGGTGCTCCTCACAAGAGCCATCTGGCGGGACTCCAGCGGCACTCTTTAACACGAGGAAATTCACTCGTTCACCGATTTTACAATGATGATTTCACTTGAAAGAAATGAAATTGGGACGCCGTTCTCACGGTGCTTGGTGGCGCACCTTTTGTTATTTTCTGCGCGATAAAATTTTAGTATATTTCTACAAGCTACCTGTTCGCGTATAAGCTAAATTTTGCTAAAGTGAGTAGTTACTATGAAAATGTAGTTCTTTATGCATTTTCTTTTTTAAGTTGCCTCTTTTAGAAACTATTTTTAGTAGTTTCATTTAAATATGTTGTAAATACTATAAGATATACAATAGATTTTAGATCTATAAGTTATTTATTAATATAAAAGCCTCTCTTTATTGGAACGAAAAAAATATTGTCAAGTGAACGGAGTCTTCAACATTAGGTTATTTCTGCCTACTTCGTTACATGCGAGTGATACGGAAATTACGTGTACATACGTCAGTGTTGGGTAAAATTTAATTGCAATTAACAATTTAATACTTACAATTCAAAATGTTTTTGAGGAGAAATCACAATTAGCTGAAGATCAATCAGTTCGTAATTTACGCACCACAATCAACTGTTAATTGTGATTTTCACACAAATAAATAATCAATTGTAAATATTTAATTAGTAATTGCAACTAAATTTTGGCCAACACCGATATACATATATAAATGTATATTTACTTAGTCTACTACTAAATACCAGAATTAGAATTAACAGTTTTGCAATCACTTGTTAATTTAACCATAAACAGTAAATAATTACAATATTACAGCGATAATACTAACAAATATCGAGGTATTAACATGACAAAGGCTACGAGATATTGATAAATATTTTGGATATGCCTAATCATGTTATTGAATCTGGCGTAGCTCCAGCGTAGCTATCGTAGCGAACATTGCCAGTGCCTCAATTGTACGCAATATTCCGGTTATGGAGTTTTTTATATTTTTCAGACACCCTTGAAATCAAATCGTATTTTGCGAATCGTTAACATTTAAGTGAACCTTCCTTGGTGGTTTAAAAAGATTTTCCTAATGATCTGACTTGATCTTTGTAGTATACATCGTTTATTTTAAATTTAAAACGCTTAGGACATATATTTTGCTTATTATTTGTTATTTATCTAATGAATATTCAACTTTTTTTAAGTTTATAGGTTTTCTTACTCGAATAATACTTCATGATTATAAATTATGATTTCTCTTAAGATATGTGAGGCCGTCTTGGGGCAGTCGGATAGCATTTGACTGTTGACACTATAGTTGTAAGTTTGATTCCCACTCGCGAATTTTTTTTTACATATATTTCCTTTTTTAAAAAAATCCTTGGTTAGGACCAGAGGGCTACTTATAAATCACTTTGTTCCCTTTTTATTGTTATTACTAAGAAATTCTAAATCGCATGAATAATTTTCTTCGAAATAAACCTAAGCAAAAATTAGATGTAGGTATTATATAAGTACCTAATGGTAAAATTGTGCAATATTAAATATGCTTTATTTTATCTAGTTAAAGTGATGCTCTGTATGATCACTGTGATCACAATTTTACAAAATAATTTGATCTAACCAAATTCATCTTTAGTTATAATTGACTAACAACGTCGAACTATTATAAAAACGTTGTATATTTTTTTCGTAAACATAAACGTATAAACGATATACGAAATAAATTCAAATGAAAACTTAATAAGTCACGTAAAAATAGGATATACGTATTTCAAAATTTAAATATGATGATTTATGTACGTTAATTTAAATATGCATACAGTATGTTAATTTAAAACCGATTGTAAATGGCATTACACCAGCCTTCGCACACACAATATAATCAGCAACATGTGGGCAAAGTCTACGGCCAGGCCACAACCGAGTGCGTATGGAGTGAACCGCAGTGGTGAAGTGGGCGAACGTGCAGAGATCGAGTGCCTGGCGTACTTCCAAACTGTTCCGTCGCCCTCTATATTGCCGCTTTGTATCGATTTGACTCACTGAAACTATAATTTTTGGTAACAACGTGTGGAGATGGCGCAAACAACGCAAACTAGTCTTGCTGCTGGCTGAGGTTCCACTTTAACGACTGTTACTTCTTTAGCTACTTTACAGAGCGGTGCCGAAATTTTGGAGGTTATATTTAAATGTTAGGTTGTATTTTATATATTTTTCCATTAAGGCCGTCGCTGCACCGTAGGGCAGTGTATGAATAAACTCGATGGTTGTGAGTTGATCTACTACTTCTGATGATCTCTATGATCAGATCCCTTCTATACGGGATAAAACATATAGTTGTTTTTTTTTTGATTTACATTAAGCATTACGAATGTAATTACTTTCGGAAAGTTTAAGTCAAAACAGTCGTGTTTAAAAAGCATAAAACGATATATATTTTTTTTACTATTTAATTTATATCTATGATGAAAGTTTATATGAAAAATCTACACTGCTTGACCGATTGTAATGAATTTTGACATATATATATATAGTTGATAATCCAAGGTTAAACATAGGCTACTTTATTTTTCAAAAATCCACTACCGAGGGTTGCAATATACCGAAAGAGCCACGTAGGTCACGCGGCGAAGCCGCGTTCAGGTCGCTGGTATACCATAAGAGAGACCAGTTTCCTTTAGTTTTTCAATATTAATCTAATCTCTTAACTTATATATATTACATATTTCTTAATATTTCTATTGACATTACATATATTTCTTTTAATATATTCTATTAATAATACAATTGACTTCTTTCTTATTCAAGGATAGAAATGAGATATGAAGGCATTATCGCTATTGTAGAGGATATGACCGCTTAGTTCTTACCTAATGACCATCTTTAAATTATATTCTACAATACCTTTGGTCGTTGCCCCCGTTGCATTTCTTCCTTCCATCAGCCTTTTAACCGCGGCGTCCTCACCACCACAGTAGTAGGAACAGTTGCTGCTGTGGCGCGTTATCACAACAATTGCGTATGAGACACTGTCGTGAAGCTGTATTTTCGATGATTTCGTGTTTACTACTACAACTGTGCTGGCGGTCAGACCCTGGGCTTCATGAACCGTCAGAACTTTTAAACCCATTTCTAAACCGTATCCCTGAGTGATCAAGAATTCCTTCTCCTCTTCAGTTATAATCTTGAGAATAAACGATATTCCGTGCTATGTTCACTAGTAATACACTGGAAAACCATAAATCTTAACCTAATTGCTAGAGAAAGACCTTAACTGGTCTCAGTTGTGTTGAGGTCCAAAATATTATTAAAGTCTTTTTATAAATACTTTCCAACTCAATGCACTATGTTAATTTAGAATATAGAATTTTTCAATTTACAAAATTGAATAATCTAAACTCTAAATTCAGTGTGTATATAATCTAAAATTTAAATTCTAAATTTAATACAGTGTGAGTAAAAAGTGAAAATCATGTTTTATTTAGAGTATAAATTGAGCTAAATCAATCATTAATCAAATAGGCTTTTTATGTCCACTGCTGGACGTAGGCCTCGTCAAGGGTACGCTACAGTTACTGATCCTCTGAATCCGTATCCATCCAAATAAAATTATAAAATAAAAATGATGACTACAGATATAGTCATGTAGTCAGAAAACTTTAAAATAAAAATATTAAACAAGAAGATGAAAGAAAATCTTATAAGCATGAACACCAAACGACAAGCTATACTCGACAACGTACATAATAAGATTCTTTTCTAAGACAACAGAACAACGAAGACAGAAATAAATTTTTCAGAACGTGAGAATCCAAGCTCTACCTGCAGTGGGCGGATTAGATCTTAAAGCTGTGTTCACATTAATGTTTTACTTAGCATGAAATCTAACTAGTAACTTTTAATGATTTTAGTTAGAAGTTAATTTGACAAGAAATATAATTTATAATAATATTTTTAACTATAAATATAATAAAAATGTAACTAATCGCTTTCTGTATATATGAAAGATATATGAAAAATTATTACTGGGGCATTTATCAATATAATAGAAATCAAAAAAAAATATTTTAATTATTTTTTGGTTTGTCAGTACATTTGTTCATGCTTAACCGATTTAAAGTAGTTTTGCGTATTTTATTTTGGTAATCTTTCCTTAATGTGGTTATTTTATTTTAATCGGTTCACAAATAAAAAAGTTACAACAACTTATATTTCGTTTGACATAAATTGTAAAATAACTGTTTTATTAAATTGGTCAAAACTTAGCTTTACGCGGGCGGAGTCGCGAGCGGGTAGTATATAAGATCTTAAAGAAGTATAGAACACAAAGTATTTAAGATGATAAGATGAGATAATAGAGAGCTGAAGCGATGTAATTTACTAAAAGTATTCATTCCATCATGAGAAACAGCAACGCGTAGACAATAATATCAATGTAAAATACAATGTAGTAGACGAAAGCAGGAGATCGCCAACATAGGATTTATGTATCTTATTATCAACTGGACTGATAATTAATTCATACATTACAAAAATACTATTTACAAAAACGTTTGTTTTGTAGCTTTACGCATTTCGGGTAGTCAAAGAGAACCTAGTGTTAAGACCATCCAAGAGACCTCCATTTTCCGTCTGAAATTAAGTCATTGCATGTTAAGTGTTGGTTCTTACCATTGCGCTTTGTCTAGGTATCAATTCTTTTTTTTTTTTTCACCTTTACGCTGTATCCCGCACACAGCAGGGTAGGCAGAGGGAACCTAGAGTTAAAACACTCCGTTCCCCACTTTCCGCCGAATTCGGAGGCATTGCGTGTTAAGTGGTGGAACTTAACGCCGCGCTTTACCTCGGCACCAGAGCGAAGAAAATGAAAATATTAAATATTTCCACTCCTCGAGTGGGAATCGAACCCACAACCAGTCGTTTGTTGTCACACGCTTGCGCCACTGGGCCACGACTGGCCACCAGGTATCAATAAAAACCAAATTAATATATACCAATCTTCCAAGTGGAAATCGAACCCACAACCAACGCGTCCATCGCATTTGAAGCCAGACGTTGTCCCAAACGCCTCTACAAAAAATTATGCAGAATATTTAATTTTCACTGTATGTGAACCACACATAGCAGCGAGGCAGTCGTACGGTTAAAAGCTAAAACGTATTTTAAGCAAAGGAATACCGCTTTTGCATCTTTTGCCATTTTTCAGAGTTTGATGTATTAAAGCTTTATTGGCATGTTCCGGTTCAATTTTTCAATATACCGACAGGGAATGTTAAAATCATAAATTTTCACGCAATTACTATTTTATGTCTGTATCTAAAATAAAAATTGTTTGAACCATTTTAGAATTTTCTGTATGAAAATCTTTTTATTGAGGCCGTCATGGCGCAGGGCGACAATAAACGTAATGGTTGTGGGTTCAATTCCCATTCAGAAAAATTATTATACGTGTTTTTTTATTTCTTAGATCTGGGACCTAAGACAAACGCTGCGTCTTCCATCACTCACGCAACGGCTTGATTTCAGGCAGAAAGTGGAGAATAGAGTTTCTTGACGCTTGCTCCCTCTGACTACCCTGATATGTGGCAAAAAGAGTAAATAACAAATAAATAAATTTTCTTTGTATTCTATAGTAAATATTTTCAATTCTATTAACTAGCTAGCAGTAACATAATAAAGTAGTTTACACTTTATATATACATTCATCGAATCTCAAAGGAGCGAAAGATTCATTCACTTTACAGTTTAATTTATCTAAAAGTTTGTTAATTAGGCAGGACGGTAAAGTCGCAGTTGCGACGTTACTTTATCGTGATATTTATGTTGAGGTGTACTCAATGGCGAGCGGTTTCTGGTAGGAAAATTTGCAATCCTCTCGGCTGGACATCAGTACACTTTCAAATTGGCCGTGTTTATTTAACGGCGGGTCGCTTTTGTATTTTCTTTTTGTAAAATATTTTGTGAATATCACAAAATGTATATACCAACACAGAACATGAAACGTTTGATATACTCGTATACGAATAAGTTTTTAGATGATATGATACATTTAAATAAATAATATCATCTTATACATGTTATACAATATTTTGAATGCCTTTCAAAACTCTAACATCCTTTTTATTAAATTTTAATGCTTAGTTCTGTGGACATTAAAGACGGTATCTGCTACGCGTCTACGTGTGCTATGTACATGGTAATAATACATCATGTGGCTAAGCATACAAGAGGACCGCAGTCTGTATGCACGGCTATCCACCGGCTAAAACTTGAGTGGCCAACTTTGTCGGCTAGCGGTAAAACTTCGTTTTTCATTTAATTTGCCTGAAACGAGTGCAGCTTACAATATTTTCAACGTTGGCAACTTTCGTTTCGGGCTTTCGTTATAAATTTTATAGTTAGTGGCAAAGTGTAGTGCGTTGCCTAGGCCACCGCCGTCTTCCTTTTAATATCATTAGTGATTTTAGACATAAATTAGGTTTTACCTTTTACGTTAAGTAGATTTGCAGTGTACATTTAAAAGTTATGTCGCTTCAACGGCCCGAGAAGGAGAAGTCGAGATAGCGTTTTCTACAAACAAGCTTAGCGCTGTGAAGCGTGAGCGCACGCCTCAATACTGACGTCTGCATTCGGCGTGCGTGTGCAGTTCCTATGTGGAATTTCTCGTAAAGCCTTTTTAGTACTCTACACTGGCTAAGGCTCGTTCCGGCAGACGATAAGGACTGATCTGCGGAAGACAGCGTTGCAACGTGCAGCAGACGCGATCGATACTGCAACGGGCCCCCACTGCCGCCCCCGAGCCTCCCAGCCCGCCGGCTGAAACTTTCGCGATAAGTACGGAACTAGCGCGTGGCGTACGCAATGCAATATTGTTAGCCGGTTACGAGTCTGAAACAGCGGATATTAAGGCTACAGCGACTCTGCCGTCCTGTTTTTACATTGTGCATGAGTTTCAAATGAAAACGTTATGTTGCATCGTACTAATTATCTTACCGACTACCCGACTACACCGAGCACTCGTTGCGCTAATTATATATAAATATTGCATGATACGTTTCAATGAGCTCTTAAGATATTAGCTGTATAAGTAAAAGCTTGCATTTATATTATTCAACAACTCTTGGTTCCGTTTATAGTGTTGCTATTTATGGTTAAAGTTACGATTTTTTTTAATATTTAACTATATTCATAAATAAATAAATAAATTTTTGGCCATCATTTGAATCATTATTTACATCTATTCACTTTAGTTAAAATACACCAAAGGTGAAATGCGGAAATAATTTAAATATAACCATTCAATCGCGTGAGAATCGAACCCACAAGAGTCGTTTCCTATCAGACGCTGTCCAACTGTGTCATATTGGCTTGAATGTGCAATAATAGTTATTTACTTTTTTTCTTATTTGTTAGGTGTTAGCTATCTAATGTTTATCGTGGTTGGACAACCACGATTGGATTTTCCAGATTTACTCTAGAATAGTAAAATTGTTAGACACTTTTTGAACTGAACTGAACATTAAATTGTTTTTATTAAGAATTACGTGTACAATAATATATATTTTACCAAGGCCGGCAAAGCATCTACATCTCCTCTAATGTGGTATGTCCATTTAAAGCGAAGCTAACCCTTACCATCAAATGGTCCTTCTGCTCGTTTGCTTATTTTATGCATTAAAAAAAGTAAAACACTTACTTGAGTATTATGTGAGATGGGTAAACACTATTTTCTTGTGATAGAGAGATGCTGAGAAAGTTACGGAGAAGCCTGTATAAGAACTCGTCTAACCATTACAATATAAGCTGTTTTCGAAGTCAAACTTTAATAATATTGAAAGCCTTATATACATGTTTTGTACATAAATATGATTTGTACAAGGAATTGAAATTAGAATTTCAGATAAATTATAAATTTGACTCTACCTTAATAATCGTTTGTCACATTTTACACTTTTGCCATATTTTTGACTATGATTCAAAATAATTGAGTTACAAACGTAAATGTTACTTAAAGTGTGTAAATATAGTCAATAAAGGGCCAGTCGTGGCGCAATAGCATGAACATGTGACTGTAAACGACTGGTTGTGGGTTCGATTCCCACTCGAGGAGTGGAAATATTTAATATTTCCATTTCTTTCGCCCTGGTATCCGAAGCAAAGCGCGGCGTTAAGTTCCGCCACTTAACACGCAATGCTTACGAATTCGGCGGAAAATGGGGAACGGAGTGTCTTAACATTAGATTTCCTCAGTCTGCGGGATACAGCGTGAAGCTAAAAAAAAAGTAATATATAGTCAACTTTGTTAGCATGTGTTTGTAAAGTGCAAAATATAAATATTGTTTTCTTTTAAGTGAATAAATTATATATCATTATTAAACGTATTTATACTGTAATGACGTCTATTTAATTATTTACTCTCATGTTAATACATATAACAAGACCTATTCGTTTGCTTAAACTAATTACTTATATCAGATTTCAATATACAATTCGTAATTTACACTTCCAAAGCGTATGTAGTTGTTAGATGTGTTTGCCCTGAAGTAGTTTATAAGAAAGTTACCAGCGGTTGACGGCTAAGTTTCCGAGTTACTCCCGCCTAACATGCAACTGTTTGCAAGGGCCATCTGGGACAAAGTTTTTATTTCACACTAAATTTTGTCTTAAAAATTTGTTAAAGTGAGAACGATAAATTTATTTAGAATTAAGTGCCGTAACCGTTGTAGTTAGCTGTATAGCATAAACTAGACATATCTTATGCCCACTGCACACTGTATTTTTTTTGTTTGTTTTACTGTTACTAGTATATTTTTTGTTCATATGTAATATTTTATAAGTATATTTTCAGATAGTTTATAAATAATATGGTTAAACTTTTGGCGTTTCACAGTAAAATATATATTCATCATTCATCACACTGGCTCAAGACGAACATCAAAACTTTAACCAAAAGGAAAAACAAAATAATATTACAAGTTTGTAGCATCACGATTATTCCTGTATAGCTGGATAATCGGAAAGAACATGGTGCGAAGACTCTTCGCTACACTTTGTTTTAGATACCGAAAACATGAGAATTAAATTGCAATCAATCCCCTGAATGGGAATAGAACTCAAAACCATGTTTACAGTCAACCACTAACACAGCGCTGCGAGGGTCTCTACAATATTTAATTACAGTAGGTATATGTAGGTATGTGTGCAGAACAAAACAGATGTATACGGTGCAGCCAGAAGTTTGCAAGAAAGTTATTAGCTCCAACTTACGCCCGCCTATATTTGCTATTTGCCGCTTGCCATCTGGGACAAGGTTTTCATTCGATATTTTTTGTGTGAGAAGGAAGCTTGTTTATGTTTTAATTTTAATTTTCATGTTAGTTACTGCTCGCGGTGGAATCGTAAATTTTATATTGCTAATGTATTGGCCTTTGCAAAGGCCGTTTTGTTGCCTGTATTAGTGTTAGGAGCATAACAATAAAAAGTCTTCAGTTATTTACAGAATATCTTGAACACACTCATGAAACTAAAATATATTTTTAATTGTTTGTGGAAGACAATTATTTAAATTTTATCAAAATATTAAATAAAAATTAAATTTCATTTAATAGTTCATTTAATACATCCCATTATAATTTTAAACTTTTTATAACATAAACCTACATATATATTTAATAACAAAAAGCAGAGGTGTAATTTAAAAAAAAATACACTTAAGTTATTAAAACTACAATTGCTTTTAAAAAATAGTATTCGAGTGAAACAATATTTGTAGTAACATCAGATGGGCGCAATTACAACGCTCACTACACGTTAATGCTGCACTTAAAAACGTTTTAGTATACCTTAGTTTGTGGAGGTTTCAGCTTTTGTCCCATACACAAACAAAAATGCAAGTAAATAAAATTAGGGTGGATATCGACGAGAGACAGTATAGTCGCAAATTAAAATACTTAAATTTTATTTTATACATGGCCAGTGGCCAGTCGTGGCCCAGTGGCACAAGAGTGTGACTGTAAACGACTGGTTGTGGGTTCGATTCCCACTCGAGGAGTGGAAATTATATTTCCATTTTCTTCGCTCTGGTGTCGAGGTAAAGCACGGTGTTAAGTTCCGCCACTTAACACGCAAGCCTCCAAATTCGGCGGAAAGTGGGGAACGGAGTGTCTTAACACTAGGTTCCCTCTGCTTACCCTGCTGTGTGCGGGATATAGCGTGAAGCTATTCTTTTTTTTATTTTATATATTAAGAAAAAGATTTTTTGAGTATATTTTTTAATCTGAAAATATTTTTCTTTAAATTTTTATAACCATACAATAAGTACGAAAGCTTTAGCTTAAGCCAATGTTGGCAGAATTACATTTAAGTAGGTTTATTATTAACATTGCCAAGTATTGCAATAGACTCATACGTTGGCAACGTATGTGCCTGCCCTAAGTATGGGGAAAAAACGACATGAAAATTTCACAAAATGTGTTTTGATATTACAATAAGTTTCGTTACGATCTGCATTGGTCGTTTCAGGAGTAGTTAGTTATCATTTAAATGGCTTTCTCTGTCAGTTTAGTTTTATTACCAACTGCTATAAAATAATATTAAGTGTTGAAAAATATGTATTGTTTTCCTTACACATTTTCACATTAATTTGTTAAAAATAAAATTAATTACACCTATACTTTAGTAGTATAGGGGTAATTAATTTTATTTTTGTGGCTTTCGTGGTGCAGTATGACGTCGTCTGTCTGACTGTAAGCGCGATAGTTATAGGTTCTATTCACCACTAGGGGAAATTTTTATATTATATTATTTTTATCTATTCGCTTTGGACAAGGTGCGGCGTTAAGTTCCGCCACTTAGCGTGAATAACGAAGTTTCTTGACATTCAGATTTTGTCTGACTACCCCGCTACCCGGGAAGTGTGAAGCTGCTTTTTTTTATTAATACCTTAGTATTAGTAGTATTTTTATTAATACTAAGATATCGTCTTAACAATATTTTAGCCGTGACCAAAAAAAAGAATATCAATGCTACGAGCTATATTTAAAAAGGTCTGTCTAAATTCTAAAACAACAGGACGATCAACGAGCGATCGTGATTCCTTTGACGAGACGTTAATAAATGGGGCGCTTACATTTTATAATTGGGAAAAACTGTCGCGTCGCTTCTCAGTTACAGATGGGTATAAATCTTTATGTAGAGAAGATAGCTAGCGATGTTAGTTACTTATTCCGATCACGCGCCCACTCTGTCCTCTGAATATAAGGAATATAAGCGTGGCCCATTTATTGCACGTCGCTCTAAGGATGCTCTAACTAAATAATTAATGGTAGACGTCAGTACTTGCAAATTTTAATTGTTAACACATATTAGTCTATTGAATATAACGAAACGTGCATAACATTAGCATTACAATGATGATATATGACGACATTGGAGTTACTAAAGAATCTATTTTTAGTTATAGATAATATATGTATTTAGATGCCCCATATATGTCAATATTAATTAATGTTGCTCTTTTATTTTGTATCTTGTGCTAAAATAATATGCTTAAGTCATTTTTATTATTTGACCTATTTTTTTATGTTAAATCCTTTTAAATAAATATTATTTCACTAATATTTTCAAAAGGAAATAGACAAAAAACAATTTTCTTTATGACACGTTTCAGTAAATCTATTTAATCTTCCGTTAATGAACGTTGGCTTTATCATTAGGATGCGGAACGTGACTGACTCATTGTAAAGGTGTTGTAAAACTTCATTAATTTTACCGTACGTATATAAATCTTGTATAGCAGTCTTTAACGATGCAAGCAGTTTGCTTTCTGGTTGCGTTCCTCTTAAATATTGTAAGTACCACTCAAGCCCAACAAATCATTTTAAATGCGGTGCTGCAATGCGTATAATATGATAAATATTTAGTAAATTTGTCTACTCACTCGCTAGACCGTATGTAGTATGAATTTCAAAGATTGTACTAAAATTAGTTCGTTTTATTTTTTTTTAATTGAGAAATAGTATAAGATTGAACCATACAAATTTTAGTTTTGATAGGACAATTTATAATACTCGCTTTAGTGTATTACAAGAAAAAACTATACATACCTACCTACTATCGTATTTAAAATATTTTAGCAAAGTCCACAGTACTTATTTCGTAATGATTCATAAGCATCATATTTTTTTCATTAAATAAGCAGATAATTACTTCAGGAAATCTTAATGTCATAACGTGGAGATCTAATAGATCTTAATAAAATGACAGAATGCTATCATGGCGCCTATCTAAAAGAAGGGGAAGTAGTATTTCATATTCGGAGCACATATGGCGTACTTCGCGAAAATGAGGCGAAGCTCACTTGCATACCTATAAATACAAATAAATATAATGTTCTATGAGAATATTAAAAACCATAGTCATATTTTTGTAACTGCTTTTCAATATTTTTTATTAATATCTTTATACAATTATTCTGTTTTCAATAAGCGTATTTCACATAATTCATATTAGTAAAGACATATATGAAGTTATTAATATATCTCTTTACTTGAAAACTTGATTTTATACGTTTAAGATTAAGGCAAGTTTGCGATAATATCACATAATGTGAATTTGAATAACGCAAATTTCACATGAGCATAATTTCCGCATTAAGTCATTGGAAAAAAGTAATCGCTCCTTTCTGTGAACGGTATTTAGATATACTGATAATACAATTTTATTATTATTAAATTTTGACAATAGTTAAAAATAAGAATTGTTAATAATCTTTGCAATGAAAAGAAGCTTTTATACTAAATATTTCCGTTTTCTTCTTGTTCTTAGAGAAATTTCGTTGCTTTACCATTTTTTTTATTAAAAGCGTTAGCTTTTTGATCTTTTTAAATTTGTATTGAGCCTGTATCATTTAAACTTTAAACTACCCGCCCTTCCGACCAACAGGACGCATTGGATTCTTCCCATGTTGCAATGTAGCTACTTACTATGCATAGTTTCATATAAGTTTGCATGAAAATGTAGTACCTTATTTTACCGTGTGTTCGTCCTCAGTTCCATATTTATGGCACGCAAAATAAAATGTTGCTGCTTGTCGTCGATAGTTGATAAAAATGCAAACCGTAGCCGCAGGCTCCTCCGATCCTACGCTCGCTGAATATGTGTATCGCATGGACCGGGATAAAATTATACTAACGTTATAGTGTACCAATAAACAATTTGTTAAACTTTGCAAGTCAAGTAGCTTGTACATGAAAAATTCCGAAGCGCCTATCTTTGGAGGTCAATCACCGAGACTTTACGTAGTTTGCGAGAAGAGTGGCGGCGGATCTCACCTGACCGTTAAGCGTTCGCAGGTAAACATTGTAACGTGATTCAACCACGTGCAAAACATGTGATAACCTGCCTCCCCACGAACGCCTCATCTACTATTTATTTTATTGAAGATACGTGATCAATCGACTGTGGTGCGTTTTCTAACACCAATATACAGTTTTAATGATTTTTACCCAGTTTTATTTTATCGAATTTACAGTGAGGAAGCGCAGTTGCCGAGTTGAACCGGTGGGCGGGCTCCAGACAGTATTGATTTTGTTCATTCGTTTCTGTCTATCGAATATTAGTTTCACACGAGCGAGCGGGAGGGCGCTACCGGTAGGAGGATGGTTTCTAGTGTAAAGTTTCCGCGTAAAACAGCCTTCACGTACAAAAGAGCCTAACTGAGGGATGAATGAAACCGTGGAACGATCCTGAAACGACGGCCGCTGTCGACGCGTCCGTTTCCGGCAAATCCGCTCTACAACTTCGTGCACTTAGTTTTATTTAAAACTATACTTACTGCCTTTTACTTTTACAACTGGAATCGGATTTACGAGCAATAAATAAATTCACAAGTGTACTAAATTGAAGTTAGGATTTTCTAACATATAATACTATTATAAAGACAGTTGTTCTATTATATTACATAGTTAATGTATGTAGCTATATTTATTAGCACCAACGGATTTAATTCTTAAAGATCAAATTTAAATATTGAAGGAAATGAAAATGTCTGGATCTGCATTGAGCGAAATTAAAATGGTATAATAGGTCCCCTTGAATATATTTGCGAGTTCTCGAAGATTCCGTCCTCTTTAAAAGTTTGCGAGATATTTTCACAAATATTGGTGCGAAGGGAAGGCGGGTCGCCTCGGGGAGGCTGCAAACTTCACATCCAATGCGTCTGTATTCACAGCTTGTAAAAATATTCCTTCTATCGTTTTTGTTGTTGATAAACGTTGTCGAAGCGAAGTATGCAGTAAATATTGAGCATTAACGAGATAGTAGGAGACGGTATGCATATATTATGAAGCTGCTACGGAAATATGTACGGTGTATTTATATATTGTTAGTTGTTATAAATTGTATTCATTTTTATACTTATCTAATATTAAAAGTTTAATATATATTTAGAATCTTGTAATTACTAATTTTGTTATTATATTATAGCTAAATGAGGAGCTAAAATATTTGCAGGAATATATTATTAGACATAATGAAGGCACTAAAAGCTCATCTGATAACAAAGTGCTTATTCAGACAAATCTAAGCGTTTTACGATGTTCACTTCATTGCCTTGCAGGTAATTAGCGGCTACAAAAACTTTTAGGTTTATATTGATTTAAGTTCTTAATGACTTCATTCATAGTTATGTGTATATTAAAACATTATATATTTTTTTATTTTTTTAAGACAAAGTATTGATATTTTTTTCTACCTATTACGGTGTAAATTCGCTATAAAAATAGGGTCTTTACGTTTGTTTTGTTTTATATAATAGGAACAAATGGTTTTGTACGCATAAGTTGTCTTAAAGATTAGAATCTACATTTTATTGTAACTGCTGCATTGATTAGTTATACTAACGATATAATATGCATATACACCGGTAAATAGCTTCAAGCTTTTCTCACATAATCATAGCAAGGAAGTGAGAGAAAACCTAGTGTCAAAACACTTCGTTGCGGATTTTGAGTCTGAAATCAATATATTAACAGCACACTACGCTAACGTTTTGTCTTTTAACCAGAGTGTGGAATGAGATAAATTAATCATAAGAAATTATTATATTTAATTTATCTAACCTGACAAATCAAATCGAAATCGTACCAAAATCAGATCAAGTTCGTTTCAATTACATACAATCCCTATGTCTGTGTATTACTGTTATTACTGTCTGTGTGTCACTATGACCGATTATTATAAATGATTTTTTTTTTTAGCTTCACGCTGTATCCCGCACACAGCAGGGTAGCCAGAGGGAACCTAGTTAAGACACTCCGTTCCCCACTTTCCGCCGAATTCAGAGGCTTGCGTGTTAAGTGGCGGAACTTAACGCCGTGCTTTACCCCGACACCAGAGCGAAGAAAATGGAAATATAATTTCCACTCCTCGAGTGGGAATCGAACCCACAACCAGTCGCTTACAGTCACACACTCGTGCCACTGGGCCACGACTGGCCACATATACTTTATAAAACGTATTATAAATGTTGAAAATTTTAAAGAAACTGAAAACACAACAATAATATTAAAAATAGTTCCAAGATATTCAGCTTATATTATAACTGTAATAAAACTGGATTCATTTTAGTATTTCCGACTAGTCAAGCAAATACTAATACAGCGAAATTGCTATGAGCTTCCTAGCTAACATTTGTGACATTTAAACATCAACAAAATTCAATATATTCCTGTAGCAGTCTCGTCGCTTTACATCTCGTAAGATATTTTTTCCATTTGTAAAGTGAGTACTCTTCGATATTGGAATATTTTGATCAAAGTTCAAGTGTATGATGCTTAAATACTGTATTTATAAGTCTTTTGTATGGGAAATGGAAATTGAAATCGGCAATGCACGATGAGTACCAGCAAGTTTGTAAACATTTCAACCGGCTCTGTTATATGTACTCTGTGTAAACATGTACGTATCAGAAAAGTGAAGTCTGCTAAATTGCTAAACTATGGGTTCGACGACCTGTCTGCTTCAATTTATTTAAAGGAGACCTTTTAAGGGGACATAAAGTAACTTTTACCTTTCTTTCGAGTTAACCTTTAACTTTTGTTTTGTGAGTTATTTACATGAGTTTTAACATTCCCTTAATTTTTTGTCAATATAGCTATTCCTTAATTCAATTCAAAAGAAGATAAAATTAAGATCGATGGTGTAAAATAAAATTTAGATCTCAAATAAGAAAATTCGAGGTCGTCAGCGTTTCACATCAACACTTAATTGCGAGGTCTGATGAATTTTCATTCTAAATTTATTGAAATTCCGAACATTTACGTCTAATTTGTGCACAGACAAAAGAAGGTGGTCGCAATTAGTGAAATGGCCAGCAGGAACAAACGCGGTTTACACAAAAGAGTGGAGGCTTCCACTGTGACGAGGGTTCGCTTTCTTTTCTTCCAAATGAGCAAACTACAGTCGCTAGTGGGGAAGATTTGTTGTTTAAGAATGAAGGGCGACGAGTGTGTGCATTGTTCTTTCTGCGGCGTTTGGGAAGCACTTACATGCCGTTGTTCTAATCATGATAACGTAAGGGGATGTTTAATTTTCATCGCAGTTATTGCTGTTACAATAGGCGCGTGCTGGGAACGAATGAGAATGAAAAAGGCAATTGACGGTTCTTTATTAGAAGACGACAATTGATCCTTAATTGTTTTATATACACACGTTCGCTCTCTATGTTGTGTGAAAGTGTTAGTATTTTCTGTTATCTGTTAAAATACATACATATACAAATAATTAAAAAAAAACTTCATAACTTATTTGAGATAGAACTATTCAACCGGATTAATATATTTTTGAAAAACATAATGTATGCGACTAAGTCTAGTAAAATGGTTTTAATTAAAAAAATGTTTAAAAAATATCGAAAACGAAAGATATTATTAGCATCCTTTACTATTTAAGAACACGATAATTACAAACAACACCAGATTAAATCTTTAAGAAAGTCATAAATACGAATGAGAACTTAAAATATTATATTAATTTCCATCGTCAGAACAAAATTTAAATTGTCAGGTAATATAAGTTAGTTTCAAATGGCAATTAAAGCTTAAATGTCTGGATACTCTGCAGACTGATGAATTATCTCCAACGTTCAAAGAACCTAGACAGCGCTTGTACTAATATAGAAGTACCTACGACTGCATAGACATCTTTATACAAGTGCAGTTTTCTCAGTGTATTATTACTTTATTAGGTAACAGTCATATGTAGGTTTTTTAAATATATTTTTAAAACATAGATTTCGTTTGTATTTTTTTAACTTACATTATTATTTGTTTAACTTAGTTTAGTTATTTGATTATTGCGCTTTGAACGTACCTGCAGAGTACAAATCACTTAGCTAATAACACGTTGTATGAAGAATAGTTATACAGATTTCATGGTATCCGTGGAGAAGGAAAACTCATTTAAAAAAAAAAGACCATACAGGTACAGGTCTTCAGGTCAGTACAGGACATACAGGTCTTCACGAATAATTAAATAAATATTTCCCAATTATTATTCCTTTCTTATTCATTAAATTATTATTATTTTTACTATTATTTTTAAATGATTTTATCGACTTTATCGAATTGTTCGGGTATATTATGATATTCGAAAACGCATTTCTATAAACTTGACGTTCACACTTTATAGTAGTCCGTGGTCATAATAAGCTATCTAACTTAACGTCAAATCAATCGTCAAAATCTTTAAATTTATATAAAAATATGATGTTGTTGATTTATTTGTTTATTGAGAATGTGGTCTTTTATCTAAGAGTTATTTCTCATATTGACCTAGTTATGTTGTAAAAATGCTTCACATATTCTTCTCCCGTTCATCCGTTCAAAATAAATTCAGATCCTACGAGATAAAAATGAAAATTAAATGAAGTTTGGTATTATTTTGTGGAAATTCTTCTATAAATAAATTATTTCATTACTTCAATAAAAAAAAAGTTATAATTTTTAATTTTATTTCTTGGCAGTTAAAAAATGCGTAATTTTTGTAGTTTCTCGCTTTCTCCTGTATAGCTGGATTGTATGACAGAACGTAATGTCAAAATACCCCGTGCTCAACTCTCCGCCTGAAATCGCGACATTGCGTGCTAAGTGGTGAAACTCTACGCCGTTTTATCTTAGCTATCATCATAATATTGAATTTTAAATTGCTTTGGTGGGGCAGGGGCAAAGGGCGTAAACGTACAATTCCCACTTGAGTGAATGATGATTATATCTTCTCTGTTTTTCTGTTCTGGTCGCTAAGATGAAGTGCTGCTCGATTGCAGATGGAAAGTGAAGAACAGAGTGCTATATAACACTAGGTTCACTTTAATTATCTTGCTTTCTTTCTTGCTTCTTTTCTTGCTAAGCGGGAAAAACTTTAAGATTTCGTTAGTTATTTTTTATAAAGGAAGGAGAAAATATTATTTTAATTTTAACTTTATTTTCATTCCATAACAATATTTAATTTAAGATACTATTATCGATAATTTAATTTTGCATCATAAATTGTTTTATAATTAAAATGTAATTAATGTTTTAAAATTAAAGTAAAATTTACTATATTACACTTAAAAAAAGTTATTCTCGTATACACAACAACACAATATATTAGTCAAAATCTGTTTCGTATCTGCCGTTTGCATTAAAACAGGCACAGTAAGCTATCTATCATTTTAAATTCGAAATACTAAAGCTGTGAGCGAGCTAACGCCGAGACTGACTTCTGTTTGTAGTCAGTTTGAGTACATAAGAAGGAAATAGTGTCGCTATCGTGCAGCGCAGAGTCTAAAGTGCTTCGAGAACATACTAGTTACGATGCTTTACTCTTGAAATATTTTTAGAAAGATGTTTGCTATTTATTCTTCACCATGCATACGTTTTACGTAGGTTGTATTAAACGGTTTTATAATATTTTAGATAGTAAATGCGAATCGCGGTTCGATTCCCACTTAGGGGAATATATAATTAATCCCATTATTCGGCTCATGTAAAAATAAAGTGACGTTGAGTTATGCCATTACACACGCTAAGTCTCCATTTTTAGTCGAAAGTGGAGAACAGAGTCTCTGGACACTAGATTCTCTCGGTCTATTTTGCTATGCAAGAAGAAGTCTTCAAGTTAAGCTGCAGAATATTTATAACATATTTATAACATATCGAATTATAGCAATCTCAGCCAGTATGAAATAAAATTATAATAATATCTTCACAAATTTCGAACGAAGTCGTTAAAATGAAATGGAAATTACAGTGTATTAGTTTCTAACATATGTACGTTCTTCTTTTCAGAGCTAGTGTATTTGTCTTACTCATTTTAAATAGCCTCGCACGTCTCTCTAAATGTACTAGCGTTTTCATTTCCTTAATATATTTGTGTCCACGTCCTTTATGCACCCCATCTTTTCTGTTGACACCAACGTTAAAAATTAAAGGTTCTTGTTTATATATAAATATTCATATAAAGAGGAAAGTTGTTCTGATCGGTTTTTATTATATGTTCTAAAATACTTCATCAATATAAATACTTGTTTTTGTATCTTTTTTCAGCTTGACGCTTCACCATAAGTGGTAGTACTTTGTGTAGAGACTTAGTGTCATGACACTCTGGATACTTTCTGCCCTAAATTGATATATTGTTTTTGGAGTGGCAACCAGAGCAGAGAAATGACGACAGCTTAATATTTTGTATTATATTTTTTGAACCTTTCATCACTAGACTCTCGTACTTATCTTTTGACACAATTGTTTTCTTTCGATTGTTTTTATAACAGATGACAAGAAAGTGATTATGATAGAATCTGTTAATATAATGAAAACTTTTATCATATGCTCTTCATTTGATAAGAACAGCCCTTAAGCCGCCATATAAGTGTAGTATACATCTTTAGATACTGCTGTTTGAAGCTACTCGTATTTTGCACTCGAACAAACTGACCAACTGAACAATCTTTGAGTTTATATATCAAACGTTTTTGCAGCAATTGTCTTAACAATAGTAATAATTTATCCTAATATTACTAAAGCAATGAAATGACTATAGAAAATTAGCTCTTATTGCAAATTGAGAAAAAAAAAGAAATGACATTTTTTTTCTTTTTTTTTTTCAGCTTCACGATGTATCTTGCACACAGCAGGGTAGGCAGAGGGAACCTAGTATTAAGATACTCCGTTCCCCACTTTCCGTCGAATGCGGAGGCATTGCGTGTTAAGTGGCGGAACTTAACGCCGCGCTTTACCTCGACACCAGAGCGAAGAAAATGGAAATATTAAATATTTCCACTCCTCGAGTGGGAATCGAACCCACAACCAGCCGTTTACAGTCACACGCTTGTCCCACTGGGCCACGACTGGCCACACTTTTTTTCATAAGTATATTTATTTACTTACATATTTAAGTAACATTAATTATTAACAAAATTATCTCACGCCACTTTAGGAAATATTGCAGTAAAATTTGTTTGGTTTACCATTTCGGAAAACAGTAATCTATAATGTTTTAGCGTAAAGGTCAAATGTGACTGGGAATTGCCACCCACGAACATACGTCAGCCAGTAGTAGGCTTCATACGTATAGCTCTGCTGAATATGTTGATATAGTCTCTCATATTTATATATTTGGTTATCTAATCTAACATTTAATACATCATACACTGTTTAATAAATATTGTAAAAAACGCTTGTATATTTTTTATTTAAGAAATAAAGTCAATTGTAAATTTCGACATTTGTTTCTTTAGTTTGTTTGCTTGTGTTTTAGATGAATTAATTACTTTTTGTTTGTAATTTAGAATATTAGGTGGAACCTAAAAAAGAGGTTGATTCATAAAACGTCAAAGATGACATTTAACAGTTTTTGTTTGAAATTACCTTTAATTTCAATATCAATGTTGAACTGTAATACTAATTAAAAGTTTCGCTATAAATTTGCTCGCGGTGAAAATGTATGGGAAAGCGAGCGAGCGTGCTTCAGTGTCGGCTGCCGGCTACCGGCTGATGGCTATTCTCGCGCAGTCGTAACGATCACCGACGGTAGCGCCATGCGGTAACAACTAGAACATTTTGACAGGCGGCTAAAATGGCCGTGTGAACACGCGATCTGCCACGCTGAATACACTACGCACGGCTTACGCGATTTTATTACTTATCGTAGTCACTTTAAATTATGTTATAGTGTTATCACGCTTTTAATATTGGCCTGAAAAGACTGAAAAATACATAACATGGCTCTTCATCTCGAGACCGCGTTGCAGCGAAAGTTAAACTTCAAGATAACCACGGTAAGTGCATGCCGCCCGCCTAGCGTATCGATCGCCGCCCGCGTGGTCTAAACATATGTTTGCTACGAGTGCGTAGCGCCGTATAACCTACGGACTCTTTCACGCATTAGCTCTGAAATTTATTTCGATTTCGCTCCGGCGGTTACTATCATTACTATATGACGTAAGATTCTAATTACCGGCGTCTTGTTTATACAGCGGAGCGCGTTTGTACTTGTAAATAAACACTTCCGGCAACAGTAAAAGTTACGATTGAAAAAAATTCTGTTTTCTGTACAATTGTTTCTGTTATGTAAAGTTTCAAACAACTGAAGTAAAAACACCGTTATTCAATAAATGCTGTAATGTAGAGGTAGGGACGCCTACACATCCTAAAGGTCACGAGAGTTGAAGTTTGTTGCATTTCCGTTTTATTTTAGTTTGAAATGCTAATAGGTTAAAATTCCTTATTTTATAAAACATTTTAAAATCATTTTATGAAGAAACTTAACCAACATTAACAAGAACATAATGTTTACCTATATTTCATTGTATTTATATTTCTTTTTAAAATAGCCAAAAAAAGAATAAAACAGGAAAAACAATTCACGTTATTCATATCGCAGACAAGGTAGCGCAGACTTATGTACTGATTAAATTTTGTGCAATAGCGTCCAGCGATGCATAACTAACAGTTTGGTTTGCGTGGTCGTATCTCACGATAGGCGAGTGTACGCGTGCCAGCGCGGCGTAATGTCCCTTTATGGACTGTGTATGTCGTGGTCTGCGGAGCGTGACACACTGGGCCCTTCTATTCTACCATTGCTGAATTTTGTACAGTATATCCATTATCATGTATGATAGAAACTAAAAGTTTTAGCTTGTTTTATTTTGTTAGATATTTGTATTAGGTTAAATATATACTTATATTGGTAAAGTTAACTTAGCTAAATATAAAATTCCTGATATCCAATAATTTTTCGTAATTCGTTTTCAGCTCATTTTACAGATTTGCCTAATAAATGGTGGAACCCAATGCCACAATCAGACCGGAAAATGAAATATGACATATATTCTCATTGATTCAAGATTGTAATTAAGACTACTACTAATGTTTCTTTACTTAGTATTAAAGCTATAGAAATATAGCTAAAAAACTATATCATGAAATATTTTTTTGAAAATTCTGAAACTTAACATTTTATTTTCAATAATATTACAACTCACTTATACAGAAATAGTCGGTTGGGGCCATTGTGGAGCAGTGGGATAATGTTTGACTGTAAATACGGTTGTGGGTTCAATTCAAGTAGCGGGATGATTATATTTAAATTTAAATTTACGGATTCTCTCTGATTACCACGATAAGAGAGAAAAAGTGTGAAGATAAAAAAGCAAACAGTATAGCTGTCCAATTTTAACAATTCGAAAATCTATATAAGAATAAGATATACAAGAATACATCAATATAAGAATAAGATAATGGTAGAAAATATCCATTTGCAACGATACGACATTTAGACATTTATATCGCATAGCGTCTAAGTGACGATGGTAACGAGGCTGTTACTTAATAACCACGTGATTATGCAAGTCGAGAGTAACGCAGGCAGTTAGAAGCGCGTTGGACTATTAACGTTCTAGTGCGCACTTTTACCGTAAAGTGTGAAGTTGGCGGATTAATATGCATTGCTCCGCTGCATGCAACCGTTTCGTAAGGCAATTTGAACCATTTTTACACGAAATATCATATGTATTTGATTTTTTTTTATATTTAAGATCCAATATTGTATATATTGCAAACTATTGTGGCGCGGGGGATGATGTCTCCCTGTAGACGCAATTGGTAGTGAGTTTGATTTCTAATGTAGAAATTATCATACTTAAATTATATTCATTTCTTCGCTCTAGTGCATAAAATAAAACGTGACGTTGAATTCTGCCTTTCAACACCATGTCTCAATTTCCGGCGGCAAGTGGAGAACGGAGTGTCCTAACACTAGGTTCTCTCCGACTACCTTAGTATGCAAGGAAAAACGTGAAGCTGCTATGTAGTTTACTTGATATTGTAAATAGGGCTTAAAGATATAATAATATTTTTATGGCAACAGCACAACAGGCGGTCCTAATCGCCTTTAATAAGCAACGGTTTCTGGCCTTATCAAGGAGATACTAAAGTAAAAATAAACACTAGGAACATGGCTGTTTATCTTCACGGATTAAATGATTTGTTTACTGCTCAGTTGCATTTTTTAATATCTATAGCATATTAGGTGGCGTTAGTTTCGAGAGAATTCAGATATCCTTTATATTTCAAATATTGACTTTCCTTTCATTGAGTTTTACTTTAAATTAAAATTAAATTAAATAGCTTCACGCTATATCCCGCACACAGCAGGGTAGGCAGAGGGAACCTAGTGTTAAGACACTCCGTTCCCCACTTTCCACCGAATTCGGAGGCTTGCGTGTTAAGTGGCGGAACTTAACGCCGCGCTTTTAGCTCGACACCAGAGCGAAGAAAATGGAAATATATTTTCCACTCCTCGAGTGGGAATCGAACCCACAACCAGTCGTTTACAGTCACACTCTTGTGCCATTGGGCCACGACTGGCCACAACTGGGCCACGACTGGAGATTTACTTATCTGTGATTAAGCACTTTCACTACTTGATGTTGCTCTAAAATCGTTTTTTTTTCATTCTAATTATGAATGTATATATTATCTAAGCAAATAAATAAAATTAGAGTTTCGGTTTGTAATATTAAGATAATCGCTTCTTACTAAATGCATATGTATGAATACACGGTACATATAACATTTTTTACAATTTTTGTCTGTCTCTTACTTCTGATCAATTTATGGAATGGCTAGACCTAGAGAGGACTTTTGCTGACAGATAGCTGGTATAATAAGGAGTAACTTAGACTCCTTTTATTTTAACACGTGAACGAAGTCGCAGGCACAGCCAGTATAAAAAATAAATTATTTCTATAGTAAATTCACAATTGTGACACTTAAGCACGAGATTATTAAAGCGACAAAGACAAAGTCGTCAAGAGTCTATTAACGTTCTAGCGAGCGGGCCCTGTGAAGCAACGAGGAGTGTGAAGTTAGAGAATTAACATGCACTGCTTCATTACTCGAGACATTACAGTCATTTGGGGTAGCATTGACCGGGATTAGAGGTATTTGTGATAGTTGGTCTTTTATTTCATGTGTGCTAAACCAGAAAATCGATTCGAAACAGAAATTTAGAATTTATATGACGTTCTTTATATTTATTTTTTATCTGTAAAAGATTAGATTTTTTTTCATAGTGGCGTAATGGGATAGTGACTTGTAGTGAGCAATATAATTATTTTTTGTTTGCCTGCTCTGATAAGACAAAGCGCGGCTGTACATTTCGCCACTCATGTAGAGTGTAATTTGTCGGAAAGCGATGACCGGAGGGTAAAACAATCAGACGATGTTATTAAATGAAATAAAAATCTTTAAAAATATGTATATGTTTAAAGATTGAACAACTTGCAACGATTAAGATAACTAAATATTGCAGTAATAACAGAAAATTGCATTTTGTTACAAATGAGACGACTTTATTATCTTTTGTATTTACTGATTGACTAGCTCACTATATTATCAAATTATTTAAACTTCAAAAGTAACAACAATGAAAAAGATTTGGAACATTGGACTTTTATTTAGTGCTTTTATTTCGTGAACACCAAATATTTATGATTCCTTTTGATGGCTTCTACGACTTCCTTTGATTTCAAAACAATCTCACTGCATGTACGGAAGAAATGAATCTAAAAGTTTGAGATTACAAAAATGTCTATCTTATTTCTGAATATTTAGACTGAATATTTTATAATTTGTTATTGTGTGAGTGAATAAAATTTAATAATATTGCAAAGCTTTGAATAAAAGGCATCTCCTTTTTAAATTATCATTCTTTGTGATAATCTTTCAATGGCCTTTCGTAAAATTCCTTTCAAGAACGCGAACAACAGAAATTAAATAAAAACTGTCAACATTTCAACGGGCTGGATTTCAAGTAATCGTATAATTTATAAATCACATACAAGTACGTGTTTAATGTTTACATTAAAAAAAAATATTCGCACTATTGAGGATATCTTTCTTCTTTCCGTCAACCCTAAAAGTTATGAGAAGTGGTAAAAATAAGAAACACGAATTTTGTTATTATTGTAAAATATGACAAAAATAAGTTGAAAGTTTTGTTGTCTTATATACATACATACATACATATTTCATATATCCTATTTCGAGAGAAAATTACTACTAAACACACTTGGCGTCCTTTATATATTCATAGTTAGCGAATTTGAAAAGATTTCTTTCATAAGGTTTGTATGTTCGCCCACACAATTTCCACTACTTTTGTGATTCAGAAGCTTTTGGATCAACTATTTCATGTTTTGTATAAGATTCATTTTCAGCGATTCAAATGGGCTTGATATTTTAGTTCCCATGTGCAATTTCGCGAAAATTACCGTTTTACTACAGCATAAGTTACGAAACAGATGTTTAGTCTTCTAAGATTATGCTTATAAATATTAAACATTTCAATAAAAGGCCCAATCACGAAATAAGGAAAGTTATGAGCGTACTTCCCCGTACGAAACTGTAAATTTAAGTCTCATTTAAGATGTAACTTTCTGAATAATTAAAGAAATCTTAAACAAATTTCGTTTCGAACACAAAACATGGTAAAGTACATACTCTTAATGAATAAGCATAACATAAATGTCATTTTCAGGTAAATCAGTGTTTTAACAGTGAGTTTTCGCTATGAAAGCCGATTACTTCCTTCGGGAGCGCCTTCAGTACTTAGCCACTTGTTTGTTGTTCTTAATGAGCACTGCCAGCCAACTTTGGCCTGGCCTCGCCTCAATTAAGGCTGAAAACATGACTGAAGTGTTGTCCCACTGGAATGCTACACTTGACAATCGCTTTATGTTCGAGCCTAAAACCTCACAAAGTAGTTGACTCGTAGACAAACAGTTGAAGACGTTGTAGTCGAAATAATAACTTTAAACTGCTTCGCGTACTCTCAAGTCTGTAGCCAATTTCCATTATTATTTGTATATTTAAAATTATAACGTATATTTGTATGCTTATTTATATGAAAGATACATTTTATAGCTATTTTTGTTCTTCAAGCTAACATTTGTGTGCGAGTAAGATAAATGTTACGGACTTTGTAAGATTTCATTTAATTGTACATATCGATGGTTTTGTTTGTCTAGACTGACCATGTCTTCAGCGTAAACCAACTTTATCACACTTTCAATTTGTTTTTATGTAACCTCTTAGAAGTATAAAAAAGTCAAACACTTAGGAAGACGTAATCTTGATCGAGCTTGTGAACATTGACGAAAGGGATTAAACAAACTTTGCAGCGTTTTGGTTGGAAAGTTACGAATGATACGTACTTCTTTTAGTTCGAGGCGACCGGAATTGTTCTATTACTTAGCATATAGATAAATTAATTTTAGAAAAGCTCCACGTAAGCTTAGTCATATAAATATCCAGTTAATTTATGTTAGTAAAATACAGCTATATTATCTTGAACAATCATAAAGCTTGCTAACTACCGTATCTATTATAAATTGCGTATATCCCCACTAACCATGCTAGATGACTTTCTCCAGCCTTGACGGCAATCAGTGCAATTCGTAGTCTAGTGTGGCCCATATGGGGTCTTTGCCCTCTACACGTGCAAATAGCCGCCGCACCCGTTAACGGTATTCAACGGTCATAATTTCTCATTTTCGTCTAAGTACTAATGATTCTCGTCCAATTTTGAGTTTTGGGCTAAATTCATAAACCTCAGTAGAGTTTTAATCTTTTTCATGGCAATTTTGGCATGAATTTAAGCAACATTTTACTACACTATATTTAGACTAGTAATAATCATATTTTTTACAACATTAAGAATTATACATATAATAAAATATAACTTAAAACTAATAACTTTTCTGTGTATTTTTTTATATTTGTTTTTCTTTTTATTATTCTAGTGTTCTAGTCTATAATATGAAGATTGTATAGTGGCACCTTAAAGTATTTTGCATTTAATTGTAACAACCATAGTGTGCCCAATAAATAAATATAACTGATCGCTATCCGTACATGGAAGATATATGATAAAAAATATGACTAGGTATGACTAGGTATTCATTAATGAAATATCCGTCAACTCAATGATTTTTAAATTTCTTTTTTGTTTATCTGTTTGTAAATAAATTTCATGTTATGTGTCAATATACTTGAATGTCTAAATATCAATGTATGCATACATTTTTGACTACATACATGCATATGTACATACACATAGGTATGTACAGTGTTACTCGGTAAATCACGGTCAGAGTGAGGTTAAATCTCTGCTTGTTGCAAAAGCAATCGTAGCTTTCGTGGTCAGGCGAACCTATACACTGCTCTAGTAATAGATATTTTATCCTTTTGAATGCGGTCTGATATGGAAGAATACTTCGACATTCAAAGCAATTTCAAATGCGAGCTTTTGCTTGCATCCTACACGAGCCTCTTATAAAAGGACCACTTTCCCTCTATTTCTATACGTAGTGGTTTTATCATTGCGACTTCATTTACTACTTTTCTTTTAAGACTTCTCTGTGGCAATTTTTTTTTCTCTGCATTTGAAATATTGTCTTGTTGGAATGTTCAAGGGATTCAGTTAATTGTCTCCTTTTTTACTGAGTTTAAGCACTTCACGGTCATTATAGTTTGACATAAATGTCGCAACCGCAAATTTAAAATGGTCTCGTTTAATAATACTAATATTTAGTTGTGTATAGAGATACAGAATTTCAGAAAGGGTTTGAACATGAATTTCGTCTATATTTACTCGAAACTTTTTTACGAAATTGAAATTTTCATAATTGTGTGTGTAGTGCTTGGTTTGTACTACTAATTATTTCGACTTATTCAGGTTAAATTTATTTACTAGTATTTCAATAATACTAGTAGTAAACATCGAAACATTACAAATAAGACTGAAATAAAATGAAGTCCACAAGTCTTCCAACTAGACATATTAGTAAAATGAACAAAGTTATACTTTTGTTATCAAGAGTAGAACTTTATTAATTATTCTAGTTAGACAATATACACTACATGTTCTGTTTTAAAATAGTCAGTGACGGTAAAGTAAAAAATATTTTATTAAAAAAAATTAAATTTAAAGAAAATTTCCGACTCGATCTCGACCGAAACGATCGATTGAATCGAACTCTTAACCACGGTTAAAAGCCAAACACTTCCAAACTGCGTAACAATGGCCACAATATACCATATATATTATTTCAAAATTTCATTTAAAATGTTTCATACATTTAAATTAAATTTACTGCACATTTACACAATAATATAATAGTAATCAACAAAACAATTGATGATTACGATTATATTATTGTGCAATAATCATGACAAAAGCTATCTCGAACGATGTGCCAACAATATGCGCCTATTTGAATTCGCCTATAAATAGCGATATTAAAAACCGATCGACCGGCTGTTGAACTACGAGGCGCCACGGAACGTGTATAATTCAAGAAGTGATCAACATATGCGCAATATTTTATACATAACTATTAATTATACGCCGTGTATACAAAACTACACTATTAAATTCATATTAATATTTTAAATGCGAAAGTCTGTCTATCTGTTACGATTTCACGGGAAAACCACTGGCCCGATTAGGATGGAATTTGGAATGAAAATAGTTTAACTCAAGGTCAAACATATGCTACTTTTTTCATTAAACAATCCTTAAACGGTTAAAGTGGGGGATGACAGTTTGCATGAAGAATTTAAACTGCTTGTCCGATTTCGATGAATTTTCCCACGAAGCTAGTTGATGACGCAAGGTCAAACATTTTTATTCCAACCGCTATGGGGCTAAATTGAGTAGCTAATAAATAATAATATTTTCATTATAGCAAATTAGACTATATTGGAAAAGCTTTTAGCTATGTTTATTTAACAAAAAAAAACATTTGAAATTGTATAGCTGCTACTTTATAGCACATATATAGTACATATACAATTGAACAATAGTAAATTTATATAAACTATATATATTTTACCATATGAACTTTTATCGTTTTTACATATAGAGAAGCAATGTTATGATTTATTTTTAACTCATAAAATTAATATGTATAAAACATGTATTTGTTATAAAAAAAGAAAAATATACAAAATATACAAACTTTAATGCATATACAGCCATTTTATAAAGAAAAATAGCAACAAGTAAACAAACAGTAGCTTGAACTGTAAAGTCTAAGTCTGTAATTCGACCCCGCGCCGCCGCGCTGGTCCTGTTGACGGACAGATCGTTTTTCACTCTGTCGTCTGTTATACTAAAGATTCCATTTTCCATTACAGCGAGTAAATATTATCTTTTAGTCAAATTAGATTATGTTTAACGTAAAATGTACAAATTATCCTTGTTGTTAAATTGCAATTTTGTCTTGATTTATGTGTTTTTGTATGGGAGTACATAAATTCTTTTTTAATAATGACTAATAACAATATATTGTGAGTCGCAATAGGGTTTTTGAATGCATGATATTATAAATTGTAATTTTATGAGTAGGTACTTTTGAAAATTCCTTCGAAAACGAGTAAGGATGAAATAGTACCTACCTATAGCAGTATATATATACTCATATTTTACATATATACTGCTATCAGTATATATGTAAAATATGATGACACCGGCTGTGTATGTTTCATGCCATTCACAGACACAGACTTCCGTTGATTATAATTTACGTCCTTTGCGACTTAAAAAGAAGGCGCTGCATACTTTTTCCTGCATCAGAGAGACAGAACCTATTGCCAGAACACTCCGCTCTGCACTTTCTGCCCGAAATCATAATATTGCGCGTTGAGCGGTGGAACTCAACGTCGCGCTTTTGTTTGTCTTAGATACTAGAGCAGAGAAATGAAAATAATATATAATCAATCATTCGTTCTGCGACTGGCTCGCGACCACTATCATGTCAAAGACGAACCACCAAACATCTGATGATGTGTTCCGGTTCGATGACATGTAAGCCAGCTTTCCCTATTCCCACCATTCCCATCCTTCCTCCCTTCTTCTGTCCTACATCCCCAAGGCTGGCAACGTATCCACAACTCTAATGTTGCGGATGTCTATAGGCGAAGGTAACCATTTAACACCAGGCAGGCCTTCTGCTCGTTTACCTCCTTTATTCTATAAAAAAAAATAGTGAGAATGGAACTCACAACCACCGCACTTACATTTAGACACTGCGCGACGACGGCCTAAAAAAGTAAAAGTAAATACACATGATAAAATATTATAATTTTAATTAATTTATTAATATTTGCTTAAGTAGAAGAGTTTTGTGCGCACTCGTAGTTAATTTAAAGCACTGCGCTGTATTAGGTTCTGTATTTAATCACCGCGACTCCCTTGTGACAGTACAACAATATACAAGACGTAGACACAACAAATACAAAACGATCGGATTTCATTGTGATTGTTCAAACCTTATTTATTTACTTCTTCTTTATACGTTTAATTCACGTTTATTTATAAAATATAAGTTACTGTAATACAAAACGCTAGTGATTCTGTTTTAGACGAAAGATCATAGATTCATATCATTTTATTATGTCTTGTAATAAAATTATATTATTTAGCTTTACTTCCGTATAGCACACGTTGGCATAGGCAGAAAGAAACTAGTCAATACACTTCTTTTTCTTCTTTTCGCTTGTTGAATAGCTGAACATAACGTCACGATTAGTCCTACCAAAGGGCAAGTTAAGTATAATGCCCACATTTTGCTCCAAAATCATCGCATTTACAATCAGACGTTATACCACTGTGCCACAATGGCCTCTTTAAATTATAATAATATTACAATAGCGGAAACTACAATATAATATCTTTTTTTTTTGTAGCCTCGTGTTAAGACACTCCTTTCCCCACTTTCCGCCGCCCAATTGAGAGGAATTGCGTGTCAAGTAGCGGAATTATATATAATTATAGCGCTTTGCCTCGACACCAGAGTGAAGAAAAACGAAATATTAAATATTTTCACCCCTCGAGTGGGAATCGAACCCACGACCAGTCGCTTCACAGTCACACTTTGTGCCTCTGCGCCACGAGCGGGTCGCTAGTAATATAATATACGGAATAATTTCGTATATTAATTTAATATACGGAAACTATAATATATCTCAAGATATAGTGATTTTAGTAGAAAAATATCAATAGTTTAAATGTATTCTCCTCACAATCTAAGCATAAATAATGGCTCTAGAAAATTTTGTCAGACTATGAAATGTAAAGGGTCCCACGAGAGACTCGCGCTTCGTTCTAAAGGTTATTCACTGCTACGCTGAAGCTCTGTGGCATACGTATGACAATTATTTTTCTAAATTGCTTTTACAATACTTATTCCGTTTTTTTAAGTTTAAAGTATAATATATAGGTTAAGTTTAATAAAAATATATAAGTAGCATAAAATAAAAAAAAAACTATAGGCAATAAAAAAATATATAGCAAAAGTAAAAAATCATTCAAAATAGTTTCACTGCGAAAAAAATCTAGTGAGATTTCATTGATTAAATGTAATTTCGTGTACAAGTCGCATACATGTTCGTTTAATTGCAACAATCAAGAGAATTTTTGATATGAACGCTGTCGGTTTTATTGATGCGGATAAATTCTGTACCAGTTGTATGGGATACAAGTGCAGTGCAGTTTGCCCTTAACCTTTACAATGCGTAGGCGGCGAGGGAGTGGGGCGGCAGAGGGAGGCTCTGCCCACGGCGATGTTACTAACGAGATCTCAGTAAAAACGGTATTGTGTCTTGCATTCAGTTCGTGCAATAGTTTACGTTGAAATTGTAAAGTTGAAATTTAATCTTAGGCGGCTCGTTCGCATTCTGCAAACTAGACTCTCGGTCTGGTAATCTCTTTAATGTAACAACTGTTTGCTCTAGCAAAAACTTTTTCATAAGTTCTTGGTTAGGTTAGTATCGTAATATTAAATTAAAAACTATACTAACGCGTTTTGCTTTTATCTTTTTGTATGCCGCTAGAAATTCATTTGAAATAGCAGCACTATTATCATAATTGATATTATGAAACGAGTTACCACAGCGCGTTCCTTGTTATTGTAAATAGGTTTTATCTACAAAATATTCTATTTAGTAAATATTGTTTGTTAGCAGTAATTTCTTAATTTATAATTTAAATATTTATGTTACAGGAAAATCTACTTAATTATTCTAATATTTTAACCAAAACGGTAAATGTCGGAATTAATTATGTTAGAATTTAATAAGCTATTTGTCTGTTGTATATATTATAGTAAATCACATCTTATTCACCAAAACTTTACTTTAAGGAATAAAGGTAGAATTGAGACTTGATAATGGAAATTTGCATATGTGGAGTTGTATGTTTTTATTAATAATATAATATTAAAAAAAAGTTTCATGTCAAAAAAGGACTGTAATTACTATTTAAGTGTTTGAGTAAAGATTGAATATTAGGAATTCTTGACGATGAAAAACCAATAATAAGAAAAACTCAAGTTTACATGCGAAAAAGCATCTTGACCAGCCAATACTAATATATTATTATTTATTTATGTATGAGACCGGATTGTCACAGGATACTGCCATCGCGTAAATTGATTAAAAGCTGACGGAAGCAGCGCTACTGACTTTAAATCAATTTACACTCTGTTAATAGCGAGTCAGCACTGAAAATTTGAATTCAATAACAGACTCTTTGTAAAGAAAGCCTAATATTAAGATGGTGTAGTTCTTCAAATGTAGTTAGACGAAATATTCTACCTATATACTTATATTATTATACTAGCGACCCGCTCGCGGCTTCGCCACGTGAACTACCACTTTCGTCCTCTATTGCCTATTTCGGATTGCTTTTTTTTTTATAAAAGGAGGGTAGTCTATATTTGACTATCGTCACTAATTATGTTCATGAGAAAATCATCGATACATTTAGTGCAATGTCTATATTATTTAAGAAGTAAATAGTAAGAAAACGTACGAAATCTGCTATCATATGATAGTAGATTTCGTACATATATACCATCTGGTATATAGTATTACAAACCAGTCATAATATCTTAAATAAACTTTAAGCTTTTTATTTTACAATTGTGATTATTTGCAAGTAAAGCTATTTTTTAATATCAATTACTTATTGATATTAAAAAATAGCTTTACTTGCAAATAATCAATGCAATTTGACTTTGCCCGTTTTTTACTTTTCTGCGGGAACTGTTTTGAATACCAGGGTAATTTTAAAAAAAAGAGAGATGGCCTGTGTTTGTGATGACCTTGCCTCATTAACTATTTTCCTGAGAAAATTCATTCATTTCAGTCAAGGAGTTTAGATCTTTCATTCTCACTATATACTAAACATACATAAGTTTCATCGACAGTTTCAACCTCCTAGGGTTTTGATTTTTAATAAAGTAGCCTATATGACCCTGCATCTTTAACAATCTTCTTTACGAATTCCCGTCAAAACATAACAAATAGAAGAGATACAGATTTTTGCATTTTTATAATAATAATTTTAATGAGTGCGGATATGTCTAATACAATGTCAACTATATAATAACAAATGGCGCTACCCGATGCAGAAAACGTAGTGACATCTGTTGTCATATAGATTATAAAAATGTATAGATTATATAAAGTTTTATAGACCGGTCAAATGTATATTTAATAAATGTTATGCTTATTTTATTTTATAATTATTTTAATTAGTGATATTGAAACAAATTTAGCTTCACTCGTGAACTATTGACATAATTTGAATGTTTTTTTTTAATTTTATTTTTCTGCGGGAGTTATGTTGAATACCGGGATAAAAACTATCCCATATGTTGCTCTAACCTCTAAGCTAACTCCATACAAAAATTCATTAATTTCTACCCGGTAGATACCGATATACAAATGATTTACTTATATCGGTTTTTTATTTTTTCAAAAAAAACTACATGGAAAACCGGGATAAAAACTATCCTATATGTACCTTGGGACTATAAGCTATCACCATACTAAAATTCATCTATTTTTGTCCAGTAGTTTTTGCGTGATTGACGAACAAATTAACAGACAGACAGACAGACAGACAGACAAACAGACAAAAATTCTACTGAGTGGATTTTTGGCCTCTGTTATCGATATATTAACGCACCCAATTAAAATTTTTCTGAAATTTTTCATGTACAGAATTGACATTTCTACTCTTTTATTATATATAGAGAAGAGATTAGAAATATATATTAGAGAATGGAGTGTCTCGACACTGGATTCTCTCTGTTTACATGCTGAATTCAGGCATTAGAAATAATACTTAAAAAAATACTAACAGAACGCATATAACTTTAAAGCTAAGCAAACAAAACCGTATAATAATTTAAAAAATCCTAATAAAAGTTATCTTTAAAGAAAATAAACGAAACAATAATATATTAAATTACATGCAATTGTACGTTTAAAAGCTTGGTTAATACGTAGCAAACAATGCTATTATGTGTTAATCCCCGGGAACGTAAAATAATTTTCAAAATAAGGTTGCCTGTGAAATGGATTGTGAACCACAGTAATACCAGAGAGCATATGACAAAAATGTAGTTATCGTTTATCCTCTTTAGGTTCTACTTTTTTATTATTCTTTGTTTTAACTTCACTTTTTTCATTAAATAGCTGGGTAAAGAGAACACTTGATAATATGAAACTACGTACGATAATACTTGAGTTACGTAACTCCACATTTACGTAACTCAACGCCGTTTTATTTTACCAGAGATAGGAAATTGCATGTTAAGTGGGAGAACTTAACGCAGTGCTTTGTCTTACGGTATCAGAGCGGAGAAAATAAAAAATGTATAATTATTATGATTTATTAATATTATGTATCTCCTTAAGGATATCTCAGGTCAAAAGAACCCGGCCCTTTGGAAGGCTTGCGTGGGGACACAGGTCCAACACGTAGAGGCCCCTTAGAGATAGCAAATTGTTTTACTGTGACGCATCAGCCGGGATCCATCTCTGAGTAACCATAGGTAATTGCTCAGAGATGGTCACCGGCTAATGCGTAGGAACTATGAAAAATGTGGAAAACTAAACTGGGGCTATGGAATGGAGTTTGGATGGACTGAATACTGGGCTATTGTGTGAGACTACCGGACGTCCGCCATTTCAACAGTCTCAAATTGAATGGTTGACGGACGGTGACTCGCCTCCCACTAGATGGGCCCCCACAAAGCGGCGTAATGCCTCGGGCGCAACACCGGCGTGGTCGGCTAAGGGTGTCGAGAGGTGTGCACCGGTTTCACCATCACGAGCAAGCTCGAGAGCGGGTTTCCCCGCTATTACGCAGATTGAGCACTTCCACCCTTCCGAGCATATAGCTCTTGCGCTCCACTCTGCCAGCCAACGAAGGCAAGCCAGAGGCGGGGGATAAATATCAATTCCCCTCTGGAGGTCTCAGGTCCGTGGGGTCGCCACTCCCCAACAGCTCGCCACAAGCTGCCCTGCGGGTTTATTATTATTTTTTTTAGGATAACTCGGGTTCAAAAGAACCCGGTCCTTTGGAAGGCTTGCGTGGGGACACAGGTCCAACACGTAGAGGCCCCTTAGAGATAATAAAATGTTTTACTGTGACGCATCAGCCGGGATCCATCTCTGAGTAACCAAAGTAAATTGCCCAGAGATGGTCACCGGCTAATGCGTAGGAACTATAGAAAATATGGAAAACTAAACTAGGACTATGGAATGGAGTTTGGATGGACTGGGTACTGGGCTATTGAGTGAGACTAACGGACGTCCGCCATTTCAACAGTCTCAAATTGAATGGTTGACGGACGGTGACTCGCCTCCCACTAGATGGGCCCCCACAAAGCGGCGTAATGCCTTGGGCGCAACACCGGCGTGGTCGGCTAAGGGTGTAGAGAGGTGTGCACCGGTTTCACCATCGCGAACGCACAAGTGCGCTCGTGAGCGGGTTTCCCCGCTATTACGCAGATTGAGCACTTCCACCCTTCCGAGCATATAGCTCTTGCGCTCCACTCTGCCAGCCAACGAAGGCAAGCCAGAGGCGGGGGATAAATATCAATTCCCCTCTGGAGGTCTCAGGTCCGTGGGGTCGCCACTCCCCAACAGCTCGCCACAAGCTGCCCTGCGGGTATATTATTATTTTTTATTTATTTATAATTTCTCAGCTCTAAGCTGGTATATATCCTGTAACTACGGGCTTTTGCCAAGTAATTACAGGGTGTAATGTGTTTGATTGTGGATGATGTCGTTTTCTTCTAGCTGCAAGAACTTCCTCACTATTCTACACGTGTTAAGTATAGCGGCTTTCTGTAGAGAAGGTATTGTGTTTTCTTTTAGGCCTATTGTTTTTAAATATTGGTGGATAGCTTTTGGTACGACGCCGGTAGTGGATATTATTATTGGGATAACGTAAACTTTATTTTGTTTCCAAATTCGAGTCACTTCTTCTTTAAGGTCTGCATATTTACTTATTTTTTCGGTTATTGTTTTTTGAATGTTGTGGGTATTTGGGACTGCTATGTCTATCAGGTAAGTAGTTTTATTTATTTTATCTTGTAATGTTATATCCGGCCTATTAAAATGAATTGTTTTGTCAGTGAGTATAGCGCGATCATAATATATTTTGTATGAAGTATTTTCCAAAACAGTTAACGGTATATATTTATAATAGGGAATATTCGTATCTTCTATAAGTTTAAGTTTGTGTGCTAATTTTTGGTGTATTATATTTACAAGTTGGTTATGTCGGTGAGTGTAGTCGGTCTGAGTAAGAGTTATGCAGGCTCCTGTTATGTGTTGAATGGTTTCCGGTTGTGCGTGGCATCTGCGACATTTATCGTCTGTAAGTGTGGGGTCTTTAATAATATATTTTCTGAAGTTTTTGGTGTTTATCATTTGATCCTGAATTGCTATAATAAAACCTTCTGTTTCCGGGAATAAATTGCCATTTGTTAACCATCTATTTGAAGCTTCGGAATCTATGTGAGGTTGTTGAAGGTCGTTAGGGTGTCTTCCATGCATTACTTTCTTCTTCCAGTCTTCCATTTTCCGTTTCTGCTGTTCAGTATTTGTTGCGTTTTCTAGATTTTGACAGTCATTAAGGTTTAGAGGAGTATATTTATAATCATTTTCTACTATAGTTTTGTGTATTTTACTTGACTGAGCTTTAACATAAAAGAATGCTGATAAATTGTGTATCTGTTTTTGCCACAAATGTTTTATATCTATTAGCCCTCTTCCTCCGTTCTTCCGTTTTATTGTTAGCCTTTCTATTGCAGATTTAGGGTGTAGGTGGTTGTGTTTGGTAAGAGTGGTGCGTGTGGATCGTTCTATTTGTTCTATATTAGTGTTTGACCATTTTATGATGCCAAAACTGTAAGTTAAAATTGGTATCGCGTATGTATTTATAGCCTTTATTAAGTGTTTACCCGAGAGTTGAGTTTTACAGATAGCGTTGATTCTCCTTCTATATTCAATGGTTATAGTGTTTTTGATTGATGTATGGTTCAATCCTTTGAGTTGGTGAAATCCTAAGTATTTATATAGTTCGGTTGGTTCCAATGCTATTATTTTGTCTATTTCATTTATCTTATAATCACCGGGCCGGATATTGCCTTTAATTATATGAGCAGTTCTACATTTGTCAAGTCCAAAGTGCATGCGTATATCTGTACTGAATTCCGCTGTCGTTTCAATTAATGTTTTCATCTCTTTTTCATTTCTAGCAAATAATTTAATGTCATCCATATATATTAAGTGTGATATTAATGTTTCATCGTTATTATGGTTAAACCGATATCCGGCACGGTTACATTGCAATCTATAAGAAAGAGGGTTCAAAGCCAGGCAAAACCACAGAGGGCTCAGGGAATCACCTTGATAAATTCCTTTTTTAATGGCTATTTCTCTAGTTTTTATGTTGTTGTTTGGGCTATGTAAATGTAGTGTAGTTTTCCATTGTGTCATGATATTTTTTAAAAATGTTACTAGTGTAGGGTTTATTTTGTAAATGTTTAAAATATGTAGCAACCAAGAGTGTGGAATACTGTCAAAAGCTTTTTTATAGTCAATATAAGTACTGTGTAAATTTCTGTTTTTAGACAATGCATGTTTCGTTATAGTTGAGTCAATGATCAGTTGTTCCCTGCATCCCATGTGGCCTCGCCTGCAACCTTTTTGTTCCTCTGCTATTATATTGTTGTTCTCTACATGTCTATTAATTTTCTGTGTGATGAGGGAGGTAATTATTTTGTATATAGTAGGTAAACACGTAATTGGTCGATATTGAGAGGGTTGTGTGGAGTAATTATTTTTAGGCAGCATATAAGTTATTCCGGTAGCTATGAATTCGGGCATGGCTTGTTGTCCTGAGATGATTTCTTATATATTTGTTGCTAATGATTTGTGAAGAGAAGTAAGTTTTTTAAACCAGAAGTTATGGATTTTGTCTATGCCTGGTGATTTCCAACTATGTAATCTATTTGTAACTTCTTTCATATCTTCTTCTGTTATTTGAGTGTATTCCATAACTTCAAGGTCAATCCATCTTTCTTCTTCCTTTGCGATCCAAGCTGCTTGAGTATTATGATTTGTTTGCACTTCCCATATTCCTGACCAATACTGTTGTAGTTCTTCTTCTGTTGGTGTTTCTACAATATTTTCCTGATTTACATTCTGTGGTTTGAATAAATTTCTGTAGAATTGTTTTTCATTTTTGACAAATATGTTATTTTGAGTTATTCTATTCTTTGCTTTATTGTACCTTTTTAATCTATGCGACTTAAGTGCTAATTTTTGTTTTAAAGTATCTAAAATTTCTTCTGGTGTTTTGTTATTTTTTTCATGTTTTATGTGTACTTTATTTGTTCTTAGTAGAAATTCAACTATTTCTTTTACTTTTTTGGTTCTATTATTATTAATGTACTGTGTAAGTTTTCCTATATCTGCTCTTAGTTTTTGTATGTCTCTTTCTAATCTATGTTGCCAGGCTGGCTTATTCTTCTCGTCTTTAACTTTAATTTTTGAGTTTTCTGTAATTTTATTAATTATTATTATTATTATGATTATAATTAAAATGTATAATTAATCATTCCTCCGAATTTGAAGCGATCATCACGGTCACAGCCAATCGGAGTCCATCTGTGTCACAACGGCCTCAATAAATTTAGGCCTTTAATGTTTTTTTTAATATAAAATATGTATTTCTGTATAAATAAATATTTCTATATATACATTAATTATATTTCATGTTCTATAAATAACATGTAGCTGAGTACACAATATTATTATAGACTAGAAGCCTAAAAATATATTCCTTTTATCTCATCTTTACAAACTTTCGTGGGTGATGAAACTTAATAAGTTTTTTTATAAATCATAAGGATAAAGTTACTTATTTTTTTATATTATATCAAGAAATTCATTTTTGTATCAAATAAGAAAGTAAAGGTAAAATTGTAAGTCGTAAGTAGTTCTCATAAAGTGTGTTTCGTCACGTATCCCTAAAAAGATTTTTTGAACTTTTTAAACATATTTTTAGAGTTACGTCTTATTACGCCTATCTAGACTAATACTATAAATATCAAAGTCTGTCTGTTTGTTTTTGTTACACTTTCCCGGCTAATTTACCGGTATAATTTAGATAAAACTCGTAATGAAAATAGATAAAGAATCAGAGATAAACATGCGTTACTTCTTTTCTAAAATTAATCCTTATAGGGTTTATTTCATAAAGGTTAAAAGTTAATACGAAAAATCCAAACCGATTGACCAATTACAATAAATTTTGGCATAAATATAGTTGATATCCCGAGGTTAAGGTTCCGCTCTGGTACTTAAGACATAGCGCGGCGTTGAATTCCGCCACTCTACACACAATGTTTCTATTTCGGGTGGAAAGTGCAGAAAAGTGTCTTGACACTATATTTTCTCTTTGATTATCCTGCTATGCGAGAAAAGTGTAAGCGTAAAGTATTTTTTAATACCAATCCAGGCATAATAAAACACATATACTTAATATATTATATTAATCCACAAAATAAGTTCAATGAACTTTGTACATAGACTCAGTATAAACTTATATACGTACATAACCAGTATATACGTATGTATACAAAATATTTACATACAGAATGTGGCTGGTAGTGGCATGTCGCTGAAATCAACCGCCGACGACGACCGCAATGTTACCGGCACGCGGGTAAGCGGATTACTATTAAATAATCAGGATATTATTTCAGATAAAGACGTTGTAGAGTTAAACCGTCTTAATTAATGCGTCGAAAATAATTTGTGGAAAGTAATAGAGACCTTAATTAGAAACGTTATTAAATTCCCGGCCTAATAAAGAGCAATAGGACGGTTTTATTTCAGAATTCAGGTATAAATATTATGTTTGCGTACAATAAATATATGAGGGAATTAAGTAGTGTGGATGAAATTTTATTTAAATAATAGCGACCCGTTTGCGGTTTCACTCGCGTATATTACTAGACTATAGTAATTTTGTATTGATCTCGCTTATATGACAAAGTGCTTAAATTTTTAATTTTATAGAATTACATGTTCTAAAGAATAATATGGGATTTATGATGCCCAAATTTATGAGGCCAGTCGTGGCGCAGGGGCACAAAGATTTCCGTATTCTTTGGTGTCGAGAAAAGGCGCGGCGTTAAGTTCCGCCACTTAACACATAATACCTCCATGAAGAATTAGAAACGGAGTAACTTAACACTAGGTTCCCTCTGCTGTGTGCGGAAAACAGCTAAAAAAACAAAAAAGTATATTATGAATACCAGAGAATGCACGAGAATAATTTCGGTAGCGTTTATTTCCCGGATTACTTTATAAGTGTTAATTAATTTGGCTGAAAACAAATTATTTGAAAACGCATAAAGTAAATAACTATAATCGATCGGTAGTCTAACTATAATCGATTTGGTAGTTCCGGAGATTACCTTCCTCGAATATACAATCTTGCAAACTCTTTATAGCATTAGAGTACATATCATTTTCAATCTATTCAAATTTAAGATTTTGTGGATATATCAGTTCTTTTAAAAACACTTTTTTTTATAAAAACTGTTGTGTAAAAATGCTAATTAGGTGCATCTATCAAACATAATTATGTAACTGGTAGAGTATCGTTCGTCTAAATAAACGTCACTGCTACCTATTACAAATGTAGTGCCATTCATTTCGAATGCGAAACTCATTTAGCTCACATTACACTGAACTTGTCATCAGTCATTGCTTTTCTTTAAAAAAACACGAATAGATTATAGTAATGCCGGCATATTTTGTTGGCAATAGTACAACTGAACATCGAAATAGTAATCTATATAGGAAGGAAATACCTATAAGTTTTAAAATATAATATTTTTATATTCTATATACCTAAAGGAATTAATAACAATGTTAAGTCATACCTACGTGAATTATTTTTTATTACTTCACTCCACACACAATTTCGGATTTTAGGCGGAAAGGGGAGAACGTAGTGTCTTGACATAAGACTCTCTTTCTGCTTGCTTACGTTGCAAGAAAAGACATGAAGGTGAAAAAAATATATACTATTTAATTTCTAAATCTTGTTACTTATTTATTCGTAAATACAGTTCTATTTCCATATCCTTTTCTATTATTATTTTGTAAATTAGCTAGTACTTAATTTTTAAGGATAACTATTACTAGAAAGATAGACATACATTTTTAATACATCTACCTACCAAAATAAATTTTTACTCAACACGATTTAATTTTCACATTTAATTAAACTTCGACGCGTAATGTTTCCACCCGATTTACATTACAAAGCAATATTAATATAATGAAATCATAATTTAAATCTATTATTTAATTGGCTGAATGAGAAATTTGAGCAATTGCAATTAAATAATTTGAACAAGAATGTTTATTTGAACTGATATTATTCGTTCTTTTATGAGATATACTAACGTGAGTCAAACTATAAATGTGAAACTACACAAAGTTGTTATATTTGTATAATTAACATTTCTCTGTTCTGGTAAGCTATGTCTTACGGCGGCGTTGAGCTTCGCCGTCCAAAAAGTGACTGACGGAAAGTGAAGATCTGATTATATCACTCTCTGAATATCTGGCTATGCGGAAGCAAGTGTGAAGCTTTAAATATATTAATATCGTATATATAGAAATTGAATTCTATTTATAACGAGGTCGTCCAATAAGACCTATTTATTATGGAACCTGATTCAATAAAAACACTTTTCATCTCATTTATAAGCGAAATCGTTCAATTAGATTAATAGGCACTGAGTTATAATTCAATCGCGTTTTATTCATACCAATAACTTGCAAATTAGTTTTCTAGTCTAGCTTTGTCATTTAATAAGTTTTTTTTATATTTAACAAGCGCTAATTATATTATACATGTGAAAATCTGGATGTCTGTATGTTATGCTGTCACGGTTAACCTACCGGCAGACGTGAATGGAATTCAAAAGGAAATTGTTAAGGATCCAGGCATCAAATATTGAAAACATTTGTTTCCAAAATTCAACTCCTAAAGGGTTGAAATAAATGATGAAAATTTGTATAAAAGATCAAAACCTCTTGACCGATTTCGATGAATTTTCTTAAGACAATAGTTTATGGCACAGGGTCAAACACAAGCCTTTTTTTTCTTAAAAACCAGCACTTAAGGGACTGATATAGGAAATGAAATATTGTATTGAAGATTTATTTGTATATACAAATAAATGCTATAATATACCTAATATCAACAACTTAAGAAATAAAGGTAAGTAAGTACATATTTATTAAAAAAAACGAAATATAAAATGCAAAGCGTTGATTGTATAAATCCATATATCTGGTAATACTATTTCTACGTTAATAGAATTACTATAAATTGTGGATATCACGAGGCAATCAGCGAACACACTCTGGAGAGGGTACCTACAATAAAAGTACAAGAATAGTTTATAGAACCAATTTCACGAGTCAATTTCAAATTCAACTCACTTCGGTCAATGGAGACATTTTAATTTACCTTCAACATCACAGGCAGTGGCATTTAAAAACTCGCCGACTATAATGCTAGCTGGAAATAAAATAAAGAAAAGATTTCAAGCCCGATCTTCCTTCTGTGGAGCTTTGATTGCGCCCCCTACCTATCTTACCATGGTTTTGTAGTTGAATAAAAAGTTTGCTTGGTAAAATGCCAACATTAAAAAGAATAGCCAAATCGCTGTGTGTGTATTGAAATATTATAAAAGCTATATGAGGCCGTAATGGCGCTGTGGTACAATATATCAGTATAAATGAGATAGTTGTGGGTTCTACTATCTCTCGGTGGCAAGATTTTATAATATCTTCATTTTTAAGAAGAAGCGTGTCGTTGAGCTCCACCGTTTAACACACAAAATCTGAATTTCGGAAAGCAAAAAACTGAGTATCTTGATACTAGATTCTCTCTGACTAACCCTGCTATTCGGAAAATAGAGTGAAGCTTTCTTTTTATATGATATACATATTATATCTAGTATGTTAAGCACAGTCGCGTATACATTTTAGTACAAAATACAAATTTAGAAACGAAAACAATGTAGGCATCGTTTTATAAAGATACGTTTTGCATGTATATTGTGTTACGGTAAATATATATTATCTAGAGAACAATATTGGTAAGACTTGCGGTATATTCGCCTACAAAGTATATTAAAACATGAAGCAAAAGTTTTTTACCCCATTTTAGGAAAATTATGTTATGTATGTTATATGTCAAACATTGCTATCATGCTTTTAACATAACTTTAATCCATACTTATATTGTAAATACGAATGTCTGTGTGTTTCACTGTCATGCTTTCACGGCTAATCTAACGGCCCGGTTTGGATGAAATTTAGAATGAAATTAGTAAAAGTTACTAGGTCTAACATAGGCTACTTAATTTTACAAAAATCAACCTCTAAAGGGTTCAATTAGGGGATGAAAGTTTATATGAAAAATGTACACCGCTTGAACAATTATAATGAATTTTGACATAAATATAGTTGATAATCAAAGGTTAAGCATAGGCTATTTTATTTTTCAAAAATCAGCCCTCGAGGGTTGCAATATAACGAAATAGCTACGTAGTTAACGCGGCTAAACCGCAAGCGTGTCGCTAGTATTAAATAACGATAACGTTGCTAAGGCAACGGATATATTACGCATTAGAAACTGTTAAAGTTTAATTTTTTTCTTATTTCCACTTCAATTCCATTTTAAATTGTACCAAACATTGTGTAAATCAACATAAATTAATTATATATTAATTCATTTATCAAAAAGGCTAATGACCTGAGAGGCTGGAAAAAAATATTTTGCTACAAATTTATAAATGACTTCATTAAGGAACAAAATTATAATATTATCTGTACTATTATCTTTGTGTTACAAGTTAAGAATATAATATATATTTTTTACATTTTCTGTTGTTTTTCTTACAGCAATTTACTATTTTTATTATACTTTATAGTATTTTAGAAATTGACACTGGTTAACGTTTTAATACCTTTATGACAATTTTTTTCATGTTGTTTTATTCGGCACGGTTCTTTTATTTATCACTTCATTAAAAAAATATATTATGAAATCGAACATTGCATAAATTTAACAGTTGAAATATGAAATTTCAGTTTTAATTCAGTACTAGTTAAAATGAAAAAAAAACCTGCGTGGTGGCAGATATCTTAATGAATCTCTCTTCACACGAAAATGATAAATTGTAAATAGAAAATGACATTTGATGTTTGACTTTCGGTTGTTTTTAAGTCCAGTTTTGAAAATGAAGATGGATAAGCCAACGAGTAGCGGAATTTCGTATAAATTAAAAGGTTAAATTCTTCGATTAAATAAATATATTTTAACAAATAAAAAAACGTTTTAGTTTTTCTGTGCAAATTATTTTATAACACTTATAAATAGACAATTAACACATTATAATAAGATAAATAAAAGATAAAACCCATAAAATGTTGGTTTGTTTCCTAAAGCTCATACATAACTCATGCATGATAAAATATAGTGTCGAAATGTCGTTAACGGAAATTCAATTTAAAAAGTCAGATAGTGAAAGACATTTTTTAATATTATAAATTTTAATAACGAAATAACGTTATATAAAAAAAATAAATGATTTACCTCAAGCTCATTTGACACCGTTCTCACTTTGAAAAATGTCCAAGAAATCATAAGTACAAACTCAAACAGAGTAGTATATATTTTTAAATAAACAGTAATTTTGATATATCTTTCTTAAAAAAAAACAAATGAATATCGTAGAATATAAATTATGAAATTAAATAAAAAGAATTAAATGTAATGAAAAATTTTTGCTGATGATGTTACTTTATCACAAACGTGCTCAGTGTACATACTTACATCGGTGTTATTTGTTGAATAGGGCGCTAGTGAATGATCGTCTGGTCAGCGGCCTACAGGGTCAAGGATCTGCGCCTCGTGTCCTAAAGTAAAACTATAATATATATGTATATTATATATTTTTAACAGCTTCACACTTTTCGCGCATTGCGTGGTAGTCAGAGGGAACCTAGGTTCTGTCCGAAATCAAAACCTTGCTTATTAAGTGCAGATAGCATGTTTTCCTGGAGCGGAAAAATAAAGTAATTAAATTATGGTCATTTCCCGAGTGGTAATCGAATCTACAACCAATCGTGACTACACTTAGATCTTTAGCCCACTGCGCCAAGTTTAACAGACTCAATTTGGTAGTAAAAAAATGAAATATAGAATATATTTAATGCAGTCTTACCCACCCATCTCTATATACATCTTAAGTAGACATTGCAAATAAATATTTTTAATAAATTCAGTCATAAGCCATCAATATTATTTTGGTGCAGTGGTACTGCGTGTAAACGAGATTGGTTATCATTTCAATTCCTATTCATTGGTATGATGGAATGGAATGATATTTTCGTTTTTCCGCTCCTCTGTTTCTCCGTTAAGTTCCGCCAAGTAATATCCAATATCGTAAATTTGCTAAATGGAGAACGGAGTACTTTGTCATTTAGTTCTCTCTTTTTAGAGTGAACCTCTGCTATTCAGAATAAAATGTTAAGCCAAAAATAACTCTTAACCTTCAATATAGAGACACGCTAATTTAATTCGTCTTCTTATTCATTCATGGCATGTAAATTATCATAGAAATTCTCGTATTATCATAATATTTAGCACTATAGTCAGCTATGCATAGACTGTATAGGACGCCAAAGTGTGCCTGTCTGGTTGGCGGCCTACTCACGAGGGTCAAGGATGAACCATGGCTCGTGTTACTTTATTAATTTTATGTTATGTATAAAAATGTTATATCAATTTAGTACATAACATTATATAAGTAAATAACATAAAAAAACCTAAAAAAGCAAAGGAAGGTCATTGACATGCTATTAATATCAAAATACTGATTATTTACTTCAAAATAAAACCTTAGTATAATGAATATTTATATAAAGAATTAAGTAATTAAAGAAAATATGAATTAAGATGTGGATTGAATATAATAGTAGCTGCATTACAAAAGCCTTTATACAAAATAACAGATCTTAAATGAAACGTTATTTTGCTAACAATATCTTGTACTCACAGCAAAAGAAACTACACGAGTAAAACGCGGATAAGTGTACGAAGTATAACAATATATATATTTTTTCCATTCTTTCCTTTCCGCTGGAGCCATAGTCGTGTTCATTTTCATATGCTTAGTGACGTGCCGATAACGAGATCAACATACATGTTTACGCTCGTAATGATATTCAGAGCCGATGTGCGCAAGTATTACGTAGGATTGTTTTTAAGTTGTGTACAGATAAATAGTATGTATATGATGCATTATGCATCAACGTTTGAATAAATAATGAGAATGAAATAATGAAACAAATATCAATCGAAGTTACTTGCGTTTGACGTACATTCATTATATTGCTTGGCTAAAAACAAGCTATTGTTACTTTATTTTTAAGTTTTCAATATATAAAAAAGGGTACCTTAATCTATGAAGTAAATTGAGATGTGAATAGCGTATAAGTATCTTCTTCCTTTAAAATTTTTGTATAAATATATACATATAAAGACTTTTTTTTAAAAAAAACATATTCTTTTTACTAACATATATTTATATATCATCAACAGCACTTATTCATATATTATCAATACCTATCAAGACGGGAGTAAGATTTTTCTTATAACTATGACATAACAGTAAACATCACCTGACATTTACATAAATTATGTAAAATAGTTAATTAAGTGATATTCTTATTAAAGTATAAGAGCACAAATAAAACATTTTCGACACTAAAATGTAGGTTATTCCAAAATTAATAAAGAATATAACACTTTAAATAGTATTTTATATAGGTAATAAATATAAATACTAAACAAGCAATCTAAATCTATTCTGACACATGATAGCGTAGCACTACTTGTTGTAAGCGATCTAAAAATAGCAGCTACCCCTTCATTAATGCAAAGAATCAACTCTACCTACGCACATCCCACGCTATAATTTACTCTACACGTATTTTTCATATGAGAACAAAATGCCGATAAATATCTCTTTTACTAAACGCCATATGCCTTGATAAATGTATACCTTTTGCTATATTATACTCGTAAACCTTTATTAAAAAACCTGTTACTTTATGTTTATATATTTTATTTTTATCACATGTGTTATTAATAGATGTATGCACGTTGTCTTTGATATTACTATATCTAAGTATTACAGTATTTGTTTTTGTTTTCTAAATGAATATTGGAATAACAAAAATGTAACGAAAAGCAATCAAAATTTTCATATTCTGAAAAATGACACGAACATCGGAATGGATCGTATATAAAGCTCACCACTCCCATGGACCGGATCAAACTGAGAGAGAGGAATCACAAAAACTCCTAACTCGAATTAAATAGTCGTAGGTACGTTGACAACGAGAATCCATCAACGGTTTCGATCGAGATAAACCCGCTGAGCCGCGTCCCGAAAGCAAATTGTAATTTAATAGCGCCCTCTGGCAAACTAGAAAACGTAATGCTTTTTAGTTTGGGAAACGCTTTCAGATTATCTCATTTTAATTTTTATTTAAAGAACCAAAGAAATGGTATCACAAAGCCATTTTTCTACGAATATTGTAAAGGAAGAATTATAATATTTTTTTAAGGCAGCGTTTGAGTGTCACTGTGTACTTTGAACGTTCTAAAGTCACTCGATCGGCTCTTAATAAACGTAACTGTACATGTGGCGATTTGTGAAGTGTCAGTTGACGTTAGACATGTGTGTGTTTGTCAGGTGCGAGTTTCATTTTTACTCTACTGTAAAATATTTTATGGCCTTATTAAGCTAGCTATACGCTTTTTCCCGCATATTCTCGAAATCGAGAGTCATTGCGTGTTGAGTGGCGGAACTCTAAACTGTCTTAGGTATCAGAGCGGGGAAATGAAAATAATACATTAATTACTCCTTCGAGTAGAAATCGAACCCACAACTATATTTTACAAACAGATGCTATCCGACTGAACCACAACGGCGTCGAGGGCTAGATTTTATTAAGTATTTTAATATATACTTCAGGTAATATAGTTGGTATACAAAGTATCTATATACTTTGAAAAGAAATTAAACGTGTAATATATACAGTACTTTTGCGTTATAATTTTACTTCACATAAATTATTTTACTTAATTAATAAACATATACAAAAATACATAAATATTATAATAGGGTTATGACTTATATAAAGAATGTTAAACATATACTACAGCATACTATCTTAATGAAATAAATATATTTATACCAGCTTAAATTCACTTCAATGAGTAAAGAATTGGTTTCCTTTATTGAATTCCACACTTGTTAAGCGTAGATCCGCGGCACCACTAACGAAATTCCTAGCAAACTTTGTCAGATACCACGTAACCTTTGTGAAGAGAAAACATTTATTTATATTAGTATATGAGATAGCTACTATTTGCTGGCGATATAAAGTTTCCCTTTATAAATGTTCCTTGTCCATTATTAAATAAATGTTATTATGAATCATTGTTGTGTAGACTTGTATGCGATGGTTTTATTTTTAAATTACAGTATTATACCTTACTGTTATATTTATAGTACATATATAGTATATATTTTCTGCGGTTGAACAAAACGATATATTAAATTTTATCATTCTATCATAACTATTAATGGATGCAAAACGGAGACTTAACATTGTAATTTGTATAATTTTTTTTTTTTTGAAAACGTACAAGAGTGTTCAAAAATGAAAATCAATTGACATACACAATTTCACATACTCATTTTTTTTCTTTATTCAAAAAACATAAAGTTACCATCTGATCGAACTCCCTTTCGACTCCTTTATACCACCTTTCGCCAAGAAGACTCGGTGATAGGTGGTATATTTTTAAAAATGCTATTATATACATACATATATTTTTTACATTGATAATTTAGTTTTAAATTCTATTCTATGTTAATACTAAATAATATTTAATATTAATATAATTATATAGTACAGATATCTCAAAGTGCGGCATTGTGTAATTTATGTCATACCTCACATACTATATTCAATATTCCTTGAGCCAACGATAATAAATATTACGAATAGCTTAAGCAGTTTCCAGAGAAAAAGTCTACATTTAGAACGACCAGTCAGGAATGTTTTACATGCTCTTGAAGTAATATTGTCGAGTTTTGTTTAAGTTTAAGTGTTACATTTTCAATATAATAGATAATTATATATTCCACTATATTATTGAGGAATTCCCCTCTAGATAGAATTTCTAATAATTTATGCTACAAGAGCATATTGCTTTATCACAATCAATTAACATTTTATATAAAATTTTGCCAGTATTACGTGACTGGCATACATGACAATGGGCAACTGAAACTACTGTGTGAATGAGAATAGGAATTGTCTCTTATACTTTAGGTTCTTGGGGAGTATAGATAAGAAGCACCTCCTAATGGTGATATCACAGAATTCCTACAGAAAATGAAAAAAAACGGACTTACATATCTATCTATATAAACGAAATCGGGGACAACTACTTGAAATAATACGCTCACATTTAGGTGGGAAAATGTATATCTGAAATAAATATACATATAGTTTTAATTTTAGTACGAAAAATATGAGAAAAAATGATCAAAGAAATAGAATGTATGTATATTTTTGAGAACATATTCTAAATTGTTGAATCACAGTATCGAATTTTATGTGATAAGACTAAGGTAATATTAAGCTATATGTCCCATTAGTGGGATTCGAACCCACAATTAACGTTTGTGCTAACTACATATGTAGAAAGAATGTCTCAATTGTACGATGAGCATGTCAATTGCCCTTAGCGGAGTTAATGTAATAGAGTTATTGATGGCTGTTAATAATTCAATTACCCAAATTGACAATTGACAAATAATGCCGAAATATGAATCATTATTACAGTCATTTATTTCTGACGTAGTAGATGTTAAAAGTTTTGAAATATGAACATTTTTGGATATAAAAATGGATATTTTTTATACTCGGTGCCTGCTTTGCCTGGGTGTCTACCCGGACGAAGTATTTTATGTATACAACTTAAAATTGACATTTACGTTTTTTATTCAAATTTTCGTCGCCTATGTTTGATCTTAGGTCATCGACTATCATCCTGAAAAAATTAATAGAAATCGGTCAAGCAATTTAAAATTCTCATAAAAACTTTAATGCCCTATAGACGCTTTTAGGGTTGATTTCCAAAAAAAAATCCTTGGGGCAGACATAACACAGTGAAAAGTACATTAAAAATAAATACAAATGCAGTCCGTATTTCGTATTATAGAAAAATAAATACAAATGAATAAAAATTTACAGACTTGCAGAAATATGCACTAGAAATTTAGTAACTAGTTATACTGATAAAAATTGAAGTTACATTATGTTATGCGCAAATATTAAATAAACGAATATTGATTTAATTTTTTTTTAATCAAAAATATGTCTGTTCGTTTATTACGACTTCCGGTTGTACGACGTAATATCCCGGTCCCGTCGTTATAACCGGATTCTACTGTATATTTATATGTTTCATATTACTGTATATTTACATTAAGTACGTAATCAATAATATGTATATAATTTTTTTAACATAGAATTCCTTTTGTATTGCTCTCCTTTTATCGTCCGACTGTAAAGGCGATAGGTTATGCGTTCAATTTTCACTTTGGTCCGTGTAATTATTATTAGTATTATATTTATCTTTGTCCACTTTGCTAAGCCAAAGAGTGGCGTTAAGTTGCGCCGGTCGACTCGCAATATCTCAAATTTGAATGAAAAGTGGATATTTCTATCTTTATCCCTAGTGTTTAGTCTATATTCTTTCTGAATATCTAATTGGGGAAAAGCGTAAAGCTATTTATAAAAGTGTACTTTACACTTTACAAAGTAAGTGTGTTTTAGAAGTATTTTTGTAAGATGAGTCTTGTGTTTCTTTATTACTCTGTTTTTTTACACCTGAAATTATAATCTCATCTGCGCATATTTTAAATATAAAGGTTTTCTCAAAGACCCCTTAATCATAAGAGACCCTTACCATATAACATGACGTATGCATATATAAACATAAATTATTCCAAGCAGACTTATTTACAATAAATATTTGTTTTGTTTTATCTTGTGTCTTTCTAGTAAATACGAGTACATATTTTCGTTTACCACATAATTGCGGCGTGAGTCATCAACGCTTTACGATAAGGAACTGGCGGCATAACTAATTTATATTTTATTTGTATTGTCAATAGACTTGCTTGATTTAATGTTCAATGATTAATCATTAAAAACATTAATAATTAAATAATTATAAATTAAAAATTGAATTGATAAAATAAGGAGCTTCAAAAGAATAAGAGTGAATGAAAACGAATTGAGACCAGTAGCACGAACGTGTGACTGTAAACGACTGGTTGTGGATTCCATTCCCACTCGGTAAAGCGCGGTGTTAAGTTCCGCCACTTAATACGCAACGCCTCCGAACCGCCTCCGAAATTCGGCGAAAAGTGGGAAACGGAGTGTGTTAACTCTAGGTTTCCTCTGCCTACCCTGCTGTGTGCGGCATACAGCGTGAAGCTAAAAAAAGAAAACGGATTAACATAGATGTTACTTTGCTCTCATAATTGAGTAAGCAATCAGTAATAATAATATTTAAGACAAACTGTGGCATTCATTGAGCCTCTCATTCTTAGTTATAGTCTTATATTCGGAAGGAAAGTGGAGAACGGAGTGTCTTGACATTAGATTCTCTGGCCATCCACTATGTGGGAAAAAAGTGAATATATATACTACCCATTAATTATACTACATTGTGTTGTACCATCCAAGAAATTCCGAGAATTGCGTGATTTGTTGCCAGGTTCTTTCGACATTTCTTAAGATATAAACAAAAACAAAGATTTACATAAGGTTTTAAAAAAGAAAACAAACATAGCAAATGACATTCAGACAGGATCATTGATCTATCCGGTGCGGACACGCGGTGTGTGACGACCGATAACATATATTTATACATTTTATCTCTGCCTTAATCAATGCTATAGTGATGTGACGTTAGTATTTAGCTGTTATAAATTATTTAGCAAAATTAAACCATTTACAATGTATTACAATTAGTAATACGAAAAACGAAAAGAAAATAGTGCCAGGGGCCAGTGGCACAAACGCGTGACTGTAAACGACTGGTTCTGGGTTCGATTCCCACTCGAGGGGTGGAAATATTGAATATTTCCATTTTCTTCGCTCTGATGCCGAGGTAAAGCGCCGAATCCAAATTCGGCGGGAAGTGGGGAACAGAGTGTCATAACACTAGGCATTCTCTACCTACCCTGCTGTGTGCGGGATACAGCCTGAAGCTAAAAAAAAGGAAAGAAAATAGCTACTAGAACTCCTTATAAATATTTTGGGCAACGTCATTGCTTAACGAACGTTTGTTTGTTTAATTCTGATAATTTATGAATCGAATCCATATATAATATGACGGAAAAAATACCGAAATTTTGCACGTATTATACTTTTTTAAACAGAAACTGTTTTAAGTATTGGCAGTATTGATTTAAGTAATAGGTTGCTTTTTATATTTTAAACTTGATTAGTATTAAAAATCACTTCTCAGTATCTTTAATTGTAACTAAAATAATCCTATAAAAGAACTCTCATAAATATTGTTTTTGATTGTTCATACCCACAGTTTATTATATATATAAGAAATATTTAAAGAATTAAAATTTTAGTGTTGTACTATTTTAGTGTTATTTTCTCAAATACTTAATGCATTAGGTATTAGTGAGAACGTTATAGTAAGAATTAAGAAGGGCGTGCTCAGGTGGTTTGGGCACGTCGAGAGGATGTGTGAAAGAATGGCAAGAATGATTTATGAAGCAAAGGTGAGTGGTAAGTGAGACAGGGGGAGACCTCGGTTGACCTTCGAATATACATTATCAACGATACTGGAGGAAGGTCACGTAAAAAGCATGAGGACCCCCCGGAGGGCGTGTATGAAGAGGTTGATGATAGTGGACGAGGCGAAAGAAGTATGCACGGACTGTAGCGTTTGGCGCTTCGATCTCTCTGACTAACCCGCAAGGGATACAGCGTGAAGCTAAAAAAAAACCTTAATGCATCGTTTTTTAATTATATTTTATAATATGTGTACAATAAGTTGAAGTTTACGTAACATAAGTTAATTTATAAATACTAAAGATATGCTAACAAATATTTTTAATGGGATACGTGGAATCATATCTCATTTACACGAAAGATATTTACAGTGTTTAAACTGTATAATCTTATAAAGAGTACTTATTATCGTAATCAAATATAAGTAGTTAGAACTCGAAGTGAAGTCAACGTAGGGAATATTAAGTACGGCGAGCTCAGACCATAAATTACATTCGTACAATTCACGCTAAGCCTTATCATATTTAGATAATGCCTCACAAAGAGGTAAGACATAAGGAATAGGCGCAATTTCAAAATATATACGTTGACTGAAATAAAAAAAAATGCTAGTCTATTAAAAGTGTTTCATTTTTAATATTATTTAGTTAATTGTTAGTTTACTATTACAATAAACATAATTTTAGCTAAAGCTAAAAAGCCTACTACAATAAATGCACTTTAAACTATTATACATAATAAAGAAATCTGTCGTTATACTAAATCTCTAGTAAATATTAAATCTTTTATCTTGAAAGAATTTCATACGCAGTTTTGGTGACATAAATATCGTTGGAAAACCTATCCATCATGGGCCCGAAGTGCCAAGTGCACTCCCCTGTCAACTATGACTCATTAGACAATCGATTTGGCCGCAAAAAATATTTTTATATTAAAGGCGATGTATTCTCATTTTGAATTTATTAGGTTAACATATAAATAATGTTATATAAATTAAAGAAAATAGCTTCACTTTTTTTCCGCATAACATGGTAGAGAGAACGTCCGTTAAAGAAGTTTTGTTATATGTAGGAAGTTTCTCCACTTTCTGCTCGAATGCGAGACGTTGCGTGTTAACTGGCGAAACTCAATGCTGCGCTGTATTAGGTATCATGGTGCATTCATTAAAATAATATATAATCAATTCTCCATTTCGGGATACGAATCCACAGCTATCGCGTTTACAGTCAGACGCAGTTCAACTGCGCCTCGACAGCCTCAAATTGAAGCTATTTTATTTTTCTTTATTTCATTTATACATAACATACGATGACTTAGTCGTCATGCAGTTCGAACAATGGTTATGGGTTCGAGTAAACGCAATAATTTTATGTGAATTTATATTCTTTTCTTTCTTTCCACCACATAGGTACTATGCAGTATTACTAAATGTACAAATAAGTAAAAAAACCCCTCGCAAGATGCAAGAAAGGCATGTAGACAAAAAGAATAAAAACAGACTATAGTGGTGCAGTGTAACAGCATCTGAATCTGAACGCGATGGTCGTACACTTGATTCTCACTCGGGGGAATGATTACATTTAACTTAATATCACCACTTAACACGCAATGCATTCGTACGAATTCGAGCCAAAAGTGGAGAACGGAATGTCGGAATGTCTTGCCACTAGGTACACGGGAATACAAAAAGAGCATAGCTTATTAATCACTTAGGACTACAAGTACTTACAGTGAAATTAAATATCATATTACATATACGTATTTATAAGCTCATGTACATACGTATGTATGTTAGTGCTAACAAAAGATATACTAACCTTGAATATGTGTCAAAAATCATAATATCCGATGCCAGACATACGGCTCATTGTTGTTAAATGGACTAAAATAGCTTTAATAAAATGTTGAGGGAAATTAAACGTTTTGTGCCTGAAAATTGAGCGAGATCGGTCATTATGTGAGTCACGTACAAACGTTTTCAACACAATTGAACAAATTTTGCTCTGTTAAAGAATTGTGATCAGAAGTTTCACTTATCGTTTGTTATCAATATTCGTTAAGTGGCCTTTTGTAAGTAAGATCCCAAGCTTTTTCCCACTAGTAATGTGATACTACCAATAAGTGTACCTAATACGGACAACAATGCTGTTGAGTATATTATTTCACATTCATTCACTATATTTAGAACATATTATGACCTATACAATAATTATAGTAATTTGTATAATAATTTATTACTTTTTGGAACAGCATAATGAAGTTTTTAACTTTAGCTCTTACCTTTTTGTAAATACAATTCTTTATTTCAAAAATATTACCTAACTAATATGATAATATTGAGGCCATCTCAGTATAGGAGGTCAGTGCCTTATTGTAAACGCAATGGTTATGGGTTCGATTCCCATTCGGAGGAATATTTAAATTTATTGTCATTCCTACGGTCGGGCAACAAAGCAATGTCTTGATTTCGGACCAAAAGCGGAGAACGAAGATTCTTGTCACTTGGTACTCTCTAATAACGTTTAAAGCTTAAATGAGTAATATAACATAAACGCCATAATATTAATCGATATAACATATTCTTATTTTACCACTATCTACAGTTTTATGAAAATATAAAAATTAATTAACTTTTCTTAGTTCAAAATAATATAATAAAAAAACTTAGCGTTCGAGGAACCCTTTTCTTAGTTCAACGACATTGGAGTCAACTCAAACTTACGGCTCTCCGCCTTCGGTGTAGTATTTCATGTAAAAACGTGCTACTGATATGTAATTAATACTGCTATCGCCGGTCTTTTTGTTAAATAAATAAAGAATTAACGTATTTTGAAACATAATATTGATCTATTAATATGTAGACTTAGGCAAATGCATTTTTATACAAACTTATATACTTATACTTTTGAAATATCTGGATTTGAATTATTAGAACTACTTAAAATGAAACAATTGTATTATTATCATTTTTTTAAGCTTCACGCTGTATCCCGCACATAGCAGAGTAGGCAGAGGGAACTTTGTGTTAAGACACTACGTTCCCCACTTTCCGCCGAATTTTGGGGGCATTCAGTTTTCCACCATTAAGTGACGGAATTTAACGCCTCGCTTTACGTCGACACCAGAGCGAAGAAAATGGAAACACTCCTCGAGTAGGGAATCGAACCCACAACCAGTCGCTTTACAGTCACACTTTGTGCCACTGCGCCACGACTGGCCTCCTCAACAATAGTATTATTGTATTGTAATAAATCTTTAAACAATAAGAGAAATAACCGAAACATATTGCATTTTTCTACTCACTTTTAATATCTTAACGCGTTCTTTCTTCTAAACTTAGAACCTTTAGAGGCCGTTGGTCTGTCTGCATTAGGTACTTAAGTAGACTTAGTTTAGACGACGATATTTTTCAAACTCTATACATTTTGCAGGTAATCCTCCTTTGAATTCTGCACACATTTTTCTATACACTTCAAAGAACTGTTCAATAAATAGCAAACATTACCTACGTCCTACGTATAACAAAACTTCTTTAACCGATCTTTGAATACATGATACCTATAGGTATTTAATTCAACTTTACGTTCAGATTCAGTCTTTATAGTAAGTATTTATCTTTGTATAAAAATGTTTTTTTAAAAACTCGACTATACTTTTAAGGTATTTTAAAGTGTTATTCCATACTTAGGAAAATTGGATAAAAAAAGATTTAAACGTATAAAAATTTCGAGAGGCGCGGGTTCATATCACGCTAATTCTAAATGTCTTTTTCAAACGCTACTATAGCTAGCCCTTTTTTTACTTTGCGCTTTATCCCTCATAGCAGGACAGACAAAGAGAAGAGATTGCAATGACACTACGATCTTCATTTCGGCACTCCACACCAACCCAAATTCTAAATATTATGAGTGGCGCAACTGAACGCCCTACATAGTTTAAGCAGAGCGGTGAAATTATAATAATTTATGTATAATAATTTCCTGGAGTGGAGGTCGAACCCACAATCATTGCATCGTTTACAGTCTACTGTCCCACAGCGCCACCGAGGCCTTAGTCAAAGACTGTTATTAATATTTAAGAATTCACGATTTGTAATGAACCCAGGAACGAACAATAATAGTAAATTTAATAATACCGACAACAAATATAATGAGAACTATTTTATTCTTTGTGGTATGCAAAAATTGTTTGTATAACAATAGCATGCCTCCTTCGAGCGATTTCCAAGTATTAAAAATGTTTTAAAAGTTCAATATAGGAATGCGAGCGTAATTCCATTGAAGATTCAACTCAGTTCGAAGTTCTTAGTTCTTGAATCCTTCTCATAGTATCATGACGGCATTGTCCTGAATACAATGGGACTTGTATGTGTAATACTAGAATGGTCGGGTTATTGCATCTAGGATATTTGTCATATAGTGCACCTCATATAGCATAGACTTACTCCACTGTGTAAAGGGATCTTGGCATATATTCTCCATTCTTTATTCAGAATTGGTACCAGCTCAAATTAGTTGCATTTCTTCTTGGCGAGGCATGTTTTTACTTTTGTTCGTGGTTTCTAAGCGGCTGTATATTAAATATATTCCTTCATGCCGGCTTTTTCTTAATTTTTAATTACAGCTACAGACGTAATGAAATTTTTTATGCTTTTCATTTTGGTTTTTATGTAAATAACTTTGTGTCTTCATATAATAACGGTGTAATATGTTTTCGTTTGTATCTACTACGTATTATGTGTGTATGACGTATTAAAAAGGATAAAAAGTTTGTCTGTACGTTGAATATATGTAAGTAATTACAAAAAAGTTGTAATATAATATGAGTGATTGGCTTGTCTGGTGGTCTGCGTGTACACACTAAGGTCTGAAATTTCTGCACAGATTTGAATAAATCTTTTTATAGATATTAAAACTGCGCAATACATTGTTTACCTATGGACACATGTAATTTATTTTGAAGTTTAGTACTATAATAAATCGTCAAAACATAAAAGTATAGAAATAAGTATACCCTTAGCAAAAGCAGATTCAAATATTTGACGTGGATAAGAAACATTTTTAAAATCTAAATCTATATTGTATAAAAAGATTCCTTTTATGTTCTGTTAAAAAATAAGCGAAACAAAAGCTTATTTTGTGCTGTACTACATTTTCAGCTCACCAAGTGTTAGATAAAGCTTACTGATATCTGTACTGCAGCTTTGGAACAAATGAGATAAGAGTTTACGGCTGTGATAAAATAACTTCTGTAATGGTATCATTTTGTTAATTATGTGGAAGTGCGACCGGTCGCAGAAATATTATTTTAAATTCAAATTTCAACAATCGTTTTACATTTATTTAAAATGAATAATATGTATATTACATATTATTCATGATGTACGAAGCTATCATGGTGGTAGGATAGCGTCTGTCTGTAAACATAAACGGTTGTCGGTTCTATTCCGACTTCAAAAAATAACTATATTTAAACGATTTTCATTTCTCCGTATCTAAGATTAGCCGTGCGTTTGAGTTACACCACTAACCACGCTACGTCCCATACACATGTCCAGACATTGCTTCACGCTTTACCCCTTGTAGGGTAGTCAGAGAGTCACGCAGTAACTCGATTTGAGAATATTAATTCTTCATAAATTGACCATAACGCAGCATAGCAATGCAGTCAGATATAAAAATAATGAACTGTTAATAAATTAATAGTAAGTACATTATAAAAGAAAAATATGTAAAATTAAATACTGGTTCAAAGAAAACATTTAAAAGTATTCTGACAGATTTTAACACTGTTGCGTTGTAATTATTTACATTAAGTGATACAATCTGCGTCTGCTAAAGCCGACCCTCAGTAAATAACAAGCAATAAGTTAAAAAGTGTTGCACAGATCTAGATAGTATTTCTTTTATTTGTAAGAAAAATATTTTACAAATATTCCGATTTGATGACATTGTAGTACTGTAACAGTATTCGGTCGTGCATTCGATAAGTGTGGAATCGATTTCCAGTGTGAATTATTATATTATATTATATATTTATATATTTTTTTATCTTGTCTGAGTGAAATGATACATAATAATGATACACCACACTATTTTCCATTTACTGTATTTTATTAGTAAATTTGCATTATTCAGAATATAAAACACCTATATTATAATTTATTCTTCTAGTTTAGATTTCAACTGCGTGTCGATATTTAGGCGGAAAGTAGACCACGGAATGTTTTGACACTATGCACTCTTTAACTACCCTGCTGTGGAAAAAGCGGTAAGCTGCATTTTTTACTTTTCAACTCAGTAAATGGAGTCAAGTGACAATATAGTAAGTCCAGTATATTACAGAATAGAACAAATAACATTTTAATATTAACGTAGACGTAGTTTAATATAAAAGTTTAACAATAACAATGGCGTTGTCGGAGGTATTTTTAGAGGGCGATTACAAAGCTGTGAAGTATAGGAGCTCTCGGGTGCAGGGCGCTACAGTGGAGGGTGCTCGATCGGCCCCTTGCACCGCCTGTAGGTATCTCCACGTTTATCAGTATTATCGCCAGACTTAGCTGGCTTAACTCCGGCTAGACTTAGTTCATGCAAGGAAACGTTATCTTAGATCGATTTAGCTCGCTTAAAACAATATTAATAATTACGTAAACAACTGAAAAGTACCTTGTTTTCGATTTTTTCTATGCTTTATAGATCCTTTATATTTGTGCAACTTTTGAGATGGAGTTCATTGTTTTTAAGAATTTTAAATATTTAATAACATAGTTTGTAAAATAATTTAATTAATGTGCAGCAGTAGTTAAAAGAATAAAAACGCACAGAAAGTTGCCTCCACAGACTGAAATTTAAAACATTATAAGCAACAGTATGTTTTGAACTTACGTGATAATAATGCAATACGATGGTGTTTGTGTACGAGTGTAATTTTAACGAGCAAAATTTAAAATGCAATTTAAAGTTTTACTTCAAATAAGTTGCTTGCATTCCCTTTAAGTCGGAATCTTTTGCTGTACTACTGTGGTTAGTCTATTCAAACTTTTCTTCTTTGTTAGTTCTCGTAAAACTCTCAGAGCTAATTGGCTTCGAATGCTTAAGAATACGTAAATAAGGGTGAAAAATAAAATTTCTTTACTAAACCCCCTTTATCAAAGTTACGAAAGCAAATCTCTAAGTGTCTGGTAATAATAAAATATTTTTGTAGCAAAACGCTTTGTGGAGTGAACTTTTAGAAGCGTTTATGAAAAATTAAAATTGAAACGTTTAAATGCTTTTAATATATCCGGCTTATTAAGTAAAAGGTGGTTTGGGCACGACGAGAGGATGACTTATGAAGGCAGTAAGAGCAATAAGAAAGGTAGAGGGAGACCTCAGTAGACCTCCCTAAACACAGTATCGATTATACTGGAAGAAGGTTAATTAAACAGCATCAAGGCCCACGGAGGGCCTGTATGATATGATTATGACAGTGGTCGAGACCAAAGAAGCATGCAGAGACAGTAGCGTTTAGCGCTACAATTCTGAATACTTCGCTAAGGATGAAGCGTGAAGCTACATAAATTTAGTTAAATAAAATCTTATAAGCCATTCCTCGTTTATATGTATTTTTATAAAAATAACAAAACTCAAATGCAATAGCGTGCAAGAAACATAATACAAAAGCATTTAGTATCTATCACACTATTGACTTACATTCTACTAAAGTAAATCGTTGAAGATGCGGAATGCAGTAAAGTTGGCAAAAAGCTAGTTTTAACGGTACTAAATCATATCTTATATTGAATAGTCTAGGCGGTCTAGGCGATGCAAGTCTCGTATGATCTAATTGTGGCATGCGGCTACTGACGTAACGGGCTGAGAGACGGTTGAGTGACCGCAAAGTATGGACCAATCGGAATCCCGGACGGACTGAATCGACGGTGTTACACTATATATCCTTAATTGTTTTGTGATTTTCTTTACGTCCGATTTTCTTTTTGGCCGAAGTACCCATGGAACTATGATATATTTAGAAATTATAGTTTCTTATTCTAGAAAAAAAGGGGTATTTAATCAATGTAGATTATTCCAGACTCATCGTATCCACTAGCTAACTTATATTATGTCCAAAAAGTTTGAAGATATCCTAAAAACTTATTTCATATTTATGTAGCAGGATTAGCAAAAAAATAATTTTAACAACTCTTTTTTAAATATTGAATTTATAAAAAAAAATAAAAGTTCATCTGCATCTCAATTTACTGTCAATGCACTGCATTCAATTTTTTATACTTATTTCCTAAGAGGTGAAGTTAGTTATTTGCAATATACTAATTAAGGTCTCCATGCTGACAAGATAGACTTAAAAGACGGTGTTCCGATAAACTGAGGCAAAATGCAGCCTTCACTGGAAGAGGTACCGATGCAACTGTATTTATACCGCATATACCTTTCGTCGTCAACAATTTTGCATTTGAAATCGAAAGCACACAATTTCCTGTGTCAATTGGCTTTCCAGAGACGGACGTAGAAAACCTCTGGTGTCGAGCCTGTTCTTTTTTTATGGCAAACTTCATGTTGATTTTTCGCAGACACAGTAACGCTTTTTTTTGTTTTTACTAACATTTACGAAATTTTCTATATACTCGTGTAAGAAGGTAATAAAAGTTCGTTTGCTTATCAGGCATTGGTTATAAAGTCAATGCGAACAAAAGCATCAGCTGATAATAGTGTAAATGGCCACTATAGTTAATTTGTGCTTTTGTTTGAAAGCAAAATTTTTTACATGTACATATGTACTCGTATATCTCGTACACGGTAAATACGGAAAACACCTTATGACAATGACATGACACTCGACTTCCTATTTTCGACCCGTAAAATACACATTGCATGGTGTCTCCGGGGCTAAGAACGTTTACCTGAAGTGAAAAATATTTTATAAATATGTATATGTTATAAAATATCAACTGCTGTGATATTAAAATGCACTTTAATATGAAAATATGTAATGAAAAATTCAAACGTTGCAAGAGGGAAGTCATTAAAACGCATGTAGGTAGGTAGATACGTGAACCAAATCTCGAGTTGCAATCGGATTTTCATCATGAATATGGTGTAAGGCTGATTAAATTTCGTCGTTTTCGTCCTGCAGAGTTAATCTTAATGAAGTTACGATGTGCACTTTGTGTGCTGAGTTTTTCCCACTTTGAATTGAAATATGTGGTACATTTTTCTGAAAAAATATATAGTCACTTGAAGTAAATTCCCAGTTTGAACATTCGTTTTAGCAGTATAAATTTCCTCAGGTTTAAAAAATTGTATTTCAAAGATGGTTTATCTTAATGAATAAAGTAGCTTCACTCTTCCCGCTTTTTCGCATATAGCAGGTTATCCTGAGATACTCTAGTGTTAAGACACTCCATTCTCCACTTTTCGCCCGAAATCAAGACATTACGTGTTAAGTGGCGGAACTTAACGCCACGCTTTGTTTGGTATCAGAGCGTATAAATTTTAAAAAGTTCTGCAGTACATTATTTAAACAATGTTTTATTATGGGTAACATATTTTAATTTATTTTAAGCAGCTCAATTTCCTCCCTTGTTTTTTTTGCTCGCGATCTTTCAATTTTCATCATCATATGTGCAGAATTTAAGTTCATAAGAGTTTTTATAGCTGTCATTTAAGACGATTATTAATTTAAGTTACTTGACGCTTCTGTCACGATTTTTTCGCTTTCCACGCGAGTTCGAATCCTGCTGTGTTTATTTTTTTATATATTATCAAAAAAAAAAATCTTTGTTAGCTCTCTAAGATAAAGTCAGTCAGTGACTATTATAACCTAAGTTTGACAAGAAATCTTGTTCATAAAGATATTTATGACGCAAGTCGCAAACACATAAAAAGAGGACGTACTTAAGAGTATTAGAGGCGGATCTTTACACCTTTGCACTTAAATCGTGCCACATTGAAAGTAGCTTGTGGAAAGAATCATACATACCGTTCTGTTCATACATTGTTGTCAAATGGAATACTTACTTAGTACTTACGTACATATATGTATCTCTATTGTTACTTTTTATAAAAGTATATATTAAAATGTTATATTGTAATATATTTTCTATACATATAATAAAAGTATAACTGATTGTACAGGGAAGGTATATGAGAAAAAATATTGAGAAACTAAAAACAATGAGGTAAATGAAAACGTATATTTGACATAATTTCCTCTGTATGCGGTACGGAGTTAAATAATAATATAAAGTTATTTTTAAGTATATTACCTAATTTTTTTTTAAATTCCAAATAAGATGAATTAAAGCTATGTGCTATAGCTATAGAAAAGACATATTATCTTTCCATAGTGAAAATGCCAGTATATTTCCTAGTTTATTAATGTCGTGGGAGGTCCACAATATTGTTTTATCTTATCAGATAAAAACAAATTCTGCGAAACCAATAGAAAATCTTTTATTTGATCTAACCAATAGTATGTAGCACAGTCATTTACCGTTTTATAGTAACTGAATGAATTTCATGTAATAGAAAAGCTAATATTTTTGTGTTGAAAGCAAAACTGTGTCAACATTAATGAATATCCACTTTTTAGCGGCTGTTGGTTGATTTTAAATGTAACATGATTGGAGGTAACTTTGAATGTACGTAAATATTGTTTATTAAATATTGTTTATTAATTTAATCTATATATGAGTTTTAATAGCAGCTTTTTCCCGTATCGCAGGGTAGTCAGAGAGAACCTTGTGTCAAGTCTCTCCGTTCGTTACTCACCGTATTAAATCGAGATATTGCGTGGAATTTAATGCCACACTTTGTATAAGGTACCAAAGGGAAAAAATGAAATAATCAATTTATTTATGTAAATCGTTTACTGTCGAACTGCGCCACGAAGGCCTCATAAATTTTAAGAGACTAAAGTACAATAATACTAATATTTATAGGCTAGATTTGGTACATAAAATTCTACAATTTTTCGGTTAACAAGTGATTATTTTCACTTATCCCTATCACTTCAGCACTAAGCCCATTTAATACGTAACACAGATGCATCAGTAGTAGCATTCCGTTCCAGTACCGCTACGGTGACCGTACAACTAGGCTTCCAAGAAATCCTGCCTCATTTACGTCGCGTTTCTTTACTAAGGTATGCAACTGGAAATTACAGTTTGATTGTTGTAGCTCACTAGAAATAATAGTTACAAATTCGACACCGACGGTATATTATTACAGGTGTCTGTTACTTATTTACGTAATTTAAACTTAACAGTGTATATCACTTATTACATAATTTTTAATATTAATCTTAATTTTATTACAAACACAAAAATGAAGTATGTAATTATATGTGGATATATTTTTTGTATTAATGCATTTTTATTTACTTACTTGACATTTATTTTAGTAGACGGTTTGTAAAGAATTAAAATATATTATTTTGATTGGTTGTTTAAATATAAAATATTCTTTAAACGCTTGTATATTTATAACTAAGAAAATCATTATCTTATATTCTTACAGACTTATGACATTTATACAAACCTTACTGAAAATGGTACTAAAAACCAAATACTGATATAAAAAATAACTCAACTATAAAATATAATGTTAAAATGTCCATCTGAGGACCACTTTTGAGTGGTGCCATTGGTTACATCCAGATAGCAGAGAATTTTCCTTTTACCGCTTAAACATTAAGAAATTGTGTCAGCTTTTAAGAGACAAATTTATTAAATGATTTTCTACTGCTAACAGAAATATAACCATAACTTAGAACTTCATAGAAACTGGAGTGTAATATAATAAACATACAGTTTGATGATTTTGTATGTAAAGCAGCAGTGGTTATAAAAAAAGCGTAGTGTCAATATACTCCGTTCTCCACTTTCAATAGGAGTTTAAGACGTTGCGTTGCATTAGGATTAGTGATAGAACTCAATGCAGCACTTTGTCCTAATAGATCGGGAAAATGAAAATAATTTACTTATAATCCATTAGTTAGGGGATCGAAGTCATAAACATCACTTTTACAGTCACACACTAAAGTCTCAATTAACACTTAATTGTATTTTTATCCTGCAAAAATATGGCTGAAGTAAATCAATTTTCTTAAACCATATTTTTAATTTCTCTATGAATCCAAACGGAAAGGTATGGATTAATTAATAGGATTATAGAATTAAAATCATAAACTCATTACTTAATTTTTGTTACGTTTATCTTCTCATTTCCTCGTTTCACTTTTAAAACAGATGAGCTCAATAAAAATGAAGAAAGAAATAATAAAAAAGGACACTATCAAGTTCATAAAGTAGTTTATGATACATGATTATATCTGTTATATGGTGATAATATAGATATAATAGATTCTAAAATATCAGCCTTCGTCTGGAAATAGGTTTCCCGCAAGAAAAAAATATAAACAAGTGTTTATATTTTTTTCATGCTTTTCCTACATGCTATGCGGTCGTCAGAGAGAGCGTAGTGTCAAGATATTCCGTTCCACTTTCCACCGGAAATCACCATTCTAGATTAAGGGCGAAACTTAATGCTGCTCGTTGTCCTGTTTTCCCAAAGCAAAGAAATTAAAATATGTAATCATTCTCCTAAGCGAGAATCGAACCCGCAACCAGTTCGTTAATAGTGAGGCGCAGTCCACTAAAATACTCCACGACCACTACATCACGACTCATAAAAAAGTTGTATATTAATTCTAATAACACTGAATCTACGCTAAGCAGCTATTTTTTTTTAAACCTGAAATCCAAAACAGTACAATTTTTTTCTTTTTAAATTAATATTTACCTATCATATTACTAGCACCCGTTTGAAATATATCCTGTTATTATTTTTAATAAGGGATAATAATATACTGTTATGTTATTTTGTGGGCCATCAATTGTTCCTGGTACCATGTAATCAAGATAATACGAATGGAGCCAGCGTACTTGTCGGCTGACGATAAAATAGAATCATAATTATCTGTTTTAATCATCTAAATGACTGTGATTACAATACTTCTTAGAAAAGAAGGTTCGATGATACACCCACGCTTATTATATTATATATTAATTTGTACTTAAATACTATTTTCTACATAGCCATGATTCACACTTTAATTAACATAATTGATAATATTTATTTATTCTGAATAGATATACATTTTAGCACGGCGTTGAGTTCCGCCACTCAAAACGTAACGTCCTCATTTTTTTCATTTCAGGTGAAAAGTGAAGGATGGAGTATCCTGACACTAGTTTCTCTCTGACTATCCCGCCATATATAAATATATACTTTCTATTTTAGAACTAAAACAATCGAATATTTAATATTTAAACAACTTTACTTCGTTACTTAAATAACTTCAACAACATTTTGCTTAGTATTATGTTACCAGTAGTAATTTAGTTTAACTCTATCTAATCTCTACCTTGGCTGTTGACAATAACGCATACACTGTTTTCCGGTTCAACATATACATACCTATACAAACTATTCAAAATTATTAAATAATAGTTAACTACATAGATATTTTAGCAAAATAAAGAAAAAAGATGTCGTATTATTGTTTCTCTACAAAATGTTACGAAAAAGAAGTTATGGAGCAAAAATTCCAATATAATATCTAGGTCTGGCTTATAGATCTTAATATAGATTTTTTACCTATTAATTGTTTCAGAGTATCTCGAACAATGAAATATATTTGAAATATACTTCAAAATTTACAAAACCTCGTTTTCACCTTTTTGAAAAGATTTTATTATCTGTACAATTGTATATAGGAGTACATCTACATATACTTAATAATCTTTAGCCACGCAGAAAATACGACTTGTGAAAAATGGTGGGACATTAAGCATAACGATTTCTATGATTCAAAACGTCATACTATCAGTGAAAACCCCTACGTTTTATAAAGATTTATGAGAACTCTAAAAGGTACATTTTTAGGAAAGCACTCCGCTTACTTAATGTATGTGTTCGTAAAGTAAATCGGTAAATACCGCTATGATTTACGTTGCTTTTTCTAATATTGCACTTTCGTATTAGTTAAGCTTTTACTTTATTATATTTTAACATGTTATTACCCGGTGTTGAGATCCGCCACACAACGCGCAATGATTGATTTCGAGTGGAAAGTAGGAGAAGAAGTGTCTTGACACTTGGTTCTCTCTGCGTGAAGCTGTTTTTTAGTTTCTCCTTTAGAATATTAACAGTAAGAATATAATAGTTAATATATTATACATAATAGTTAATATAATAGTTTTACCATAACTTTATACAAACCAAATGAAAATACTGAAACTACGTATCAGAATATTAAGAAAAAGGCCATTTTGATTTTACAAATGTAAAGTAGCTTTTTATAGAGGCATAGGATTTTTGGCTTTGGGTGTGACATGCGGTAGCTGTGCGGGCAAAAACCACAGAGATCTAAACCGGACCGCCTGTCACTAACAACTGTAGATAATATCGCGAAATCCAATTTCGTGGTCTTGTTATCACCCTCCATGAAAATTTAGGCGATTTTTCTCTTAGATAGCCATAAAAATTATAATTGCAAAACCGTTGACCAGATGCTGAAACGTTTTTAAAACGTGGTTTTTAAAACATAATATATATAGATTATACAAAAATAGTTTAAGGTTATAATTTGTATTAGATAAGACTTCTATGTGTTTAGTTATTTACGATTTCGATCATTAATTTAACTTGTGTATAACAAAATTTATATTTATTATATTGCAGTATAAAATCACGTTTTTACTATATATATATGTCAACTTAGTTAGAAAACTTCAATACAGTAGATAGTTTATTTCCCTAAATAAAGGTACGTAACGCAAAATAAGCGTGCAGTGTAGAGCTCGCACATTTGAAAATTTCACTTAATAATGAGAAATAAAATTAGATAAGTTTAACGTTTTTTACAGTTTCGCACTTTTACTTGAGAGCGGGGTAGTTAGACAGGGCCTAGTGACAAAACACTCCGTCCTCTAATTTCTGCCCGATCAAGACAGTACCTGTTGAGTAGCGAAACTCGACGACGCACTTTGTCTTAAGTACCAGAGAGAAGAAATGAAATTTTTAATACAATCATTCCCCTAAGTGAGAATTGAACCCACAACCTACCGAGATGTGTACACTGTGCCACAACAGTCTCCACTGTATAACTTGATAAAAGAAAATAAAATTATTCATTTCTATAAATTATTGGTGCAAAAATACACTAATTACTTTATGGTAAAGTTGTGTTTAACTTATTAATTAAACGATTCATCAAATTCAATTAGTGGAGGTCTGATTTGTTTTTTTTTAATTAAAATATATGCACTATTTTCCGGCTCTAACAGTAATAAGATTTGAGAAATGAGGCACACGTCAACGACAAGCTACACTTGATAAATGATCTTTATCTCTTAATGAAAAACGTTAAATACCGTGTCTAAATAATATATAAGAAATTGTTAATATTGAGCAAGTTATATCTATTTAGTAGTAAGGAAAATAGTAAACTTATGAAATTGTGGTTTTAATTATATTTGACGTACTTATATGTATATATGCTCATTGAACGTACCTTACCTTCTAGAGTCTAAACTTTTACCACCACAGAATTGTTCGTTGAAGTTATTTTGAAGACACTTCAATTATTAATAACTTTACACAATTAGTTTAATTCAAATTATTTAATATATACAATTATGTATTTAGAATATTTCCATAATGATGGTTAATGTGCGTCCATTATTTCAGTAGCGGTAAAAATCTACACGTTACCATTTAAAATTATAAATATAATTTTGCCTACAATATGATGGTAATCTGAAGTCGGAGTCGAGCGCTTAATTAACTAGAGTCTGTACAAGTATCACGGGACCCGCGGTCACCGTAATGAATATCATTTTGATAATAATCTTCCTGCTTGCATTGTTGCTATATGCAGGCGTATTTCATTTTCATGCCGTCATTGCTTAGAATAAATGAATTGGAAATTCCAATGTATTCGTCAAATAAAATTATTTGTACGATTATACGTAAATCTATTTAAATTATTTTCGAGAATTCATATGTATTGGTGAGTAATATTTAATGTATAAATTAAGTCTTTATTTTAATATTATTTCTATTTTAAACTCATATACGGTACATACATTCATACGCCAGTACTACTTATGGGTAGTAGAGAGTAAATATTGTACGGCTCTTGTACGTCGTTGAATAAAATGAATAACCATACCATTGATAGCTTTATAAGTTAATAATATTTTATTACTTTCACGTAAGAAAATTTGCAAACTTATTTTGACCTTTTTGATGTCAAATTTGTTGGAAAATTTCAAATTACACGAGTGTCCGAATCCGACACCAATACAATATTTCATGGATTTCTTTAGAGAGTGACATGAATAATAACATAATAAATACAACTGCATTCCCTTTGTTTCTTTTATAAACTAATTTGTTATTTCATAGCATTCTTCTTAGTGCTATAAACGTTTAATGAGATTTAAACTTTTTCATTATTAACACGTTAATTACAATAACAAAATTCGCTTCACTTTTCATCAACAAGTTATTAGTATTCATAAAATACTGTTATTTCTACCACACTTTCAAAAGAGTAATTTAAAAGAAACGTAACCATAAAACGTTTAACATAGAAAGATTTCGTTGTTAAAAAATGTTCGTCAATTTAATTAGTACGTACAATGTTCCAAAATTCATCCATGTAGACTGCAATTTCATTTAGCAATTTAAGGCTAAATTTCCCATGCAATATCGCACATAACCGCCGCTCATGAAACATTATGTGGGCATACAAAGGCATTAGATATTTAACCTCCATGCTGGGCCACAAAGCGCCATTCTTGCCGGATTATAATGAGTTACTTTGTCGCTACCCGCTGCCGCTACCTGCATACTGTGGCAATTGATGTCCTTTGTACAACCTTGCCTTACTTTATGTGTTTTATTGAAAATACTCTTAAGTCATTATTTGTTACTATTCTCTATTCAAGCATCTCAATGGTAAAACCACAATAATCTGTTTCGTGGAGAATAACGATATTTTCTTTATTTTTTTTAACCTCAGATGTTATGAGATTATTTATAATAGCTATTTCCAATCCATGCACTTTATGTAAATAACTAATTTTTTCAATAAAAATATTTTGGCAAAAATTTCGTCACGAAAATATAAGTTTGAGCGTAAAAAAAATAATTTACATACAACAAAGCCTATAGTTTCTATATGTATGTGTATCTTAAAATACTACATTTTGATTTGTCCGAACTTAAATGCCATTAAAAATCAACGCATAAGAATCGTATTTTAGAAATATAACAGTATGTGAACTTAGTTAAATAGTTTGAAATAAATTGACATATTAAAATAAATACAAAAATGCCGATAAACACAGAGAGATCACAAATTTAATCGCAACTTTGATTAATATTATTTTTTGTTAATTTACAAAATAATTGTAGTGATTCATCGAATACACAATTATGTTTCGTAGCCAGAAGGATAATGTTAATAACATTTTTTGCGGCAAATCGTTTCACTATTAACGCGATGGAGCGGCCAATATCACGGCGTTTTGCAAAAGGATAAAAAGGGTATAAAGTAACTTGTATGGCGAGTCCGTTGCAAGATGCAGAAATCTGTGCGAGGCATGGGCGTGGGTGAACCGGTCTAGACGAGATGAACTTTAAGGATCGCACAAAATAAAATAAACCTCGTTGCCTTGCGACAGCGAACCCGGGACGCTCTTAATGTCCAATTCTTCATGAAGGTCTATGTGGAAACCATAAATCTTCTACTGTATATAAGTGAACCTATTATTAATAAAGGTCGCGTGAACATTAATTATTTTATTGAAATAATTTATGAAGTCAATTGTAGGACATAATAAGTATTGATATTTAACTCAAATTTATATATCACAGTTATCATGTTATTTGATGACTCTGTGTGTTAGTTACTTTAATTTTGTTTTAAAACAGTTCAGTCTCTAAGAGAGGCACATTTAGACTTTGTTACAAAAAATAACATTTCAATGGTATGTACACTATGTAGACAACGCTTTGTGAGTAAGAAACAAGTTTTTTTATTGCAAATTTATACAAATTACAACAATCTTTGTTCAGCCATTTTATTGTGTACATTACATATTTCGTTTAGACATGTTTTTCTTACGCAGTATAATTATAGCGTTTTAGTTCTAGTTCTGATTTATAAATAGTGTCATATCATGTTCGTATGATATTGCATGTGTATTTCTTTTTTGTATCGTCGTTGTAACTATTTAGCCACATAGTAGAGTGTGAACTCTCCAGAGAAAACCTCTAATTTACCTTGAGTGGACACAATTGGAAGAAAACACAAGAGAGGGCGTCGCGCCGGATTAGATTATCGCAGATAAGATTAGTGGCGTCGCAAGCGCGCCACAGCAGCCGCCGCCGTCTGCCATGTGAACCTGCTAATTGCGACTACCACCACCCGTCCGCTCGGAATTACCCGCATAGCGGCCAACTGCGACATTTCTCTGTGTACTCTAGATCGCAATCACTGCGATATATGTACGTATACAATATATAGTATATAGGCTCCTTCGTAAGCCGACGACGTCGCTTGCACCGTGCGATACCACTATACGTCGCGTCGGTCATCTATGAATACTCACGAGGACGAGGCGCGTATCTGGTTGTGCGGGCTGGACTCGGGCGGGGCTGCACCCTAATGCAATGATTCATATTATTCGGTTTGCGGGCGAGTTGAACGTCTTCCATTATTGTCATTCATCGGAGGAAGTGGGCGGCGCGGGGCGGCGCGGGTGCCGGCGGCGGCCCCCGCGCGCTACGCCGGCACTCAGTCGCTCGCCGACACTCTCGCTGCCAGTACGCGAGAGCCGCGATGCAATTCGCCTACGCTTGAAGCATTCGGTCCGTGTGTGTGTGCCCTCCCGTGATCCGAGGCCGGAGCCCGATCGAGACACGTGCAGTGCACCCGGATCCGCCCCCAGTGCCGGCCAGTAGTTGCAGCAGAAACGCGGTGCTACTCAAGTCCGGCAACTCTTACGCCGCCGTCTACGGCTCAGCTGACCGGCGCGCCTCCTGCCTACGAACGCACGGTGAGTGCGATCGATCACTGCATGCACGCGCCTGACACTATTTTCAGTGGCTATTTCGAGTCGCTCGTGAATTTTCTTTAGCTGATATCAAACCATTTTTATGAGTCTACGGTCTTTTAGAATCTCGTCGTGCCAACGATGAATCGGAGAAAACAAATGATCATTTCAAGTGCTTAGCAAATCTGTTTGATATAAAATTTAAATTCAATCCGTGTCGTGTACAATTCTCCCTAGTTTTTTTGTTAATCATGTCACAGAAGTATTGTTGCAACGAACACGTCGCAGAAATAAAAGCCTCAGTGGTTAATTAGTAATAACAAAGTTCGCATTCGTAAATAGGTGTCAGCTGACTTCCCGTCGGCTGGAATCGCAGCTCATACTCTTGCGCAAAACACAATATCCGTCGCGGCCGCTCTTTGCCGGCGGCTCCCGTCACTTGTGATTTCATTTTGTATATGCATGTACAAACTTAGATATTTTTTACTTTCAAATACGTTTAAATTGTCAAATATACCCATAATAAAGAAAATGTATTTTTTCCAACCTGATCATATCAGTAACGCTCGAGAGTTTGTTATCTCTTATCAATCTGCTCTTGCGAAGGTCGCAATGATAAACGGTGACAGTAGCTGTGAGTTCAATGAATACTTTCTAATTTACATACAACAAAAATGTTAATGTATAAAAGATAACTGTTGAAATAAAATACAAATTAATGTGGTGTCGTTAAGACAACAAAACACTTAAGGGTAGTTAAGATAAGACTGCTTGTTAAACAGTTCATTACAAAAGTAATTTTTCATTTCGTATATCTCCAAATTAGACAAATATGACATAATAGTGATAAAGAATTATTATTTATAAATGATCGTGAATAAATCTACCGGAAGAAGCCTTTTACTCTACTTCCGGTGCATGGTAGAGTTAATTAATATTTCATACAGCGGATCTATACACCGTAAGCATATATCATTATTGTATATTTTACAACCACTATATATTTTTAGAACTTGATTACATATTATATTGCAGCATTCCAAAAGATGTTATATAAATCATAGTTAAGAAACAAATGTCACATTCGCTGGCAGTTTTATGTTACAAGTATATATTTTAGATTTTTTTTAAGATAGAATTACAGCAATTTTTCCAACTTTTCAAACAAAAATATATGTGTAAGGTTAAATAGGGTCTTATCTTTGTTATTGTGTGTATCTATTGTTTAATGTGTGCTTACATTCATTAGGTAAATGAACAGTACAAACATGCTCAAATGACAAAGTTCAAAAGTCATATTTAAATTTCACTAAAATTACCATTAATAATTACGTTTGTTATTCATTAATAGCAAGTAAATGTTATAACATTAATATATTTTTGTATAGCAAACATTATAACAAATTAAAACTGATTTTAGATATAACCTGTTATCACTATGGACTTTTTCTTGATAATCTGAATGACAAGTACTAGTGTGACGTTTTTTACATTTACCATATAAGTATGAATATGTTTACCATGAGTTTAAAAATGTTAATACAACTAACTAACCGATCAACTAGAAACTTTAGCAAGAGAACGCAATAATAAAACTAATATGCCGTCGTTTCTACTTTTTTTTCTAGTCGTAGCATTCTAAGCCCTCTAAGTAGCTAATGGGTCAAGCCATTGTCGAGGGTTATTCAGAACCAAAGAATGTGTCCGGCGCATTAAGCCAAATAGACTGCTATCTCGGATACAAAAGAGTATTGACACTGGAAGATAAGCATATCTCAGTGTACACTGTACTAATGTTGTAGGTATTGCCTGGTTTACACTCATTGTTCCGTTATCGTGTACGGTTAGCGCATTTATGGTTCCGATAAGCAAATAAATGCGCTCTCGCCGGCCGTGTCTCGCCGTCAGACATTCGCTATTTACATTTATATTTATGTATATATGCATTAGCGGCGTCATGCGATTTCGTTAAGTTTTTTCTATGGCACCATAACTATTTGGTATGCTTGAACACGTATCAATTGACCGTTATGGTAAAAATCAACGATAATAATTTAATAAATTTAGACAAATACATTTTTTTTCCTATATATTCTACATACTACTTTAAATGTATTCAATGTTCATTGTCTCTTAGTCCCTTTGTTATAAATGTTGGTACAATGTGTACGAATGACGATTCTGTAGATAAACAAAATTATCGTTCATAATAGGTATGAACATTTGGCTAAAGTTCACAACGTTGACGTAAATAGTATTGCTGATATATGTGTATACGCGCCTACAACACCGTTTATATCGCCAGACATTATTATATTTAAATATTTTTAAATAATCCTACGTCATAATATATACAGTAATATACATGTAAATGATCATGTTAATTAGAATATATGTTACAAAAATATCTTTTAGGCGTTTCGGTCACCACATGAATCTTTTTACTACTTTTTCTCACGCAGAGCAGAACATTTCTTTGTGTCTATAAATAAGTGCAAGTACCAGGGCCGTAAAGAGCATTGTCAAAGTGCATGCGATTTTATCCGATCGGCGGTCAGTTCGTTCACTCATTGAGGCTATATTTAGTGGGCGTCGCAGCCGCGGCCCGGTGGAATGCGCTCGCTGACCTACCGCAACTTCACGGCTGTGATACAGTTTTGGCGCACGCACAGCCTTCACTACAGGACCAACCTGCTCCAAATTATCTCACGTTAATGTCAATGATCCGATATCCTCTTTAACGACAATCCCGCTTTCTTGTATCAATAAAATTTGATACTGGTATATATTTTTTACTATCTTAACTTCTGTAATCAATTTTCTTTTTCATATTACTAACTAAAATAAATACGCAGCACCATGAGTCTTTATAAATGTACCTAATTCAGTAGTTTCATTTGAACAATTGTATCAATAAAAGTACCATGTGTATAAAAATACACGTGTATATATTTTTTGTTGATTAAAATTTAAATATTATATCGCTTTGTTGTCTTAGCACGTAAAGCAAATTGAGAACGAAACGCAACAATTATGTGCTGAATTTGTATAATAAATTAAAATGTTTAATTTAAATCCTGTAGTACTTGATTTCAGATAAGCATTTAGAGATTAAATTTTAATTTTTAAAGAAGGTTTATTGTTTTGTGTAAATTGTATGTTATAAAGCAGTAGTAGTAACTAAGTAAATATAAGTAACTTATAAATGTTTTTCACATGGAGAAATAAAAATGAATAATTTCATTAAATGCCTTTTTGGTATGATTCTTTTTTTTATTAAAAACAAAAATCATTTGTGCGAATTCGAGAAGTAAGACTGGTGTAATAAAAAAGATTTCATAATTTCACAACAAACTCTGTACATACATATATGTTTGAAATGTTGTGTGTTGAGCGTATCTGTGTATAGAGCCTAGTATCGTGACTCACCGTTCTTCACTTTGCAACATTCTTAATTCGTATTTTACTATCATAATAAATACAGAGACGAAGTATAACGTTGAGTTCCGTCACTTAACACGCATTAACATTTCTTGATTTCGGGCTAAAACTGAAGAAAGAAGTGTTTTGACAGAAATTTTCTCTGAATGCAGGAAATCGTGGAGTTAATTTTTATTAGTAAATATCTCGCAAAATTAAATAAATCGTTTGGCTACCTGAATCTTAATTCTTAGTTAAGCTTAGCATTAATAAATATCTTGGCTTCCTAAATTTTACATGTCAGTAGTCTCATTAGCTAATTGATATTTGGACTTTAAGACTCTTGTCATTTTCAAATTTGAAACGTAAACTCTCGTTTTATTTTTCGATCGTTCTATTCTGTGGGATTTTTGGCAAAAACCATATAGTACATTTTATTATTATTAGTTGTTTGTTCCCTTTCAATCAAATATATCATCGCCCTACGCTATGTACAAATGTTTATAATACGATAGTAGACAGATGATTTTAATTTTGAATTATATGACTTCGCTTAAGTATTGACACCATTCTTATATACAGACAATATTTCTAAACAAATCAGAAAATGTGGAATGATATACAATGACAACTGTTAAAACTAAATTTTCAGAAATTTTCAGATCAAAAGTATTTAAAATTTACCATAAGATCTAAATTTACCATAAGATAAATATAATAATAACGTTAACGTGAAAGTTATGATAAGAGACAACAAATTGAAAAGTTTTAAAATATATGATAAAACTGTACATTAATTATTTACGATTCAAAGATAAGCTTGACAATACATGCATTTTATCAAAAGTACAAACATAAAAAAATGCATTATTTCAAGATTAATTAATTGGCTCAGCCATATTTTGTCAAAGAAGTTTATCAAAGGGCAAAATTAAGCTCTGTCACACGAAACCCTTCATATAATCCTAGTGTCTGCGAACGGAACGAGGTAGGTACGTCGGTCAAAGCGGCGCCAACTTGGTCAGACATTGCTATTAGATCCCAGATTGATCGATGTTTCGTCGCCTGGCGTATAGAATAGACGTCTTATTTTATCGCCACTAAGTATATACAGTCAAAGTGATTCAGACTTCACGTTTTATATACTTTGCCTTTTTATATAAGGCTTCATGTCCGTCAGGCATAATTAAAGCCGGGCCCATGCCTTATTTCATATGGACGCCCCGCAACCCTGGCCTACATACTGAGCAGTCTGTTCTTGAAGGATCCTCGCTTAGTAAGTTTGATAGTAAAATTAGTTTCTCGCTAATTTTGTTTATTGACCTTAGATAACTGAGCCGACAAAGTCTTGATAATCGGATAACGAAGATATACCGGCATACACGTTTAATACAATACGTTGACGTCATAATTCGACCACGTAACTCTTTATTGGTCGTTATCGCTGTTATTTGTTGCAATTCACGATAAAATAAGAGGTGCTCCGTGAGTCGTGCTGATAACGAACTTTTGTATTGGTTACTAAGCTATTTAATATTCTTTTACGTGATATTTGGCGCATTAACATATTTAATGTTAAATTTATTTTTCTTTCTACTTTTGAATAATGTACCCATACAATAATAATGTAACTAATCCGCGTCTGTACACAGAAGTTGTATAAGAAAAAAAATATTGGTAGCACTTATCAACGCAAGCGAAGTTTTTAATCGGTCCTTAAATAAAAGGGTTACATTAATTTAAATGATAACTTAAGGCAAAGTTAGTTATAGTCGTGAAGATTATGCAGATGTATGTATGATGTGCAAATCAGTACTGTATTTTGAAATTAATTATTTTTAAGTTTTCAAAAATTCTGAATTAGTTAAATACGCTTAATACAAAAATTAGCTTGATTTTTGCATAATACGAATCGTGGTCATAATTACAAACGATATTACTGAACGGGCAAAGTACAATGCACAGTACAATTGGAATACTTTTGAAACACTTTATTTTTAATGCTTTGCGGTAAATGACCATAATTATAATCAGCTAACCCTTGAAACTTGGTATAATATTTTATATTTTAATTCTTAATTTTAAATAACCTAGCATTCAAACGTTCGCTCAAATATTACTTTTCATAGATTGTTCAATATATTAGTTTCAGAACAATAACCTAAAATGACTTAGCCAATTATTTCCATATCGAAGTGTTCTTATTCTTTTGAGCAACCAAACGTCCTTACTTCATTCAATTTAATTTAGTCTCCAGCTTTGATGTTGATTCACGTCGCAAGTGACTATAGGTAGACTGCGGTCGTATGCGCGCCACTTTACGACTAGTAAATGCACTTTAATGTTCTTAGTGAAACCAAGTCCTCAGTTCCTTTGCATTCAGATCTATTACAATAGTAGTAAACAGTTAGAACATAATATACCACGTTATATACGTATGTCGTAACGTTGTTTAAATGTATACCGTCTTTAGAAAAATTGTAAGAATAGAATATTACGTTTCAGGCGCATTTTCTTCGCAGCAGTTTTTTAGTTGAATAGCGGAATAGATTGTTATCGTAAGGGTTTTTATTTTTTCCTTTAATAAGAGCTTTTACCGTTTCTTTGAAAAGGATATTTGAAATGGTAAATATGAAAAGTAGTTCTGTTTTTATAATACATATTTATTACTTTGCTCTTTATTCATGAATCTTTGAATAGGTATTGATAAATAAATAGTTATAATCTGTACATTTTTTATTTTATGATCTTAGATCAGAATTTTCTTTTATAAAATAATATAGTAATATAAAAAAAGGAGTATAATATAATCTTGTTCTGCTATAAAATTATTTTTCATTTCCGTGTTCGTTGCCTAAACGCACAATAATAAAAGATTAATTATAATGAAACTTAATATCTATTTTTTTTACAATTTATTATGACCAGTATAGACTCCTGGTTCAATTTATGATCTACCGTATACAATAATTGTCTTACTAAGGGTAATTTTTATATTAAGCATACATATTTCATATAGGTATAAAGGAAGTTTACAATATGCATCTTTGCAAAATTTAAGTTATTAATCTATTTTTAGACGAAACATCGCAATCATCGATCATTCACTTTTGTTCCCAAGTAATATATAAATACGACAACCCACGTATGTACTAAATAAGTCATTAGCAGGTAAACCAGCACATTAAATAATACATAATTATTTGCACTTTTTCCTCGTTATAGAGCGTTGACACCGCCTGCGAGCAGATATCGGAGATAAATATTATCATATTTGCGCAAAGTTTACACATTCTCGTATCATCATGCAATGCCTTTTTACAGGTACGTAGACCTATGTACGTAGAGCCTGTACATGCTATGGGGATCAGAGAAGTGATAAATTATTAATTTAAGTTTATAATTTTATATATTGAAATTTTAAAGAAAAACTTTCATAACCTTTTTACGATTATTGGATCAAGAATACTAATTTTAATGTGTACAATTAAATGTTGTTGATGTTTACTAGGGAAGCTCATTGTTTGTTATAGAGCCATTGTAAAATTATGTTTTAAAAGAGCAACTGTTGAGGTTCTCACCGACTCTTCCCAACAGAAATACCTTCCGATGGTAGCTACCAGTGAGACTGACAATAATATTTGATATTATTATGACAATTGACGAATGTTATGAATATGTTATAAATAGCCTATTTTAAAAAGACAACATTTAGATTTAAATTTGGATTTTTGATCATAAAATTTGTAGATCAGAATTCGACCAGAATATTTAATATTTTTTTATAATAGATACATTAAAATAATATTTTACACGTCAACGGGGCTAACTAGCTTATATAAATAAATAAAATCACATACTGTCATATCATTTTTCTTTAATGTATGTCTTGATCGGTTTATTGAACAAACACCGTCGTTATGACTTTACCATAATAATTAAACATCCAGTCTCACCGACTTTTTCGTGAACAATGATAACTAATATAAACATCCATTATTACAATACAATAAATATATAATTATAAGTAGATTGTGGATAAAACAATTTTGTTACTAAATTATTATGCTTGGAGTACGAAACTTTTACCATAAATAGACAATACTTTGAAGAAGCGCTGTTTCCTAAAGATTTTTTAAATTATATTTTATATTACACTTGGGAATGATTTACTTTAAATAAAACCTAAACTTTTCTATGTAAAAATGATTAGAAGCCTCTTTGACACATAAAACACGGGTTGCCTAAGCAACGTTGTATATCTCTCTACACTGACGTTGACATACGTCAAATATATTGCAGTGTGTAATATTAATTTTATTAACCAGTGACTTTCTAATGAATTATTAAAAAAAATGCAAGATTTTTGCGCTTTCCTCCATAGAAACTTTAACTAAGCCAAATTTCATACTTTTCGTCCGCATAGTATTTCAGTAAAGAGGATGCAAATATTCTTATTTAAATTCTTATAATATACACTTATAAAATCTATACATATAAGAAACAAAATTAATATCTCTCTAATGGTCATTAAAGTATTATAAAATTATGTACATATACAAAGTGGTTAGACTACTAAATGACAGCAAAATTATGTAATAATTTTATCTAATATTTACAAAGCTTAAAGAGTTGTCACGCGCAGCGCGTGTGTTCTGATAACGACCTCCGCTGTCACTTCACATATTGTAAGTAAACAAAGTTTTTGAAACAAAAGTTTGAAAACATATAATTATAAATGTTTAGGAAATCATAGATTTATTTATATAAAGTCTATTATTACCTACGGTGTACCTATGGAATGCCTTATATAATACCTTAGACGTACCTTGAGCATGCCGTCGAGCGTGCCCACCTCGCTTTTCTCCGCGACTTTCTTTGCTGGCTCTCACCGCCGGGGTAGACGAATGGAATTCCAGTGGCCTTGGTGGCGGCCTAGATATGCTGCACTGATAACTGCAACAGGTTTCCTCAAGTTAATAAAAAGACTCTCCTATAGGGCAATTAAAAAACATTTTGTGATAAGACACTCTGTTTTCTCCGTTCGCTCATTTAAAACCATTGCATGATTGTTGAATTCAACAGCAAACCTTGTCTAATTAAATCGTCTCGTGCCGAAGTGAAAATGGAATTGAAGGCTATATACTGTGTATGAATAATAATTATTATGATTAATAATGCATACATAGTGTTCTGACTCATAAAAACAATAGAGCAAAATGTTTAGTATAGATTTAATTCCACACAAAATTTCTATATATACTTATATTATAAATGCGAAGGTCTGTCTGTTTGTCTGTCACGCTTTCACGGCTAATCTACCGGTTTGAATGAAATTCGGGATAAATATAGTATAAGACACTTTTATAGCTAGTCTACTAGCCCCATTTGAATAAAAATAGTTGAATATCAAAGGTCAAACATAGACTACATTTTTTTTAAAAAAATGAACCCGTAAAGGGTTGTAACAGGGGATGAAAGTTATTATGAAAAATCTAAACCGCTTGACCAATTATAATGAGTTTTCGCATAAAGATAGTAAATAACACTGAGTTAAGCATAGGCTATTTAATTTTTTAAAAGTTCACCCCAATGAGTTGCTATATCACGAAATAACGATAGTCGTGTAGTTCACGCGGCAAAGCCGCGAGCGGATCGCTGGTTTTCTATAAAATTTTCGTTAAGTAAAAAACAATCAAATCAATTGTTATTCCAAAACATATGTAAAATTTTATCGAAATTGACGTAACATATAATCATGGCGCCGGAATAATCGCGATACTTTCAACACAGTTTTATTTAAAACATATAATATCAACTTATTTTATTTACACATGCCAATATTATCTAATCAATAGAATGTATTAAAAGAATAGTTTCCACAATTATGTGTTATTTTTGCCGTAGCCGTTTTCTTTGCTTTTATCTTTTGCTTAACTTTTCCGATGTACCATAATTAAATCATGCCATGAATGAATATATCATTAAATAATCTAATTAAATTATTTGGAATATGATTGTACTTAGAACTTATTACAGTTTATCAATGTGGTAAATAGATAGATATAGCACGGCGTTGAGTTCCGCCACACAACACGCAATGCCTCGAATTCGAGCGATAAGAGAAGAAAAGTTATTTAGGTACACTTTGAAAATTATCATACTATTAATCTAATAAATTTTGTTCGTCATTGGTGTATTTAGTGGGGCGCGAATGAGTCATTAGTAAACACAAGCTAATCCATATTATCTATACTTCCATACTATTATTATAAATACAAAAGTCTATATGTCTTTTACACTTTCACAGCTAGTCTACTAGCCATTTGAATAAAAATAGTTGAAGATTCAGGATGAAATATAGGCAAGTTTTTTCACAAAACTACCCAAAGCGTGGAATAAGATAAACATGTATTATCATGTCGTTTTTAACAAAATTTAAGTTTCTTGATTAATTAGAACAAGGAATTTATGTACATATATATTTAAAAGCTTGAGCTATTATATTTATTCATATTCAAAAATACTAAATTTGTAAGGTTTTCGAGTTCATACAATTTCTTATAGAGTTTAGCAAGACGTGCTGCACCTTGGGGAGGCGAGTGAGAATTCAATGCGCGTTACCGATAATTGTGCCTATTAGATATTGCCCGCGGGAGTCTTAATTCGTTGTGAATTAAAAAATGTAAGCTTCTTCTTCAAGCGATTAATATATTTTAATGAAATAAGAATCATTGATACGTAATATTCAGCTCGTTATGTACGAGTATTATTACTAAGCAGTATAGACAACATTTCGTGCTTGTTTATCATTTTTATTTTTTGTGAAAATCAAATTATTAACGAAACTAAATTTTTTCATATTTTTCGGGTAAAGTGAATGTACTTATTCATAACATTGTTTTATTTTCACAGGTACGTATTTGGCAGTACTAATTATTACACTTCAAGCCGACTTGTAAGTAATAAATTTAAACTTTTTTATTCAATTAATAAATAAATAATAAATATTTTTTTTATTCAATTAAGCTATATCAATTGTTCTTGAAGTAATTTGGCACAGACTATCATATATTGGGGCCAGTCGTGCCGCAGTGGCACAAGCATGTGACTGTAAACGACTGGTTGTAGGTTCGATTTCCACTTGAGGAGATTAGGAGGGGAGAATATTTATTATTTCCATTTTCTTCGCTCTTGTATCGAGGCAAAGCGCGGCGTTAAGTTCCTTCTTTAAGTTAAGTTAAGTTTTTACGTTAAGTTCCGCGGCGTTAAGTTAGCACGCAATGCCTCCGAATTCGGCGAAAAGTGGAAAACGGAGTGTCCTAACGCTAGGTTTCCTGTGCCTACCCTGCTATACGCGGGATACAGCGTGAAGCTATAAGGAACTATCATATATAACCGAAGTCCTCGAGCAACATAAGCATCCAACGATTTTATAAAACATATTTATAAGCAGTCTAACTTGAATAGGTTACCAATATATATCGATTCGCCCCTATGTGTAAAATTCAACTATGATTATTGATAGTTAGTGTACTCGTAGTAAAGCGCAGACAAATACATTGATGGTGTCAAGATACAGTGGACGTCGATCGTGGAATCTTCAATTAAATCAGAGGGCTCATAACGTCGGCTGCCGCCCGTATTATCCTGACACGAGAGCCAATCAGGAACTAGCTTAGGCCAACCGCTGTACTGAACGTAAACGGTTTTAGGTGCTCACCCACACACGTGAGATGCGATTTGATGAACTCATAGTTAGGGATCTACACGAGCTGTGGAGAATTAATGTCATTATTGTTCGAAACACGCCGGAACCCGACTTAATGATATTGCAAATATACCCCCTGATTGTGCTTCGCGTGGGTTGTAATAGGTAATTAGGGGTTCCAATTTTTGCCTCTTTTTGAGCCTTAAAAAGCGGATGTTAATTGGGAACAGGCGAGTCATGTTCTCTTCACGTTTTTAAAACTTCAGGCGCTCGTTTTTTTAAAACTGCAACAGAATGGGATCTATTTTTTTTATATAGAGAGAGGATTTCAAATATTACTTTAGGTACTGGGTACGTGGCCAGTCGTGGCCCAGTGGCACAAGAGTGTGACTGTAAACGACTGGTTGTGGGTTCGATTCCCACTCGAGGAGTGGAAATTATATTTCCATTTTCTTCGCTCTGGTGTCGAGGTAAAGCGCGGCGTTAAGTTCCGCCACTTAACACGCAAGCCTCCGAATTCGGCGGAAAGTGGGGAACGGAGTGTCTTAACACTAGGTTCCCTCTGCCTACCCTGCTGTGTGCGGGATATAGCGTGAAGCTATTTCATTTCATTACTTTAGGTACTATTTTCTTTATTTATATAAGTGATAACATTTTTGGATGGATACCTTTTAACATAGATAACTTTTTATAGAGATGAGTCATTGATTATTAAATGTAACGCACAGAGCAATAATATTGAAGTGACTCATCACAAATTTCCCATGCTATTATGACATATATATGTTATTTATGTTGAAGCCTTAGATTATTTAGTTTCTAGGAACGATCACTGCGGAATATCTTTTTCTCTTTGGTGTTCATACGAAACGAAGCCACGCGTTTGTACAGTGTAAATATTAGCTAAGCAATCGATCGCTTATGTTAGGCGACTGTGTGATAGATTTTGAATTTGTGGTGTATCCAGCATATTGGTCATATTCAAAAAAATAGCGGCTTTACGTTTTTTCCCGCACAACAGAGTAGTCAGGAGGAAACTAGTGTCAAAATACTTCGTCCTTCCCTTTCCGCCCTCAAGACATTGTGTGTTGAATGGCGGAGCTCAACGCCGCGTGTTGTCTAGGTCTTAGGATAGAAAACATAAAATATTATATAATCCGTTATTAGTTAAATTTAAAAATGTATACGAGTATATACAATATTCATTTACTTGCGCTGTTCAAAAATTTTAATGTATATAAAATGTTTTTATAGACTGAAAATGAAGTGCTAAATCGCTTTAATACTGCGTCGACTCTGTGGGAAGAGTAGCGAAAAGCTTTTAACAATTCTGTGTTATAACAGAGCTATGTTAAAAGTTATTTTTATATCCTACGGATAATAGAAATTATTAAAAATTATATATTTTAAGGCCGTCGTGGCACAGTAGGACATCGTTTTAACTGTACGAGACGGTTGCAGGTTAGTTTCCCTTCGAGGAAATGATTATGTTTAAATTGTATTTTTTTCTCTGTTTAACAAAAGACAAAGCGCGGTATTGAGTTTCGCCTATGAATCTCAATATCTCGATTTCGGACGGAAAGGGGAAGTAGAAGTGTCTTGACACTAGGTTGGACTGTCACGCTATGCGGAAATAAAGGTGCAGCTGAAAAAAAATATCAAAATATTGTTTTCGATTCTCTTCAGTAATTCACTAACGAGCTTATCAATCTCTACGATACGTACGAGGGAGCGGAGTGTCTTAACACTAGGTTCCGTCTGCCTACCCTGATGTGTGCGGGATACAGCGTGAAACTAAAAAAAAAAATTATCAATCCTAGTTTTCAAACAGGTTGAATACAGAATTAGTATGGAAAAGATATGTAGGTAATATGTGTATATTATTTCGTATGCACTAGTAATATGGCAAACCAATCTATATACGCGATATTATTACGCGAAGTAAGAACTTTATTCTCTTTCGGCCCCACTTTGGTATGTTTTTATATAGAGAAGTAGAACTGGAGCCCACTATTTGTCACAATGATGTAGTAGAAAAACATTAAATTAATATAATAGGTATAACACACGCCGTCTGATGTATAATTTTGTATAGTGACTTACCTACTAGTTACTAAGGTAACGTGTATTTTGTATGCGTCAGCGGGGCTATTAGTAATATAATCGATAAATAATGATGTCTAAATTTTTTATTTGAACCATCGTGACGCATTATGTCAATGTCTGACTGTAAATACGGTGGTTGTAAGTTCGACTCCTTCTCAGTGGAAAGATTATGTTTTTATTTCTCCGCTCTAACGCGTACGTAAACAAAACGAGGCGTTATACTCTACGAGACAATCTCTCGATTTCAGGAGGAAATTGGAGAACAGAGTGCCTCTTGGACACTCTGTTCTAGGTTGTCTCTACTACCTTGCTATACGGAAAAAACGTGAAGCTGCATTTTTTTACATATTTTTTATGTTTTGTAAGAGAATTAATTCTCGTCTACACCATATATAGAAACAGTACCTATCAGCAAATTAAAAACACAATTCGACACAATACAAGATTGCAATTGAATAGTATAGGACAAAAAAAGCAATGTTTCTATAAAAGTGCAAAGTGTCACCGGTCGGCGCTCGCGTGTGGTCCCGCCCGAACCGCACGTAGCGCACCCCTACAAAACTCCACTAATTAAGAACTTCGCCGCTCGACGTAAATTAAAATGTCAGCAGATAAATTCTTGTCGTAAAATTGCAAGACCCATTTGTAATGATAATTTCCGAACGTGATTGTATTTATTTTTGCAAATCCTTGTTGTATATACTGTGTATGTACACGCGGATGTCAATCTATGCATACAATAAAAAATGTAACTGATTGCTGTCTCTACATGGGAAATATTTGAGACAAAACATTATTTCTGTTTGTCTAAGTGTCTGTTTATCTGTGCGTTTGTGCACGCTAATCTTAGAGGCAGTTTAACCGACTGAAATGCATTTTTAACTATTGTATTTTGGTAAATTCTCCTTAATACTTAAGGAAAGCTTATGGTTTTAACGAGAAAGTGGACAGCAAAAAAAGAAATAGTTACATTCGTACAGTTTACGCAGGAGAAGTTGCTAGCGGGTTGCTAGTGTACAATTTAAGACGGTTATAGGCTCAAGTCCTACGCCTAAAAAGCATTTATGCTTAAAATATAATTGATTTCAATTCTGGCAAATTAGTTTATAGTATAGAGTTGTGTAAATTAATATGACGTAAATTTTGATTCATAGTAAAGAGATTACTGCAAGAAAATGAGAAACCTCAATCCGCATGTAATACTTAATATAATTTTTAATTTAATTAAGGCAAGAATTATAAAAAGTTTCCCTAATCATATTGGCTTAATGAAAAGCGAAGTATTAAAAGGCAATAAAATGAAAATAGGTAGAGAATATCTAATTCTTTTCTGTATTGCCTTTCCTGCTAAGTACATCGGTAATAAGATTACCTGCAGGTATTATTACTGGTATTGAGGTCGCCATCGTATGGAGAATTTACATTTAACGACGACGACACGATATCGTCCGATGTAAATAAAAATTATGTAAATGAAAAAATTATGTACTTCATATAGAATTTTTAAAGACAATTTAACATTTGTGCATCACATATAAATAATAAAAAATAATAACATTTAACTTATTTTGTCTCTGCTCCAAAGTTATTTATTTATAAAATAATTCATTCATATCATTACTAGGTTTTTCCGTTAATATGGTACGATATCGAAAATGTGAAACATGTTTTGTGACAAATTTGTTAATGTATTTGTAAAATCTTGTTGGCTTGAAACTAATATGAAAATATCGACCTAACGAAGAATTCTAGCAAAATATTTAATCTTAATTCACGATACTACATTAACCGAAGCACATAAACTATTATTGTTATTATTATACGAGTATACATAGATTAATGAAATAGAACGGGTTTCAACTCGATATAACCGGCGGTTAATATTGTATATTAGCTACGTAGTACGTACAGCACAGACTCAGTCAGTCAAGCGGAACTAATATCGATGAACGTTTCTGTTGCATGTTTAATTCTAAATAATTTAGTTATTTATCTTCAGAATTTCTTAATTATTTAATTATTATTGCGATTTCCACTATTTTAATTTTAGCAGCTTCACGCTTTCTTCCGCATAGCGTCACCCCATTATCCATTTTCTGCCCGAAATCGCGACATGGCCTGTTAAGTAGCGGAATTCAACGCCGCGTAATACTATCACTATTTTTAATAAATTGGAAATTATACTCGACCCACCATGCTTTTTCTAACCAAGAACACCATCTTACAAAAATACTCATGAGTTCATTTGAATACTTTTGATAATTATGTTTTGTTTACTACAAGCATATTGTTACATGTAACAATTTATATGTTGTATTGTTAAAGTTGACTACATAATGAGCGATGGTGTTTGCAAATTTATGGCGGTGCGGCATTTCCTATTACCTACGCGGTTGAGAGGAATGCACGGCGCCGGTGAATCATAGGGCGGGCTGAGGTCACGTCGTTCAGATGCCGTCATTGCGATCTGAGACCACTAGATTCGGTAGTATTGGATTTTACCAAATTGTTGTACCAATACAAGTTCTTAAATTTCTAGACAATATCAAGAATACATCATTGTTTTTCGACATGTACCTACTGCTTATTACAAGCACGGTAAATACTATCTATTAATATATTTCTTATTCTCTACTTCCAGTCAGACTATCTATCTTAAAATTAAAAGCCTGGGCCAGGCCGTTATTAATATAAGTATTTTCAATTTTTGTTGAACGCCTACATACCCTTCAGCCGAGACAACGTCAAAGGAGATACAATAAGATTTAATTGTTACTTTTATTTCTTACAAAATACTAACTCACTAAAACATCGTTGAAGTAAGTTTTGTACGAAAAACTTTGTAAAATAAACGATAAAAATACAACCCTTACCTACTACAAAGACTACAAAGTAACTATTTTCACCGAACTCTGGGAAACTTTCCGGCGAGCTAAAAAACATCTCGCGATAGTTTTTATTTTTTATATTCTTTTATATTAGCTATTGTAAAAATGTTAGTCAACTGTATTGAATATGATATTTATATAATATTTTAAATTATTTATTTTGTGAGTTCATTATTTTGTTTAGAATTTCCTTTCCACAAGTATTTGCACTTACCTACAAGTACATCTATCATATTTTTAAAAAACTTAACTAGCCGACGCTTTGAATGAATGTTTTAGCCGCCAGAGCACTTGGTTTCCAAGAGGCATTGGTTCGAATCCAGCTTCGTTTAATTTTTTATGCATTTTCTAAAAATTGTTTTCAGCTCGAGTCAGATATCTCTTAAGTGTTTGAATAACACTTTAGAAATGCTAAAAATATAAAGTAGATCTGAAAAATTAAGAAAATATTTTAACTTTCTAAAATTGCAGCACACATTGATCCAGTTGTTAATATTAAACGAAAAGCTAGACACTAAATGATTATGCACACGGATCTAATGATAAAACCAAACGCTATATTTTATATGCGGTACTTCGTATCCCATTTTGCTCTTTGCGTTATTCAGGATAAAGGTGTTGATGGCTTGGCCCTACAAGGTACAATACGTCAGGGGCGTTTATTAGCGAGAATTGGGCGCATCCCGGTTGTTGGACCAAATCGCTATCCGTCCGTATTGTTGGACTGAGACTGAGAAAAAATGTGTGATTTAAATTACTTTCAGTATAAACAATACAAGTACTTTGTATCGATCGAGTCATCAATAATTTTATTTTTAATGTAAAATATTTTTAACTTATAAAAATATATGTATTTTTAATTGAAAGTTGTATTAAATATGTCAACCGTAAAACCTAAGCTACTTGCTCCTTAAAATTGTAAGCAAATCAGTAAACATGTAATTACTTCATATGTTGAATTATGCACAGAGTAACTAATTTTCTTTACGTAAATTTAAACCCAAATATCAAAACAGCTGTCAATAACTTAATGTACGTTAGTATCTTAAAGCTAAGCATATTTCCGTATATATAAAACAGGGTGCTGGTCTGTTAACGATTCATTCATCGGTGGCCATCTGTTCCTGTGAACACACTCGTTCTTCCATGCCCTTATATGTAGAAAGAAGTCTAAGTATGCCGCACACTAATAAATTGAAAATTCAATTTACTGGATCTGTGTCGCCTTTGGCGCAATAAATTAGCTTCTATGTGATTATAAGAACATATTGATGTATATATACACTCATGAACTTAACGAAATCGGAAACGTATTCTACTCATAAACTGAATTTAAATACTATGACACTGATAAGAGTGAATTCAATCACAACTACACCAGGATGATTTCATTTGCTTTTGTGATTCAATAAATAGTGTCGGATGCTGTGGTCTCTGTCACGTATTACGTATTATTTATGTACGCGTGGTCTCAGGACACGTCAGAATCGCCTGTTATTTGCTGGCCTCAATTGCTACTTTGTGTTGCCGCCGCATGTCATCTTGCGACTTCCTCGCTCATTGAATCCCCTATAAATAGACACAGAAAATCTAAATGATTCGATTCCTTTATAGATGCCGCTTATTTAAAATTATCATGACATTTTCCTGTTTCAAAACAAAGTTTCGCCCAAAACAACAGTATTTCAAACTTGAATACAACTTTTCAAGTTACGGTGGCGTGCTGTAACTTTTTTATACCTGAATATTAATGCTGAATTATAAGTCGGTTCTTTAATTTTGCTTGCTTGTTATACTTATTTTATGTCTAAATTACTGCAACGGCGCGGCGGCGCTAATATATTATTATTATAAAATTATTAAAATTCTCATTTCGACGTGTTTTTTGATCTTTAATTTATTATAGAACGTATGTTTTAATTTATTATAGAGCTTTGAGTCCATAACAATGATTTCTCAGTCTAAAACTATACAAAATCAGGTACAATATAAATTTTCATGTCTTCGGCACATGGCTGTAAATCTTGCCAATCCTTACTTTAGAGCAACGGAGTAAATCGGATCAGCAGATTTGATACCTGCTAGTGCTCGATACACAATATGTAAATGTTTATCGTGTGTACAAACCGCTTGCCAGATTAATTCCGTCGGATGCGCTCAGCGGATATATCGACCCCAGTTCGGACCTTTAGGGAAATGGCGTGATCATTGGTTCCCGTTCGGATTGCGATTGCTAACTACCTGATTTATGAGATTTGTTTTTTATTTTGTTTACGGATGGGATGTGGCTAAAAAATTGCGCAATTTCAGTATATGTAGTTGGAGTTCTCGTACTTTTATCGTAGGTATATTTAATTGAAATTTGCTTTGTATGTTTGTTGATAAAAATTGTCATAAATATAACTTGAAATAAGTTTTTGAAAAATATGCTAAATAATAAAAAGTACAACATTTTTACCAGCAACGTTAAAATTGTTTATAAGTGAAATGGACAGACTGTGGATAGGTTATCATAGCGCGTATAAAGGAAATTAATTTTCTCTAAAAAAATGGCATTCGCAGCGAATCCGCAATAACCGGATTTAATTTTGCAAGTTCAATGAAGAGATTTGTGTCAACAAATTCTTGTAATACATTTATAAAGATAAATCTGTGCCATCATTTTTAAAGTCTTTCAAAGCGAGGAGATTTACTCGGCGTTATGATTCGGAGGAACAATTTCCCGGCGGGACAGAGAGCCTCATTTCCTGAGTTCACGAGCCGGGCCACTCCGATGCTCCGAAATATTATTTTAAGCTTCCGCGAACATCTCTCAACGCACGACACCCGTTTGAGCTTTGTCCCTATTCAAATTTCTATCTTCCTTTTTTGTTTCCTAATAAAGTACTTACCACTACGATACGAGGAAGTGGCAGATTTTTATTATTTTTTAAATGGATGCTGCCTAACTGTACAAAATCGAATATAGGTTTTATATTTAAACCAAGTCGTAGTAATGTTTTCGAAATATTAATGACGTAGTATCTTCACGCTTTTTTCCGGGCAGCAGGTAGCAGGGTAGTCGAAAGAACCTAGTGCCAAGAAACTATTGTCCACTTTCAAGTTTATTTAAATTATTTATATACAATCAATGCGAATTCATACACATACATACTCATCGGCAAGCATTTAACTAAGACATATATTTTAATTTAAAAAACAAAGTCACAATCCGTTTGCTTCGCCTACACCTGTTGCATACTCAATTTGACGGGGCTCTGGAAGCAATATCTTTATAAACCTAAAATTATTTCTCTACCATTACATATTGTAACACAAACTTTAAACTTAGTTTCTTAAAAAAAACTTAGACAGTGCTAAGACCTCTGTGGCAAATGTTTCCATAAAGCGTATTTATGTAGCTCGCTACGAGGTACGGAAGCAGTTCAATTAAGGTTGGTATTTAAGGTTGCCATCGGCGAGCTCTGATTGCGCTTGCCTCCTCTCCCATCCTCTCCAGGGACTCCCCGCCGGCTTTTAATTTTCAAATACAACAAATACTTTCGCTTCCCGAAGACGCCTTTACTTTCATTACGAAATGTAAAGGTAGCGTAGTCTATGCCTTTTTTATTTATAGTGCTTATTTCGAAGTCTTTTGATAATGAATATTGCTTCGAGACCTCTTTTTGTTCATTAAGAATCTCATGTTGACCAGTTGAAAAGATATTTATATATCAATTTCTTTTGAAAATGTAATTAGTTTTTCCATAAAAGGATATCTTATTTGTCTGACCTAAGTTAACAAGCAAGATATTTTTATACAATATTTTTATTGACACTTAAATTTAAACGTGAATATCACTGTTTTATGCGTTTAATATTATGTATGATAAGTAGTGACAACATAAAGTAGAAATGACATCCTGGTTTAAAAATAGAAATGAAACTCAGTGATAAATTTTTCAGATATTAATATGTAATATGTATGTACAATAAAAATACAAGAACTTTTACAAATTACTGTTTCTCCAAACTCTTAATACGGTTTCTCCAAAATATATTTTTAATCACTAAACCTTTTTCTTTAACTTCACGCTGTATCCCGCGTACAGCAGAGGGAACCTAGTGTTAAGACACTCCGTTCCCCACTCTCCGCCGAATTCGGAGGCATTGCGTGTTAAGTGGCGGAACTTAACGCCGCGCTTTAACTCGGCACCAAAGCGAAGAAAATGGAAATATTAAATATTTCCATCCCACCAGTGGGAATCGAACCCACAACCAGTCGCGTTTACAGTCACACTTGCGTGCCCCTTGGCCACACTTGGCCCCTAAATCTTTTTCGAGCTTTATATAATTTCAAATACATATACAAATATAACAAAATAACAAAACATCTTAACAAACGAATTTTCCCTGTATACCAGTGAAACTAAAAAAATATACACAAATATCCAATACGTCTTATATCATCGTTTATACTTATAGCCTATAGAGCGGTAGTTCAGTATAAATGCGAGCAGAAGGTTATTTTATGTGTATCGTTTCATTTAGCGGGCTTATATTAAAAGAATGTATGAAAGCAATGCTAACATTAGATATCTTCACGTAATGCTTGTTGTATTGATAAAGAATGAGTAGATGTTGCTCTCTTGAAATAATTGAAGTAATTTATAGTATATTATTTTATTAATTTATATTTATCCATAGCGCGGTTTTGAATTCCGCCGTGGAACGCACAATGTCTCGATTTTTGGAGAATAGTGGAGAACGGAGTGTATTGACACTTGGTTTTCTCTGACAACCCTTCTATGTAAGGTAAAGTGTGAAACTGAAGATCATATGGAACGACCAAGATGAAAAGCCAAGCATTCATATTTAACAAAAAAAATGCAGTTTTCCAACAAAACACTTTATATAAGTATGGTTTCTTCACAATATGTGCTGCAATTCACACATTATGTTAATGTATGTGTAACTATTTCTAAATGGGCGGAACATGAAAAACCTAGTGACGAATCGATAGACTTTTCTTACTACCTTCAGCAATATGAGTCAGATGCGTGAGTATTAAAAACCTAATATACGATACACATAAACCTTTCTGAGGCCAACGTAGCGCAGTGGTACAGTGTACCGTCACTCAACACGAAATGTCTAGAATGTGGATAGTGGTTATAGGAAAGAATTGACACTATGGTATTTCACGCTGTATCCCGCACACAACAGGGTTGGCAGTTGTTAAGACACTCCGTGCCCTATTTCCCGCCGAATTCGGAGGCATTGCGTGTTAAGTGGCGGAACTTAAAGCCGTTTCAGCCTACCTAGTTTAGCAGGAAAAAGTATTAAGCTTAAATAAGAAAAATAAACCTATTTAATGATACCAGAAAGATAAAATCGTTTAACATAACTCTGTACATTCTTATATTATAACATCTTACTGATTATCCAAAAGCGTAGGCTAAGTCGAAATAGTATACCATTGTATAAAATGAAGACAGGGTAAAACTGCACGCCTAACGGTTGCCGCATGAGGTAGTCTACTATTTGTATTATTTTTCTCTTTGTATTGCGCTGACAGTTCCCAAAGAAACAAATATTAAAAACTTTGATCATATATAATTCAAAAACGTTTTAAAATACACGAGCGCAACATTCTCTTTTAATGAAATCCTTTTTTTTTGTATAATAACGACAAAGTTTTGCATTATCGCGATCATTATTTTCGCAGGAAAAGTCGCTTGTAATTACAAAATGGCGGATATTGTAGGCGTAAAAAATATTGTATGTTGAAAGTATTAAAGTGTGATTATAAATTTATAGATTTAAGTGTATTAGAAGTATATTTTTTGTGTAAGGAAATAATAAATTTAAAGAAGAATTGTTAATAGCCACATTTTAGTACTACAGTATACGATTTTTAAGTATAATATGAATGATAACACGCTTATATTAGCTTCACTTGTCTATCTATCTCTGAAACTATGATAGAAAATCGTGCAACACTATTTTGACCACTTGTTGCCATCTAATCATCCGATTTGACAGTATAAATAGGATCATGAGAAAATCACTTTTTAAAATTGTTTAATTATTCTTAATCAAATGTATTTTTATTTACATAAAAATGTCTAACTTCGACAAATGATTTTGAATATATGGATAAATACATATGTACAAGTACAATACAGTGTACTGCGAACATCTAAAAAGACATCGGATAAACATGTGTAAAGTACATCGTATTTCCCTAGCGTTATGCGATCGCTGTAGGCAAAGTCAAGTTTCATCTCCGGTTGTTTTACTTGCAATATTCAGCGGACACACTCCACAGCCACCCACAAAGATGTCGGCAAATATAAACAACATTCTCATTTACCTACTGTTTCTAAGGACATAAGAGCTCATTAAATTCTTGTAATAAATTTTAGTAATTTTTAATTACCTATAATTTGTTAAGTTTTTTTATTAATTTTAAATAGATATACAATTATTTTGAGCTAGCGATTCGCTCGCGGCTTCGCCCGCAAAAACTATAGAATTACAATTATTTCCTGCTTTCGCGCACCCGCGATGTAATTTGAATTACTGTAACTTTTTTATTAACGTATTTCATTATTTTTGAATCAATTAAATTTTAATGAGAAATAAAATTAATATAAAATTTAAGGAAAATTTACCAAAATAATAGTCAAACTTCATTATAAATAGTCAAACCAATAGTCAATAAACCCACAGAACTAAAGAACCCTTATTTTGGGTTCTGTTACATTAATAAATGCCCCCATCCCCCCAATAATAATGTTTCCATGTACAGACAGCTATCATTTACATTTTTCTTATATGTATTAATCATATATTTTAAAACATTTCCTGGTTTTTGTAATCTTTCTTTGTATTTGCTCAATACCTCGTTACTTTTACTTACATCGTAGCGTATTGTACGCTCGGTTTGCGCAGCAAGTCCAAACTATGTGTAGCGTACAGTACCTACATACGTTGAATGTCTGCGTTGAAGTTTATACTACCTCGGTAAATCGTAGACGATGCGTTATAACTTCTGGCTAACACGAAAGAAAATAACCGTATATAACAAAAACACGTGCAATGTGTTCTTAATTATCGTTATAATTGATTATAATACGACGCAACAGTCTTATTTTATACGAAATTTAACAAGAAAAAGTTAATCATTTTTAATTAAAAATTTTATAAGTACTATTATATTTCATTGTTTCAGGTTTACCGTTTTTATTACAAGTTTTTATTATTATGAACTTCAAAATTCCTTAAAATCTTTGGATATAAAAATGTAAAGTACTTCTTTCTTTCTTCTCTACTAAAGCTCTACTACGTATAAAATAATTATTTTTTCTTCGTCAATTTGTTAGAAGTGTATGTATGCTATTCTAAGGTATAATTGTGAAAATGCTTATAGAGTATATCAAAAGGCCGTATTATTTCACGTGATCCCCGCTTTTAGTGATGTGCTGGTATGTTATTACATGCTCGACAGTTCATTTGCACTGTTAGAAGATAAGGCTCCTGTTTCTTGAAATTTATTGCGCTGTAAATCCGCCCGACGCGCCGGCACCGATGACTTGCACTTCGTCCTGGCTTTCAAACATTTCCAGTTTCAGAGGGGGGGACATTAATTAATTTTGTGCTCGTGCGTTCAATTTGAGTGACTCCGTTCTTTAGCCCTTTTTGTTCAGTACTTGAGGCGCGATGTAAGCACCCTTTTTGCGATCCGTTCACTCTTAGGTGTAAATTGAATTCGGAGAAGGAACCTTTTTTTGCTAAAAAGGAAAATATTATTGTACTTGTTATTCAAGCTTATTATTAAGTATGACGAATACTTTTATATAAAACTTTTTGAATAATAGGTTTTGAAGTCGTAGAGAAAAAACAATTGAAAATATAAAAATTTAATTGGTTAGTATAAGTAAGACACTAACATAGTAACACGAACGACAGTAAGTACTCAAGTTGGCAAATTTTCTCCCTAATTTCGTTAATATGCTTACTCACATGATGACATTCAGATCACTAATACACCCTTCTGTAGTCATTGTGATGAAATCCGAGCAGCACGATTAAGATGACTTGCACTTTACTTTGCTAAGTTAATTGCGACCGTTCACGAACCCACATACTTGTTTTATAAACTTAACTATCACATCTGAGCCGGTTTACTTTTTATTACAGTCTGCAATTTGCCTTCACTTATTTTTATCACCTTTATTCAGTCGTCGTAGTAATAAATGGATACTTAACATTATTTTTAATTATGACAAAAGTATGTTATAATATGAATATATGTATGTACATATGTCGTGCTGTGATTTATTTATGAATCTTAAGTTCATTTTCGTGTGACCTTAGCAAAATGTTCGTACAATCTTTTTTAAGACGACCATATTTCAGTTTTAAAAAAATAAAAAAATAACAATAAGTATAATGGTAAGGTATGTTTTATTAATTCTCCGTACAAGGCGCGACGGCGGAATGAAACCGACCGCCATTTTTCTGCGGACGAGATTTAAATATGGAATTCCGGTGTGCGAGCGGGAGAGGCGCGTGCCATTGACCTTGCGCCAGGGCCGCGCACGCGCCGCCCGCCTGCGCCCACGCCCTCGTGCGCCTCTACGCTGCACTAAGCACAGCGATATGTTGTCTTCATTATCATTCGCTCATAATACACTTTTTGCTCTATCGTTTTAATTTATGAGACTTATCACGTGTTAATAACTTTTTTATAGCATAAATAATTGTTATCGCCTCTGTTCTCGCATTAAACTATCTAATTTACTGAAACGGTAAGGTGGAAAGTAATTATTGAAAGAAAAGTGTACGAATGTAAAAAGGTGATCGTACATCAAACAGCTTCTCACCGTCTCTCAGCGTCTCGCGAGCTCTGAGACCGCTAAGATACGTTTACACTCATCTGAAGGACACTACACATTTCACCGTTGCGAGCTACGTGCGCGTGACGTTAGCGGTTCGCAGCGAAAGCTTGCTCATTAGACTTGTTCACATCACAAACAAGCGAACGGTGCCAGCGCAACACTCGCTGGGTACTTAATTAGGGAAATTGCTTACTGTTTACGTATCCGCGCTCCAACCTGCCTAAACTACCGTTGCCTAATGAACTCCGCTTGAATGAAACGATTGATGCACTCATACATTTTTATTATTAAACGAATAAAGGTATTAGTAAAAACTTTTGCGTTAGTTGTGGCACTATTTTTATTGAAAATAAAATATATTAGGTATATTTCAATGTCTGTTAGACATAATATCTGTACGTGAAGAAAATACAAAGACTTCTAAGTTCGGTCCATCCTATAGTTATACCTAATATTTCACCTATCACGTCTAGACAGTATAAATTGTGCTTTCAAAGAGGGAGCTAACAATCCGACTAACCGCTTATAAGTCTACCGGCGATTCGCTTTTAGAACATAAATCATTATGGCGCTGATTAAGTTTATTTCATTTTATTGCTATGATGATTACATAAATACATTATTTTACATTAATAAGTCTTTTTATATAACGCGATGTGTTAATATTAATAGATTTATGCGCCTACGTAACAAGTCATATCGCTTCCTACATGCTCAAATTAATCAAATGCATGACCATTTATATTGAATACAATTTTTTTATAAAAAAAATTATAAACAAACATATTTTATAACGTAGTAAACGCTAAAAAAAATTATAAACAAACATATTTTTCAGAAATGTGCTTTAGAAAAAATATGCAAGGTATGTAGAATTCATAGTCACAAGAGCGGACCACCTTATAAGTTCGTGTTCGGTAACCTCTTGATATTCAAGACGGCGTCTCTGAGAAGTCTAATTGAAACTTAAAAAGAATAAAATAGTATGTAACACGAAGTAATAAATTTGAAATGTTTGTCGGATCACATACATATATGTACATACATGCATACGTACCTATATCTTATTGCCAAAAGAAATGGTGTCCCTTTATGCTTATTTAATTTCATTGTAGTATTGCATAATCCTTAGCAGTTCTGTCAAATGACAATGAATTGTATTAATTCAACCATCATGCTTTAATTTTTTTTTATTGTTCATATAACTAATAATAAAAAATAATAATTCAATAGAGAATAATAGTATATGTATTATATATGTTCTATAAAATTTACCGTATTCTCGGCATTGTTCTAGAACAAAAAAAACATTTCACGCTTGTAAAAATAAGTTATCGAAATTAAAATATTAAATACCTACTGCATAAACATTAAAAAGAACAGTTTTAATTCATTTGGAATTTTCATTACATATATTTGCATTTTATTGTTAAAGGTGGTTTTTATAAACATATTCTAACCGTTATTACGTAAATAACAATTTTCACTTATATTGTATCTATCCAATTTTGTGCGTTTTCTTCTTCTTGTACTATACGATGGTTAAAATATTTCCTGAACATGACATATTACATACCTGCCTGAAATATATTAATACGTGTGTGTATCAAATAGTATGAAATATACATATGTCTATTGATAATATATAAGCTACTTTCTTCATAAAAAAAGAAAGAGAAAATTAATTGTGAGAGAATTATCTAATATTTATAATAATTATTGCATTTCTTTCTATGGCGTAGTAAAAGTTTTAAAATAATTAACTAAAGTCTTGGAGAAATGTACATATACGAGTATATATAAATATTGCGAATATGTGAGATTTGCATACAATCATTATTAATAAAACTGTAAACTGTATAATCGCGATTCATAAGCAAAAATATAAACTAAAACATAAAGAGCTATCATCACATAAGATGTAAATTAAAAAAAATATTCCTACAAGTACGTTCAGTCATCAATAATTTATCATATACGGCTGAGATGTTTTGAATCGACATTCCACGTATTATTACCACCAATTATGATCACTTATGATTAATCAAGACTTTTGTTGAATAATCATTAATGGACAATGATTTTCGTGCAAACAGCCTGAGATATTTAACTGGAGATATCATAAATATACGCCAGTTGCTTGCATACTTTATGAGTTACATCGTGATGTATGGTTTACTTTTCATTTGAATAGATTTCTTTCCGTATTTCCTCTCATACGGGCACCACCATGCAGGAAACGTACTAGTTATTAACACTGATTGAACACTATTGTCGTCACATTCCCTCAATTAATGGTGCATTTCAGTGTTAAAGAACAAGTTATTATAATATAATTGTGTTGATTGCCACACAAGGGGAACCCTCAACTACCAATCTGACGACCTATTATATTGTAATCTTTATTTCCATTTATTTACGACTTAAATTTGACAAAGGTTAGTTCCGGGGTGTTTGAAGAATTTAGATTTACTTAATTGTCAATACATTCCATTTTCGTGCCTTGAATGTGTTTTTGAAAACTGAACATGTATTTTTTTATATCGTTAATCTTAGTTAGGCATATCGTTTTTTAAAAAAGGAAATATCTTCAAATGAGTGGAACTTCAAACTTAAGAAAGAAGCGATATTTTATTAAACCCAGTCACCCATAAATTTTCTCCACACAAAAAATAACTCTAATGCATTTTATATTTTTTACTTTCTGAATCACATACTTAGTAAATATTTTTTATTTAATAATCCAAATGCAAAATTATCTAATAATAATAATTATAACATTTTCTTTATGTTTATGTTCCGAAAATAATAATCTAAAAATATATATCAAGTCCGAGTTATTTCCAACAAGTACAATTACTACTATCTCTGGAACTACTGATTTAAAAATAGACTTACTACGTCTAGCAACTATTGTAGTCTTCGTCTATCATAAAAAGTACAATAGTAAAATAGATTACCTGCTCGACACGAATGAACTATTATTTGCTAGTGCATTAATATAATATTACATCCTTAGGGATTTGCTTGCTTAAAAGATACTTACTTATAGATTTAATTCCCATAAGAAAGCTTTTTTCTATAGAAACGAAAAGTAGAAAACCAAAATGAATTAGCGCTAAGTTCTTTCTTTATAATCTGTATATAATGGACATGGGCTAAATAATAAAAACTACATACATACCTCGTACGTATTTTTTTAATTTACTTCTCTATAATCAATAAAAATTAACGCAATATTACGAGAAAATAAAAAATATGTAAAATCTAGCATAATATTTACATTACGATAGTCTCGCTGTATGCCAAGAGTTCTGCCACTCGATGACACACTTATTCTTGCCAAAAGATCATTGACATCTCAAATGTCAAACCGAATTCCAAGAACGCCCGCTATATGACACGTGTTAATTAAAATCACCAAACCTCTCAAGGATCAGAAGGAAAGTATTGTAAATCATCATTTGTTAATCTAGATATATATAATAAAAGCGTACCTGATCGGCGTCTGTAAGTAGAAGGTATGTGAGAAAATATGCTATTGGGGGTATTTGCCAATATAACAGAACCCAATACAATGATGTTTAACTCTGTATTCTATATATGTGCTTGTTTGTGCACGCTAATCTCTTAAACAGCTTAACTGATTTAAATATAGCTTTGATTATTATGATTTGATAATAATTACTGTTTTCATTTCATTTCAATCCATACTTATATTATAAATGTGAAAGTCTGTGTGTTTGTCTGTCACGCTTTCACAGCTAATCTACTGGTCGGATTTGGATGAAATTTAGAATGAAAATAGTAAATAACTATGGGTCTAATATAGACTTCTTATTTTTAAAAAAAACCTTTAAATAGTTAAAATAGGGGATGAATGTTTATATGAAAAAACTAAACCGCTTGACCGGTTGTAATGATTTTTGGAATATATATAGTTGATAATCGAAGGTCAAACATAGGCAACTTTATTTTTCAAAAATCCACCCTCGGGGGTTGCAACATAACGAAACAATTAGGCAGTCCACACGGCGAAGCCGCGAGCGGGCCGCTAGTTCATTAATAAAAAGTCACTACATTTTTTTGTTTCACAAAATTGCTATAAAATAACTGAAACTTCAATATACACAGGCGGAACTGCGAGCGGGTCGCTAGTTATCGATAAATGGTATTCACTGTTTATAAAGCCATCATCAATGATATATTTGTTTTTGTAACGTGCCTTATAATTATGATATCTCACAATTCAAAAGTTGTTTACATGTTTTGTCGACATTTATAGACCGGATTTAAAAGTGTCTCCATTTAACTCATAAACGACACTACTACATAGCATTTAAAAAGCCATTTTATATAGCCGGATAATGCAGTTCTGGATCGGAGCAGTGTGCACGTAGGGATATTACGTTACCATATTGGGGTAAAGGCGCCTAATGTGGCCGGGCTCGAGTTACGCGACACGCGCAACGGCGACGTGCGGACATGTGCCGTATACGACAGTTCCGGTGTATCGCCGGGCCTCAACCCGTTCCGAGACTGATGACCGCAAGATAACGGAACGCAATACCACTATAGCCGCTGTCCGTCCTGCACGCACCTTGGGAACCACCATTCATATTAGCAATCTCACGAGTCAACCGAGCCGCTAAGGCCATTAAGTGGGAAACGTAGTAACTTATAAGTATGGGGAAACTACCTTCATTAAAACAATATTCGTTTTGGTACTTTTAAGTATACAAAGTTTATTATACATTTACAATGGTTTTACTCATTTTATTTATGACCCATGAATTCTCTTTGTGTTTAAAATTTGTTGGTACCTGTTTAGTCAAGGCCGACTTCAGTTCCACAAATCATGAGATCACTAAATTCGCTTGTATTCGCATATTATAGTTTTTTATGTCTGTAGAGGATGTTTTGAAAAAGGACAAAACAAATTCGAGGTAAGGTTTAAAATTATTGGGAAAAAAATAAGTCGGGTTAAAACTCGTACAAGACACCTGCGCTCCAGACGAACAAAAAAAACGTACAAAGCAATCTTACAGCAGCGAATTGCATTTTGAATGAGGAAAAAATATTACAAGCTTTCATTACAACAACAACTGTAAATTGAGTATAATAGTATACAATCAACCAGGCGAACATGAAGGAAGGTTAACTCTACATATAATGACGTTGTGACATATTTTTTTTAATGTTGATCTCAGTGTAAACAGGATCGTGTTTAAAAATGTGAACAGATTTTCTTGATTTTACTACAATATGGTTATTATACATCAATTTTAATTTATAGTTATATGATCCAAATTTATGCATTTCATTATGTACTAGGTACATAAAAAAGGAGTTTCACGCGTTTTGCTATCACAGTCAAAGTGAAGCTAGTATCAAGACACTCCGTTATCTCCCTTATATTGTATATGTATATGTTATGTATGTTGTAAGTTATTTGAAATCTAGATTGACATATATTTATGTATTCGACTAACTTAACTTTCATAATAAACAATTTTTACAGTGTAATTGAGTATTTATTAGTACACATATATGAGCTTACAATCACACATGCAGACATAAACACGCGATTTTAACTTGCGTTACTTGTTCGGCAACCTCAGGTGGATGACGTAAATATTGTTTATCAATAAAAACTTAGTATCTATATTTGCTTTTAAAACTAAAATCAATGAGTTGGTATTACTATATTATGTATAACTGTACGGCTTTACCGATGGAGTTGAAGCGAAATGGTAATTTTTCGCAGCCGGATACCGTGTTACTTTCAACTAGCAAGAATGCGGCCACTGACCAGCTTCTCATGCGCCCGCGCCGCGCCCGTCTGCCTCGTGTCTGTTCCCCCACTAGTAGCTGATTAAACAATACATTACCACTGTCAATAACTGAATAACACAAAAATTTAAGCTTTAATAAAATTAGATGACCATGATTTTTAAATAAACGTGGGATAAATAACAATATATGTTTATATTAGTAAATTATTTTTCTCTTTATATTAAATATGTTAATATATTTAAAAGTAATATATATCGCAAAGAATAATTACAGAGATATTATAAAATCACCTTAATTTTATAGATAAAACATTACTTATTTAACCTGGTAAATTATTATCAATTTTCTCGTGAAAAAACCATGTGAAAATTGAAATTAAAAAATACACATATGATGTGTATTTTTTATTTTGCTTGATTATCCTTGCTATTCATACATACTTTGAATTATTTTGCATTAAAAAGTTAAAATTATTATTTTTTTAACAACTCAATCTATCTCATGGTATACCTTCTTCACTGATAATAAATTTAAAGTTTTAAATTTATAAAATACATAGCACCTATTTTAGCCATAATAATAGTATGTATAGTGCTATTAGCACAAATCTCTATATTTATTATAATCAAACAAAAAGTGAATAAACACCATTAATACCATAAGTTTTAATTGCCGATAACTTTCACCGTTGCAAAAACATACGAGATAGAATCGGCCACTCCGGTGTGTCTGCGGAAAGGGGACAAGGTAATATCACTTAGGTATATACCAACGAGCAGCATGCATCAAACACAACACAAACGTAATGGATCGCTAGACTATGTAGGCGGCGACATCGCACGGATAACTTTCGACAGTCATTGAATGGAGGGTTCGATGACCGCACGCCGAAACGTTCGAATTTGCATATGTCAATGACACGATGCAGCCGCTCGCCGTGGCCTATACTTTTCCTTTCAGCCGACGCTCCTGAGAAACAGTTTTCGCGGCGACCTCGTGACACAGCTTAACTGACTCACGCTATTTTTTGTGAAATCGTTTAACCTTCTGCAGCTCGTTGTGAAATAGTGCTTGAATATTTAAAATCGCTTTTAATATTTCGTATTATTGATTTCACCTTCATTTTCATATTTCATTATTATCTTAACTGAACAAAAAAATGTATTTTATTTTATTTTATAACTTTAATGCCGATATAATACGTATATATTGCGAAATATGTTTCAAAAGCATTAAGTATTCCGAGGATCCACTAAAACTCTAGAGAAGAATTAATACCAAGCAAAGAGTTCGGCAAGAATCTTCCGGCCATCAGACACGTCGGCTCGGAACGTGCGAAATCCAATAAAGAACTTGCACCACCTGTAAGTTATTACATTCTTCTGGCGATGCCCGCCCCCTTGAAATTTATCTTAACTTTCTATACAGAGTCTTCAAGTTTTACTTTGAAAATTCCGGCAATTAGTACAACGGAATGAAAGTTTTGCGGCGAAATGTTTTTACAATCAGAATTTGATTCCGCCTTTATTGATATCCGAATGCGTTTCGGACCCATCAAGAGTTTAAATATAAATTTTCTCTAATCAAAGATATTGCTCTGAGCATAATGTTACTCATCTTAGTTATCATGGATGATCACTTATACTGTATATACTACTTTCATTTTCATAAACTATGTCTAAATAAAACGGAATTTGCGAATACGAGTTGGAGAACTATACTTTAAGATATTACTGTCTGTTAGTGCAAATAATATATACTTTTATAACATTTATTGAAATAAATGAACAGTTACAGTATCATAAGTTTCGCACAGACAATGGAATCCCTTGTGGGTGTCGATCTTAATTGCAAATGCGACATTAACATAAATGCTTTGTGTTCTTCAGATGTGTGAGTCCAAGGTGAGTCTTCATAGAATGATATATTATATTAATATATAAATAATATAATGTCGATATAGCATAAGCTCCTTGTAAATAAATTAAAGGATATTTGCTTTGATGACTACTATGCGTTATCTAAAGTTCAGGTTAATTGTATAAGTTTGGAGAAAAAATTATCGACTGCCATATCGTGTGCTTTGATTTATATTCCGATTCGCATGAGAACTCGCATCTCGTACAACTTGCGAAACGAAGTGACATTTTGCATTTATAACGACAGCTCTGTAATTTATTCAATAATAACATTTTTTTGCTGTCTAGTCTCTACTAGTCCACTTATATTGTATGTAAGATAAAATAAAATGAGTCTTAAATAGAAATTTGTATAAGTTTAATGTCCTTTTAAATTTTAAAAGCAAACAATATTAAAAATAATAAATGTCATTTTTTTTTCATTTTTAATCTGTCTGCTTTAAAACAATATACATAAGGTTAATTTGTTTTATTTTATTAAAAATTACTAATTATACCTTGGCGTTGGTAATTTTAATTAGTTGCTATCTGTACATGAATATAATTGGCTAGTGTTTGTTGTTTTAATATGTATATGGGTTGCGAGGCGGGACTAGACGTATTATATACCGTTAGTATGTTGGTAATACATATATTGTAGGTACAGTATTAGATAGTAAAGATTTTTTTTTGAAAAAAAGTAAAATAATGAAAAAGGCATCTGATGTTTAAGCTTCATTGATATTCTTGTTCTTCAAAGAAATTGATTTTGCTGTAGTGATTTTTATATATCTTCTAAAAGATTTTTTTATTTATTTGAGTAAATACGATTATAATACTTTATAAATTTTGCTACTTACAGTTGCATTTCAAATATTCATCATTTGACATTTACAATTTTAAACCACTTTCGATATTTCTTACTTTCTTTTTGAAGTTTACATTAAAATCTATATCAAAGGAATGAAGTTCTTGGCGCAAAAAATATAAAACTTTTATAAACGTTATAATGTTTCTGACCGCGTCTTAACGAGTCTTTTAAGTGCCGAAACCTTTTAATTATAATTAATAAAATTTTAATTACTAATTGCAACAAAATTAAATTAATATTTTACGTAGAAATTACACTTACGTTACATAAACTTAGGTAATTAGTAATTTGGTTTTTATTCCAAGTATTTTAATTTAATTTCAAGTATTACGACGGCTATGGATTCGATTCCTTTTTGGGAGAATAACAACATATATTTTCATTTCATCACTATAGTACGTAAAACAAAGCACGTTAAGTTACGCTACTTTACACATAATGTCTCGACTTTGTGAGAAAGTGAACAGTGTGTTGACATTACTTTTTTCCTGATTACCCATGATAGGCTGCAAAAACCTAAAAAGTCACAAGTTTTTAACAACTTATAATAAATAAATATTAAAGATTAAGAAACGCATTTAAGCTGTACTATATTGAAACTAAAAGATTGACTGCCTAACAATTTAACATAACCTAATATAACATTTACAGTTTTAAATTTATTAACGTACATTTTGATTCCACTACGCTACTATAGAAAATTACATTTCGCTTCATGTTGCACGTTCACATTTTGCATTAAAGACTTAGGGTCGTTGCACACGACGTCTATTTAACGCTCAATCGACGAGCGTGGAATGCGATCAGAACGCAAAACCGAAAGCACGTTGTTACATTTGCACCGCTAATACGTGCGTTTGTAGAGATGAGTCTAAATATGAATTATCATATGTTATTTACAATAAATAACAAAAAAACAGCATATATTTTGGTTCATTTTTTAACCAATGAACAAAGAATATCTGGACATTATGAAATAACATTTGATAAATTCCTAAATCCAAAAATTCTTACTTCTCTATAAGCTAAATCATAATTACTGTCTGTAAGTATGGAATTAACGAACGCGCGGCTTATTTGAGCTTGTATCGATACATACGAATTACAATCTGCTAAAACGTGTTAATAACACGCAGAGGACGGGGTTATCCGAAACATGCGTTGTCAGCGAGTAAAATAAACGTCGTGTGCAAAGGCCCTTAGATGGGATGCCCATGCCGTGCTAGATAAGCATAGAAGGTACTTTCAGTCGTATCTTAATAATTTATAAGGTGTTTCAGCATTTCGTAGATGCATTTAAGACGGCATATTTATTTATATGGCGGAAAGAGAAAAACGTAGTGATTTATCGCTGCCACGAGAAATAATAATAATCATTTTTGTATATATGAGCTTAAAATTAGTTTGTTGCAAAATATTTTGACACATTCATATGCTATTAATTGAATTATATAATATTTATAAATACATTGGCGAAAATATTTTATTGTAAACGATAAAATGAATATAGGTTAGAATAAATATATTTGCTAAACGACTACTTTGTACATAAGCAAACTAATAAACATAAAAATACTACAATGTCATACATATATATTGACCTTTCGCTCCGTACGTACCCTTAAACAAAAGAATAGCATAAAAATAAAATAAACTACCAAATTTACGTTATAAACGTACTACATAACACGTTATAAACGCGTTAAGATATCTTAAAACATATTTAATTTTTGCATAACGTACGTAAAGCTCGAAAAAATTCTGTAAGGCTTGACGATGACTTCAACTCGACGCGACCTAATTACAAAGAGTCGTGATATTAAAAATATTTTCCGCGCCGGCAAGACTTTGAGTCTTTGATTACTATCCGTAGTAGTTGCTGCACGAGGATTATTACCTCAAGTTTTTATAAGACATTCTTTACTGAATTAAATTTGTGAAAGATAGCCCGTACGTTTTTATAAATTTATAGCAGTGGGAAACAAGTCTCCTGTATATAAGTAACGATTTTTCTTTAAAATTACTTGAACTTCTAAAAACATTTGTTACATCATACTAGCGACCGCTCGCGGCTTTGCCTGCGTAACTACACAACTTTTATCCTGTATTTTAACCTTTTTGACAACCTTTTAGAATTCCATCTATATCAAGTTGGTAGATTAGGCTTGGAAGCTTAACATAGACAGTCAGGCACACAGACTTTAGCATTTATAATATTAGTATGTATAACACAAGAAGCAAAAGCAAATCTCGTATTAGGTTTTGTTCCAAGAATGTATTTATCTAAAATGAAATATAGATTATCTTTTTATAAACAGTTTCATATCTTATATACAATAAATTAAATAAAACGAAATGAATATATCTTATACAAATGTTAAATACATATGTATGTATATAATGCACTTCTATCCACTTCAGCGTGAAGTTTTAATTAATTGTTCCGCTTGTAATTTTAATGTTAATAGAAGCTTTCATGATTTGAGACTACGCGGAGTAGTATTTGCGTTAAATATAATTATGAAGATACTCTGTTATATTGTGTTATATGTAGAGATGTAGGTAAGAGCTAGAGAAGCTCCATGTCCAATTACAGCGTAGACAATGCTATTCATAATTTTGTAAGGCAAAATCACATATAAACTGTTAAGTTTCATATAAACGCGTGATAATTAACTATAGTTATTTAACTATTATCATTCCATGTTTTTTTTGCATGAAACACAATATTAAGGCAAAATTACTTAAAATATAAGATTTATTAAAGCTACCGTTAAACATTTTTAGTCATTATAATGAAACCGTCATGACCTCAATTCGAATGCCGACTGAAATCATTTATTGTTAACAAGCACTGTTTAAATGAACCGAGATTCAAAACATATCTGAAATAAGTCCGAAAATGTCATGAAGACGAAAATAGTTGTATGTTCCGACGTTGCCGTGACAAAGAAAATCCATTAAAAGACTTAAACTTCTTCTCGGAGAGTTATATTTTAAACTAAGTTTATATGAGAATAAAGGCTTTTATATAATCCTATTATATTTTACATTATAAGATTTTTAAACTTATTTTCTTTGTGTATTTTACTTATTGTTATATTTTTGTTTCAGGTAAGACACACGGCATAACACATCTAGCAGTAGACAAAGCGTGTTATTACGTGAGTAGAGTACTTAATCTTATATCTTAATAATACTGGTGATTTAAATAATCAATTTTATAAGATATCAAATCATCAATAATTTTAAATTTATACATATTTTCAACCTTGAATACCATATTTTTTTTTATCAAATGAAAATAAAATTAAGTTACAACATTATTATTATAACAAACACTCAACACGCAGTATTTGAGCGGAAAGTAGAGAATGGAGTGTCATGACAGTAAGTTTTCTCTAAGTTTTCTAGCCTGTTATGCATAAAAAAGCGTAAAATTATAAAAGGAAAACATAAAATATATGTGATTATTAAGAAACAAAAACATCACAATTAATGAAAGCAAAGAAGATGCTCAAAGAAGATAGATTAGGCACTTTACTTCAGCGTCGGTTACATAAGTGCTTTAATATTTAATGAAGCTTGCCAATCATGAGAACCTCACCGCCATGGCACAAGATAGCACTTTGTAATTATTCTCGTGAGCATAAATGGTCAAAGATAATTACGGGAGTTAAGAGAATTTTCGTAGGAGGGAGCAATAATTACCATAGTCGTTTAGTGTACAGTTATTACAGGAGAACTAAGTACAGTTGATTTGCAAGTGAAATTAATTGTTATTAGGAATTTATTTAATATAAATCAGTTTATCTATCAGGTGCTCTAACACATACAAAGTGGTAAAGTTTATTTTTTTATAAAATAATAAGATGATTTAGGTGATCTTTATAGTTATAGTTTACTATAAAATATTAAACGAGAAGATAATACATAAGCAGTTAGTACACCCAGATGGGATGGGGATCTCTGCAATCCGGATATATTAATTGCTTTAGATGATTGTACGGGCATCCGCGCGGAAATAAGGATCAGTCGACTGTAGCACTCATAACACGTTGAACAACACGCTGTCTCTCGCCCTCTCCCTGCGACATTTTCGCACATAATTAAACGAAGTAAACGCTATTTTGCAAGACTTTAAGTAGGATTGTGACCGCTATAAAATATTTCCTTTAAATCTTAAGAAAAACAACGGGATTTAGAGTTATTACAACATTTATAGCACCATTGTGAACACGCATAAAATTTATAGCCGTTAAAGTCTCCATACCTTGCAATAAACAGTTAGTCCGATGAGCGGGCGTGAGCGAGCTGCGGGACTTTTTAATATTTTTCTCTTGACGACCCTTTGGAGCCGCTACAATAAACGGACGCATCATTTCGCAATTAGGGACTAGACGCGCCGTTGTCGGGAAAAGCGGAACAGCGCACGCTTAATCAAATATTAAATTCCGTCTGCAACAGTACACGGACAAATCCTACGGCACACTTAATATTTTACCTAGAGCAGTCTGCGGTTTGAGAAAACGGAGATTTCTTGGGCCCGCGGCGATTTAAGTTTTGTTTCTCATAAAGTAAAGTGCCGATGTGAGGAGACCCGTTTTGTAAATACTTGATGTGTCGACCGTTTTACTGCCTCGAGATTCAGGGTTCATGAGGACAGTATTAAATGTCACAAGTGCCAATAAAATATATCCATTCCTTTTGTAAAACTTCAAGATGTAACTTTTTTGTTCGTAAATCTACAATCTGTTATTAAATAATGCTGCTAAACTTTTTTTCCCGTCATTAGCAACGTTAAAGAAACGTATAAATATTGTCATTCCACAAATGTTTTCATGTTTTCACTAAGGACGGTTATTTGTTCTGTACTCTAAATTATGTAGATGGCGCCCCTTCAAATTAATTTAGGTGGTCTCACAAAGGAACCGTTCTAAACAAAACGAATGCAAAATGTGACGCAAAGCATTCTCTAATGTGCGCCACTGAAATTAATTGCGAAATCGTACCGCACCTCTCACATAAATAAAAAGTAATGAAACTTTTTTAATATAAATAAAAACACTAAAAATGAATAATCATTTTTAGGTTAATTTTATTAATTAAGTATATTTTTAAATCATCTTTCAAAACTTAAGGAAACAAATTTCAATCTAAAGATATGGAAGAAATCTGTTAAAATTTATATTTTCGGTTTACCGAACTTTAGTGTATCAAAATAGTTTCACAATTTTGGAACACTCTTAACAAAGTTCGTAAAAACTTTGTGCAAATTGAAGCGGTGCCTGTTTTATTACATTTTTAGTGGGGATTACAACGCAATATGCAAAAAATATTTTAATATTCGTTCATGTAAAGCCAAAAGTCAGTGAGTGTTACTAGCGCTTTCACAACCGTGAAGGTTTTAAAAAATTCATTTCATTATTTTCTTAACACCACTTTTTAATTTAACCGCATTTACGATGTACAATGTTTGCCAAAGTGTGAAGTAATTGATCTTAACTAAAATTTGTATACAAATGTAAAATTATAGTATAAAATGAAGTAAATTTAAATATCTGGTCCCTCATAAATATTCAGTTTTAAGCTGACACCGCTTGTATCGAATTTGCAAGGAATTATCAGATAGCTCTGAATCGTAAATCTTCATGCAAAATCTTGGTTAATGTTAACATTTACTTAAGTTATGTTTATAAACTTACATGCCATGTATTTCATACATATACATAATATGTATGTACTTAAAAATGATGTGAAATCAAATATTGGACCCCGTTGCCTATTTTTATATTTTTTTTTCATTCTTTATTTCTTTGCTTTCTTACTTAAGTAGAGCATTGAGTTCCGCCACTCAACACGCAATGCCTCGATTTTGGGCGGTAAAGGGAGAAATATTCCAATATATATTTACTAATATTTAAGCTTACATGAGGCTATATTTTTAATTATTGATATGCACTATATGTTATTTATTAACAATACTTTTTTTACGTGTTTAATTTTATATACTTCCTACACTACTTACTACTACAAAATATGACTCATAGAGCCTAATGAGAGAGACACCAATTTATTGAAATATTGTTTTTTTTTAATATTGTTTATTTATTTAATTGAATTTAATATTTTAAAATAAATGTATTTTATGTTCTGAACGTTTGTATGATTTCATGTCGTGTGTATGAGTAAACAATATGATTAATTCAAACTTTAATTATAAAATTAGACTTTTATATACATTTCTCTATATGGACAACAAAAAATAAATGAAAATTTTCCTTACCATAAATGAAAATTTTCATTACACATACTATTCCATAGTTTCAACAACGCGACGCGGCTTGTTTTCCTTTACGCCGCTGTTTGAAATTCCTGTGTCAATTAAACACTTGTTTGTAAAACAATGTGACAACGATCGACTTCATAGAACATGCCTTTGACCTTTGAATGTGAAGTTCTTGTTAGTAATCTTTGAGAAATAATAATAATAACTCAACTTAAGCTATATAATATAAAATAAGCTTGATTATTATATTAAGAATTATGTTACTATAGAGACTCACATGCCTACTATATTTTATCAGAAAATAATATTAATAACATTGGTTGTATTGTCACTATAAGACTTTCGGGGCATAGTGGAAGAGCATCTGATTGTAAAAGCATTAGTCGTTGTTCAAATTTATTTCATCAGCCTTATTAAATGATTACATTCAAATTATTTTTATGTCCTCGCTCTGTTAAGACAGATCACGAAGCACGAACTCGAAATCGGGCGAAAAGTGGAGAACCGAGTGTCTACACATTAGGTTCCCTCTTCTTACGGCAATACGGGAATGCGGGTTAAAGCACGAAGCTAAAAAATGAAAACATTATCACTAAAGTTTTATCGATTACTTACCCTTAGACCCGAAGTATGAAGCTAAGTCTTACAACATTTACATGTCGTAAGACTTGGCTGCCTACCTACCTACCTACCTGTCAGTCCATGAACATACCTACATACAAATTTTGATTGTAAAAAGTAAAAATAAATGACAAAAACTTAAGTTTTATCTTAACTATCTTAAAGTTCTATCTTGTCTCTAACTTCTTATTATTATTAATATATTTAAATGTATAAACACAAACGTAAACAATATATTATGAATCATTAGATAATCGAGACACGTATAAACCCAGAAGACAAGTATCCAGATACACGGCCATTGTGGTAGCTGTGGTCACTTATAAGATCATGCTGCAACTATCGTATACTGTTGTATCATATTTATTTCCGTACTTACATTTAACATATCAATTATAATATTCTCTAGAACTTGGGAGGCATTTTTGCTAAAAAAGAGCTTGTTTCACAATTTTATTCTAATCTATTGTATAGTGGGGGATCGTCGACACTGTAAAAGAAATGGTGGGTTCAATGTCCACTCAGGGGAGCCATTAAGTATTATTTTTACTTCCCTACTTTAGTACTTAAGACAAATCGTGGCGATGAGCTCCGCCACTTAATAAACAGTGGCCCGACTTGCAGATAGTGGAAACTGTCCCACTGAAAGCGTGAAGCTGCTACTCAAATATATGTAGCAGAGCCACGTTTTCACGTTTTTTTGTACTATAAATTACAATAAACCTATATCTTTTATTTATTAAAATTTAAAAGTTAAACAATATATATGGTGAAATCAAATAAAACCATCGTATCTTCAAAACAGTGAAGCAGAAAAAATATATTGAAATGCTTAACATATTATGGGTACCGATTGTTTAAACTGATGATAGACGGCGGAAGTCTACGTCAAGTTGTCGCTATCAGTTATCGTGGCGATCAGCTGACTTCCGCCAGACTATACCATAGCACTGATTAACCACAGTTGCTAGAGTAATTCCTGTCAGTCCTTCGTTAATTGCGGGAAATAGGTAGATTAATTGTTTTCCTTTCACCCACTGACTATTCCACGTGATTAACTGTAGCCTCACTAATTCTCCTACGTTTATTTATTACACTACTACATCATATATAAAAATAATTTAACCTAATATCAGATTAATTAATAAATTATATTATTATATTAATATAATATTAAATTCTTAATATGATAATGATAATACAACTTGCGTATTATAACGTTTAAAAAAAACAGCTTTCCAATTTTCTCGCAAAACTACTGAGAACCTAGTGTCGAGGCGCTATACTGTGTTGTGGTCCATTTTGTGAAGATTTTACATTCCTTTTCATATTTTTTCCAGCATAACAACAGGCAGAGTGAATCTAGTGTGAAGATAATCTATTCCTCACTTTCCACCCGAAATCGAGATATTGCGTTTTCAGTGGCACAGTATAATCATTCCCACGAAAGGGAATGATTATACTTATTTTTATTTGAACCACAACGCTTTTTCAGTTACTAACCCACTGCGATGGCCACGTTTAATTTATTAGTAAATATGATTGTAATATAATCATAGGTATAAAACATTTCCGTTACTTACTTATTGGATGATAGAAAAGTTCGTTCAGTTGAAGTTTCGCAGAAAGCTGAATTTTAGCTACTTTTTTGGGAAAGCCAGTAGAAAATAAAGAGGGAATATTCTTAAATCGTTACGGAGAACAAAAATAAACGAAACACGAGAATTACGGAACATTGAAATAGAAATAGTATGGCAAGAGTCATAAAGTCTACCCAAAAAACTCGACTCATTGATGATGAATATAAGTTGCCTGTCGCTGATTTGGAAACGAATAGAACAAGATAACATCAACTTATGAATATTAAATAACAGCTTTATATTCACTAACATATTGATTTCTTTTATAGACTACTCAAAGTCATTAAAATGTTAATAAAGACGATATAATAGGATGTAAAAACGTTTAGAAGAATGTAAATACCGCTTTATTTTATAGTTAAAAAATAATTGGAAGTTAATTCTAATCCTATTTCTTAAATCCAATATCTTTTTGTATATAATTGAAAAAAGTCAATATTACGAAGCATTTTCACCCAGAAATTGTCAAGACACTCCATTTTCCGCTTGTCATTCCCTCGAGTGGGAATCGAACAAACAACCAAATATTACAACATGCATTTGTCTCATTTGTTTATAGAAACGACTGGCGGGTGTGCCGGTGATTGGCATTGCAAAAATAAACCCTATAAAATCGATCTTTCATGTTTAACTGCGTTTTTTTAACTACACGTTTACTTTGTCAAAGAAAAGTTAATATTTGGAAATAAAAATATTTTAACCGGATACGTCGTATACATTTTTGTTCGTGGTCACATGCGATCTGACTGTGACTACAGGCTGCTATAGTGTTTAAAACGTCGAATTTTCATTTTTTTTTTGAATATCAATATTATATTTTGCAGTTATCTATTTACAATAGACTATTAAAGAAATCAGTATTTATAACACTTGAATCTTTATTATTATAACAAAACAGGTTTTATTATAGACTTCAAAACGTTGTACTATGGCACTTCGAAGGATTCCTTACTTATCTAAATACCTAGCGATCTATTTTTATTTATTGCTTGCTGTAACGTGACATTCCTATACTGGCCCATGACGTAATTACTTGCTGCTTTATATTAATATAGTATATTATACTTGTTTTATATATACTCAACGTCTCGATTTCGAGCGGAAAGTGTAGAACGAAATGTCTTGACTTTAGGATCTCTCTGACTATCCGGTTATGCGGGAAAAAGGTTAAGCTGTATACTACTTTTTATATAATTATTTCTTGTATAGTCTGTATTCTATAGACAGACACCATCTTGTAACGCACCAATATTCTTAAATTTTCATTCATTTACAATCATTATGCTTTCGCTTTCATAAAAGACTTTATAGAAATGTCTAAAAGTAATCGTGGCGCAGTAGGACAACATCTGAGTGTAAACACAATGGCCGGGAGTTCGATTCCTACTCGGAATGATTATTTCAATTTTCCCATCTTTTGCAATTTTTTGATTTTATCCAGGACATGGAGAACGGAGCCTCATGATGCTATTTTCTCAGGGAATTTAACCCTGACATATGGAAAAAGATGTAAAACTGCAAAAGGCCCAATTTATGTAGCCATACAATAATTTTATTAAACACACTACTACAGATGACATTTAAAGTCACAACAAACATTTCTGAACTTAATTTAACCAAATTAACGCACCAAATAAGCTTCAAGATCTAATTATAAACATTAGCATTGAATTTACAAATATTAAATACTCATAGATCCAAACAATATTCAAAGCCTCCATACAATATGCACAGATCCAAACATGTGTTCTGGATAACCAAAGAGATTAGTGTGCACACCTCGAAACCAAGGGAGGGGTGTAACAGGATTACTCTGTCGTATTGTAGAATTGCTTACATTTATATTTGGAAAGTATTGTATTATGCTAAAAAGATTTTGTTTCAAATATTATTATAACAATCGAACGTATAGAAAGATGTCATTTGTTAAACGTAAATACATGGAGCTTCGTGTTTTCTTCCCCATAATAGGGTGATCAGAAAGAACCTAGTGTCAAAAGTCTTCATTCTACTCATTCCTACGGCAATCTTAATTGTAATTTATATTAATTTATATTCATTTTCCTATAGTAATTTTATTATAGGCTTAAAATTCCATTAAACTAAGTTCTATTGGGCTGCGTTACTAAAAATACAATTATCTCAATAGATTAAAAATATATTATAATTAATCACTCAGATAAGCAATAGGATGCACTCAATATAATAATTAACTAAACCTAACTCATTCTGGTAACTCAATTAAACTACAACTGCAGCTGACATAAATGGACTGAGCAAATCTAAAAGGGCTATATTAAATACAAAATCGAAGCTCGTTCGACTGCTGCCATTTAGACTTGATTCGCTATATACAACGCTATAATATACAGCCAGACTCACGTTCAAGTAATTTAGTACTTTGCCTCGTTAATCGATTGGGAGACTAATTCCAAGCTCTAGAGGAATTTCTATCAACTTAATGTTACAGGGTTTTATACTTTAAAGAAATAACTATTAATCTGTATATTATATATACTTAAACATATGGTGCATGCCTAGTCTTAATATTGTATAAAAACAAAAAATACTTCAACACTTTGAAAATATAAATTGAAAAATAAATGTTGTAGCTACTTTTGATCGAAATTTATATAATTGTTAAAATACAAATAATGAATACGGTTAGTTAATGTTGCATTTTTAAACAGTGAGTACATTTAGTGTAACCTAAGTAGCCCACCTTAAACGAAGTAAAAGAGTTGTTAAAAGAAAAATCGTTTGGTAATGTAACGCAAAACCATTAACAAATCACATGCTTTAAGTATCTAGCGTGCACACGATCGGATTTAATTTTGATTTAAAACTCATCTTGAAGTTAAACGTACCGCGTAAAACGATTAAGAGTCTTCCATTCCGTAGCCCATTTTTACTCTATTTGCCTTCGGTGGGATTTCGTCGCAGTCGCTTGGTAAACTAACTCCAAAATTCTGAATCAGACTGATTGAATCGCTGCCGTGCCCGCGGGAGCCGAGTTATTTTCCAACCTATTTCATGCCACGACTACGAGCGACACATCGTACTCCACATTTGTACCCTCGAGAAATTCTTTCCACTTCATTTACTTGTTTGGATACAATGTTTTCCTTGCAGCTCATTACTACAATTGTTTTAACCATTGTCAACCTTTATTTTTGTATTGTTAGCGCGTATTTTACGTGTCTTATCGGCGAAATACTGGCATTTATAACAATAATATTTCGCTTTGTTTAATTTTACAAAGTGATTAACAAACTTAATCACAGAATAATCTGGAAAATGTTAATCTGCCAATCCCTAGTGGGATAATCATCATAATAAAAGAGCTCGCTATGTCCAGTTGTTTCGCTGCTGGACAATGGCGAGTGTACGCACAATGCACCCCCACATCATCAATCAAGCCGTCTGCCCCCTCGCAGCCCTCTACCCCTAAAGGAATAAACTAGCGTTAGATATTTTCAATATTTTTATTATAAGACTAATAAATAATTTAGTATATAAACAATTAAAAAAAATCTGAAAATCACAAAAAAATTTACCCAATTTATTTAATGAAATTTCTATTAACTCTACATTATATAGGTACTATGCGATTACAACTATTTAATAAAAGTGAAGTATAATAAATGTTCAATAACCAAGTAGATTAATAGTTTACAAAAGAAAATAGTAAATACGAATGTTCTGTCTAGTCTCAATAGAGTTGATTCTGCTAAGCTCTAACCTTCCCACAATCCCACTACACAGACCTGTCGATATAAACCTAACCCTAACAAATGTCTGTATTGATGTACTTTACGGTTGTAAAGGGTTGATTTATTTATTTTTTCATTAAATCGTCTAGAACTCATTTCAATTTGTATAGCTTACTTTTATTATTGCTATAAATTCTATCATATTATCTGATATAGCTATTTTTGTCTTAGTTTATAATTAAAAAAAAAAATTTTATACTCTTTCATTGTAAATACATAATACAAATTATTCAAAGTAAGATGAGTGCATAAATTTAATTTGATATGCAACTTCATCGGTTTTTTGGCATCGCAGAACAGCATTAAAACCGAATGTCAAGATACTCCTTTCTCCAATTTCCACCTATAATAGAGACATAAACTTTCGTTTTATACTAGAATATGCCTTAACACATTTACAATAGTAGTTTCATCTAGACTGTAAATATACGTTTACGTTTATTTTGAAAGGGTTCCATCGCGTGACACGTCGGACAGGACGTCACCCCTATACGTTTTGCTCTAACAATACATTATTCAGCTGTATACATATACATAAAATTATTGATATTTGTTTTCACTCAGCCGATTCTTATTTTAGATAAGCTTGGAACTAACGGGACGTGATTTCATAAAACTATAACAGATACAGTATGACTGGAGTCCATTAATCAGGCGAACAAGTGCTATGCGCAAGAATTTGTTAGTAAGTTCAAATGAAAGCAATAATTATTGGACAAGCAGTTTTAATCAATTTCTGTTTTTAGTTTACTACAATAACTCAATAATATATAAAGTTATTATTATAATAGTAGCCGTCCCAAGCCTCGTTCGCGTTCACCTATCAACTAATCACACAAAAAGTTTAAGTCAACTTTTGTTAAGGAGTCACTTCCTATAGTTTCTTATAATTTAAACCTACAACGGTATGGAATATAAACGTTTCATTGATATCCGTCCAGTAACTCAGAAAGTTTACACGTAAAAATATTCCGTTTTTCTTGTTTTTTAACTAAAAAAAATATGGACTCATAAAAATAAATAAAATAATTCTAAACGCAGTTGTTTCTATTATAAAATAACTCCCTTTAATAAGGCGTCTTTCCTCATGGGGATTCCTATCTGTTTGAAATAGTGATGGGTTGAACTAATCGGCGGTTGACAGGCTGATAGTGGCTGGGGGCGGAACCAACGACCAGACACTACAGTGCTATAGTTAGATAACACGAGAGGAACGTGAATGATTTACTATCAACTATTTATGTATATATAAATATACAATCTCCCTTAATGTTCAGATAGTTTTCCGTTTTTATCGTTACTTATTATGCATTCAAAATAAATAAATAACAATTTGTTTAAAATCCCTAGTAATTGTATAGCTGACATAGACAAATCGATGTAGAAAACATTTATAGCAAACAAAAATAAAGATTTATGTGATAGACCATAAATAACATAAAATAGAAAAGTTTCGTAGTTATTAACTGTATGAAAAATAATTTTACTAAAGCTATCCATTTCCTACATGCAATAAAGACGTCGGCTGCAACCGCAGCCAAAAATGTTTTCGCTCGGCAAATGTCTGCAGTGTACTTAGCCGGATAAAATGGCATATTACCATTCTTTATTGCCTTCGCTGAATTAAAATTGATAGCTTCATATGACCATCAAGATGTTTTGCCAAATTAGAATCTACATTGCCAAAACAGCCCCATGAAACTATTTCGTTTATGTACATATACTGTACATAATGTGCATTCAGCTTTACTTACAATTATTTAGACATTTTTAATTTTTTTTAGACATTTTTAAAAATAGTCAAAAATTGTACACAAGTTATCTTATATGTATGTATGTTATTTTACATGGGAAATGTTCTATACTAAATGATAACAAAAACCTCTTTTGTTTAACTCCATATCTACGTCATACGTAAAATTATGATTGACATGAATTGTCATCGTTTAAAATATGATACCATTATACGGACGCGACTTGACGCGAGGGCGTACGATTAGAAATCGATAACACATGCGTCATTACGCGAAGTATTGTTACTCTGTCCATTGTGAAGCGACCCTTATCTTTTGAAACGTTTAGTTTGCCGGTAATCCCAATCGCCGGGGATTACGTTTCCACAGATATTTATCAATGGTTTTTGTTGAAAAATAACAATAGTTTAATAGTGACGTGACTTTTAAAATGATGGCAACATCTGAAACAATTGTTCGCAAACAAAATGTTCGCATAGTAATTTTCTGTTAGTTTTTGTTTAGTGCACCAAAGACAACAAAGAATTGGGAGTCCATGAAATGTTATAGATTGTTGTGTATATATATTTTTTGTAAGTATGTTAACAAAATAGTTTTATGACTAAACTTTTTGTTTCATAAAGTTAATTAATAAAAATAAAAAAGTCTTTAAAAAACGAATATTCTCAGAAAAAAATATTACGAAATTTATATGTTTATTTAATATTTATTCTGCATATTGGCCTATGGCCTAGGCCATTGTGGCGCAGAGGGATAGCGTTTCACTATTAATACAACAAGTTATGGGTTTAATTCTCACATGCGGAAATGGTTATATTAAAATTATTTTCATTTCCCCGATCTCGTAAGACAACGCGCGGCATTAAGTTCCACCATTCAATGTTCCATGTCATTATTTCAGGCGTAAAGTCGAGAACAAAGTGTATTGAAACTAGTTTACTACTATCGCGGTAAAAGCATGAAGCTGTTTGCTATTAAACATATATTATTGTACAAAATAATGTAAAATAGCGAAAAAGGAAGAAATGTCAATCTTTATAAGACTCGTGACTCTATTTACGGAGATCTTAATTGAATTGAATTAAATAATATTCCAATAGTCAACAAACATTTTATGGCTTTTAGAAAATAGTATACGAGCCTAGGTCAAATTTTCGAATTTATTACATAATCTAGGGATTATAATCGTTAAAAATGTACCTACCAGATTATGTCGTAGTACTGTATTTTACATAGATGCTTGATTTTAAGCAATAGTTTTTAACTCAAATATGGAATTATAATTATTGATTATTATTATTGCCTTTCAATTGTAACTAAATAATAATTTCATAAAACAATGAGCACACAGTAGGCAAAGTAAATATACTGATGATAACGTTCTAGCAGGATGTCGGAGTCTTTTACTGCTACTCCAAAAACAGTGGAGTCTATTCTATTAATACAGTCTATTCGGATTTCCGCAGTAAGTTAGTTTAAATATTTAGCTCTAATGCTATAATAATACTTCTTTATAAATACTCCTAATGATTTTATAATAAAGTAAAACGCAACCAAGCGCAGCCGGGACGGGCCGCTAGTTGATAATAATTGTTCAAGTTTTATTATGTTTTTGCAATCCTTTCTATTTCAATGCTTACGATACGGAAAGGGAACCTAAATCTGACTACAAAGGCCGATGTACTCCTATAATCTGCTGTCTAGACTTCAGGTTCCACTCGACTCTACCGTTTACAATATTCATCGGTTCAAAAACTCTTCTGAGCGGTACAGTCAACACTGGAATTAATAATGAGAAAGATATTTCTGATATCACTTACATTTTATTGGAACGGTAGAAGCTAAATCAATTATATATTTTCTCTCCAAAACGTAAGACTTGAAATTAATGTTATCATCAAGACTAGTATATAATATAAATGTTTTTACTATTAATTTTTTGTGCATGCAGTATAGTTAAATAGGTATGTATTTAAACATATTCGTTGCTTATTGTCCAGGTATATTCACCTGTGGATTTAACAACCTTAGCGAGCGTGTATTGACGATAAGATATTTTACAAACAAACTTACGTATGATTCACGGTGCACATGTGCATATTGCGTTAATAATTATTTATTACCTCAGTTTTCTTATGATTGTGACTAATAGCGAAGGCGAGTCTTTGTATTGTAAGCGCGTAGCAGAGCGTGTGTTATTATTTATTGGGGTGAAGCGTATTGTTTTAGACTAAAGAAATAAATAAGTAAATAAAATTCGATCGGCTACACGATGCTTGTCAATTTATTTTTAACTTTACATTTTCTCATACTTTGTATACAAAAGAAAACCAGTTTTGAAATAAATATTATTACAGATAACATATTTATCTGCCTACACATTTTTCTTTATCATAAAATATTATTCACTTTAACAATACAGTAAACTGAATCATCTCAATTATGTCTATGTCGGGGCTAAACCGCATTACTAGAGTCCAGATAGTGTTCGCATGAGCTGTGGTAATGACCTCAATAGCGCGGCAGAGCATGAAATATGCATCGCATACAATATACTAAACAGTGCATAATGCTTGTATATTGTTCGTACAATGTATCAGTCGTCGCCAGTCCGCCGTCACTTGTAAAAAAGTTATTGGCGCACAATGTAACCATTGTGTTGCAAAAACGGGAGTGATGCCAGAAAAAACAGTCAAAAATTAAGAATTGCCCGAATGTCGAATTGGAAGTCAACGTTGAATGCAGTACCTACTCATTGCAAGCTTTTTTGTTACAAAAAATGATGAATCTTATTCATACTGAACTTATTTTTGTCTTTCTCTTCAAACTATTTTTTACAATAATTGCTGCATGTACTTACGCGAGGATACACAAACTCTGAATATTGATGTAAATTGCTATAATATTACACTATGACCACATAATATATGTGCATAAACGATAATCCACTCACGTACAATGTGTTAAACATACTATGCCAGTACAAGCATAAAGCTCAGACGAAGAATTTTTATCGCTTCAAGTAAAAGGCGTAACGTTCATATTCGGTCGATTGTAAGTACCGTTCTGGCCGTAGTTTGCAAAGACATTGCGGTACTTCTCATGTGAACACTAAATACATCTTACATTAAACCCGCATTGTATTTTGTATGCATAGGAACCGTGCTTCTCTCTCCGGAAACATTATGACTTCGTCTTTTCCTTATTCATAGTGCATATAATAAGTCGACTCGCTACAAAGTTTACTGACCTCGTCTTGTTGCACACTGACAAAAAACTATTTTAGTTACTTCTGATTATAGTGTGATTTATCCTAGAGGCTTTCTAATTGTTTGTATACAATATTCTCCCTTCCATATAGCATTCCTATATACTCTAAATTATAATGTGTTCCAATAAGTTATTAACGTGCATAAACCTTAGGGGAGATTAAATCACATTAAATTCATAGAGCGCTAAGCATATGTTGCATTGAACACAACGGCCTGCATCTCCCCTTCTATTTACAAAAACAATGCGAAAACTAATAGCAATATATGCAAACTGACAATGGACATTACAATTAGACAGTTACCGATCGGTTCGTGCGCATATAAAACCAAATGTTGATATCTAAACAATAAATTGGGAAGCTATAAAATGTCTGTCTGCGTCTGGTCGGGCATCGGATAGGATCGTGCGCTTGTGTGCAAATGAACCGGCGCGGCGTATGCCGAAGGACGCGGCCGCATTCCGCACCCACCACTACACCCGAGATGACACACATACCGACACGCGTCACTCTGTGTGGGTGCACACTGCGGTAACGCTGAATGCGTTACCGCTAAAATACATAAGGCATTTTTGCAGTGTACGGTGCGCCTGAGTTAGGATGCTAGTGCACTACTATTATGAAATTCCTCATTGCTAAGCGACAAATACTTGTTGCTTTAGCGCAGTTATGTGGTTAGTGGTAGCTGCTTGAGACCGTTAGCCGTCTCTGAGCGTGCTTCAATTTAGAATTTAATCTAGCTCTGACGAAGCCCTAAGTAAGCTTATGTCTGGCGGATATTATTATAATCACATATAGAGAACGTATTAAGCCAAGACAGTAATGATTTAATTACGCAATAGTCAGGTGGTGCTGGTCGCTAATCTCACAGGCAGCCACCGACGAAGCGAATCGCATACAAATGTGCCTCCTAACCGAGCAAAAAATGCTGAATAATAACCCTCTGTTATAGTACTCGCACGAGCTTTACGCCGCACAAATTATAAACGTTAGGTATATGACACGGTATATATTAATGTATATTTTGGGAGTGAATTTTATTGTTTTAAAAAAATATTTCACACTTTTGCAGTAAAATTAAATATGCACGCGCTTGCTATTTGCATTGTGTGCAATCAACTACTCATCTGGTTGGCATGTGCCAACTGCGTCACCGCTACAGTTGGCTGACATCATTCATGGCAAAGAAGAAATGCAATTATTTGTTTCAACTTGGAAATTAAAAAGCTATACTAGGAAATGAACGAGTTTTGTTATTCAACTGTAAAATGATCCACAGCAAAATGATATATGCTTTCTGAAGTTCCCAATATTGTTAATGATTTTATGATTTTTCTTTAAAATTATTGTACCGTGAAGAAAATATCAATTAAACAGTCCGCAATTGAATGCAATAATTGCCTCACGTATTCCAATCGTATGAAAGTCGCGCGCTTCGGTTCATACCAATCACTTAATTGTACACGCATGCGGTATAATTCATTACAAAAACAGATATCTTGCACACAAAAAATAAACCTCGTAAAATGTTGAGCGATCATCGTAGTACAATTAGGAGTAAGTTGTCAGTACGACTGTTTTTTTATATAGATACTTAGATATGAATACGAAAATTATGTAGACGGTCGAGTGTGAATTTTTCGAAAGTATTTGTATGTAAAAGGACCAAGATGTTGTTATATTAATTCATTATAAATACATTTTTGTACTTGATAAAAAAAAACATAGATTATTTGTCCATACACTTGTATAAAAATACATATACGTTGCAAATAAAAAAAGGAAAACTCTAATAATCAAAACATTACTAGAAATTATAACTGAAAGAATTAAATAACATTTACCATATTTGAATTAAGACGAAATCTGCCTAACGTTGCAGAATAAGCGTTACAAATTACTTACATCGTTGACAGACTAACAATTTGTGGGCGGTATTTGGAATTCGGGGAAGACAACTGACAGTGAGCTCGTCATCACAGCTCTGTTTGCAGCTATGAACTGGCAATCAAGGGGGTGGCTGGGGGGACGCAAGGATTATTGAAATGTCTAAGGCGCCTAATTCTAATTTGCTAAATGGTATGAATTTATTTAATCTTGGATGGATTACTTCTAGTTTTCTACTTACAAAATTAGAATTTTTTGAAAAAGTATTTTACCATCTTGAGACTAGATTCTGCGTAAAAAACGTGAAGCTACAAAACAATATTATGCTTAAAACATATTGCCTCGTTTCTCAAATAATCGCCAATATCATATTTCTCTACTTACAATCTACAAAGACATTATCAAAATAAGCGAGATAAACAATTTCATCTGTCCATCTGCTTGGTTAGCAACATGTATATCATTATCAACAAACATATGTATGTATCAATGACAGAGTGAAATTGATAGAATGTACATATAAAATGGATAATGGATTACAATAAAAATGATATTATTGGTACATAGGTATCATTGGTATATCGTTGCCGTGAAATATTTAAAGTATTTTTCGACATTTTTTAATAGCATTAATTAGTAAGCTTATAAAGGATAATTATGAAGGCAGATTGTTACACCCTCTATTGTGTGTTTTATAAAAAGTAATACATATGTGTTGCCATAGCAACGAGTATTTTACATGTCAACGTTGTTACTAGTTAAATTTAACTTTTGAAATATTACTATTTTTTCATGCCTAAGAAATACCTAGTTAGGTATTTAGGGTAGCTTAATACCTGTGTTATTGTATCATATTATGTTCTGTTAAATAGGAAATTAAAGTTTTTGAATTATGTTAAAACTTCAAAATATTTACCCAGATTAATAAAATAATCTTTATATGTTATTCTAAATATGTATTTTATCTCTTACATATTTAGATAGGTACTTCTAGTTTTCGTGCTGAAGTACTTGAAAAGCTCTAACTTATGAAGATCTGAACTGAAAGCAGTGTGGGGGCATCTACTTTTTTTTATATCTCCTTCAGGCTATTTTTACATAATTCTCACTTTTCGCCTTATTGTATTAGCTATATTTTGTACTGATCTGTTGAACTCCACGTTTACTCTCTCTAACTACACGCTTAGGTTTTCAATACATAATATATTTCTATATATGTAAATACATCTACTTAACAAGCCGTAACACCTAGTAAAATTTAAAAAATATCCAAAAAAACGATTCTTGTAATCGAACTAACAAACTAAAATGTAAATGCTTCACAATTTATTACACTGAACTAGTCGATAGTGTCTATCATGCGGAAATTTACATCTATTAAACATTGTATCACACGATTAACAAGGCTCATAAAATTAAGTAGTTAGCACGCGTTCTTAATCAGTTTTTCTATCAACAAGAAACTCTATGCTGTCGTGAAATACCTACACAATGTATGCTTGCCTCTTAAGTAAACTGGCATATACTTAGAATTACTGATCGTATCCTAATTTCCTAGAATTCTTAAGCTTCTGCGTAATGTGACAGCGTCTGACTGAAAATGCAGTTAGATGTGAATCCTATCTTACTTAGAGGAATATTTATATTAAATTAAGTTACTGTGTTCTAGCTTCTCCGGCGTTGAGTTCTGCCACTCAAGACATTGCGCCTTGACACTAAGTTCTCCCGACGACCTGTTATGTTGAAGAAAAACTTACTTTAATCTTTGAATATTTCAATATTTTAGGTATATATTTACTTAAACGTTTATTCTTTTACTTTTATGTCAAAGAGAAACTTTGATATGTTAGAATAAAATCTAGTAAATCGACGTGAAGTAAAAGAAGCATTCACTGTTCACTGTCATATTTCTTTAATTGCATCTGTTATTTATTAATAAAAAACAGCTTCGTACTTTGTCATTTGGCATTGCATGGTAATCAGAGAAAATCTATATCAATACACTCCACTTTCTGCCCGATATCGAGACATAGCGTATTGAGTGACGGAAATCAACGCCGCACTTTGACTTAGTTAGCATAACTGAAAAATAAAAATAATGTTATTTTATTTATTAATTATTTAATATTATTTCTATATATATTACAATACACAACAACTAATCTAGAATCTCGTGTTCCTATTTTAAACTTATCTAGAACTACAACTATCGTCCTTGAAGCAAAAAGAGTGTCTTAAGGCGCGTCGCCGAGACATCGTCGCGACCTACCGACGCCGCTCTTCCCACTCGACATAAAACTAAATCTCCGTCGAGAAAATGCTATATTCCTTACCACTAGATGACAAGCGCCTTTGCGATCTGGTTTGCTGGTTTATTTTTTATCTCCGCCCTAAATTACATTACGCAAAGGAACTCGAAGATAATATGAAAAAAGTAAAATTATTAGTACTATATTATTATCCATTGCCCCTTCTGTTTCTTGGTCGGCTCTGTCTATACTAAAATGGTGATAAAAATAACTCTCATCAAGTATTATTTAATATTAAACTTTTATATTGTTTTACACTGTGCTTCTTAGAAATTTACCCGGTAGATATGGCGTCTTACATTATTATTTCTCGTACAAGTCAAGAAAGTGTTCTATCATTAACGTTGATATACAATTATATATAATTGGCTTAATCATCACGGCCGCCTTTACGTATTTGTAACGTACGTTCACTTTTAGAAACATTACAGTTAGAGGATAAATATGTAGAAAACTATCCATTATTTGTATGTTTTGTTATTTGATAGACATTAAGAGTGTTAATACATTTAAAATTACTAATAATAAAAAATACATGTAATTACGTACATTATATGATAAAACTAACAAGTTTTGACGCCTATCTTGCAACTACGCATTCCAGTGCTTCAACCAATTATTTTTCTTAACTTTCTTTAAGTTCGTTGTGGCCAGTCGTGGCCCAGTGGCACAAGCGTGTGACTGTAAACGACTGGTTGTGGGTTAGATTCCCACTCGTGGAGTGGAAATTATATTTCCATTTTCTTCGCTCTGATGTCGAGGTAAAGCGCGGCGTTAAGTTCCGCCACTTAACACGCAAGCCTCCGAATTCGGCGGAATTCGGTGGGGAACAGAGTGTCTTAACACTAGGTTCCCTTTGTCTACCCTGCTGTGTGCGGGATACAGCGTGAAGCTTAAAGTTCGTTTATACCGCTGTAAAAGCCACCAGAGCTAAAAGAATACTATTTTAAAGTAAAAAGAGTCGTCTATATTTTATATCGAAACTAGTACATAATACTGTTGTTATAGTTTTAAGCCAGTAGTTACTGGCAAACAACGGTTCTAGTTAGTCTGCAGTAAAATTCTCTCTAAGCTGCGCCACCCAAACGACAAACAAATTTAAATAAAAAAAATCTTAAACATCATAAAATAAATATTTAAATCCACACCGTTCCATACGAGGCTCTAATTGATCCAGAGTGAAGCCTTAAGGAAACGTCACTACAGCAATCATTAGGAATCTATATTTTACCCTAATTCCTTGGACCGCACACCCACGCTCACGCTAAGCGGATTGTCGGCTTATAGCCCGACAGTCTTACTCACCTATATTTTTTTACAGTAGCAAAAAATAGTTATGAAGAATAAGAACGCGATTTGCTTGAAAAGTTATAACAGGATTCTGATCCCTAAGGTTTCTCGGATGGTTTTTGGAATTCCGTGACTCAAATAATTAAGTTCGAAGTTGGGGGTCGCCGGGTGAAATTATACATTGTTATTGCCACTATAAATCTCCTTCTCAGGGAAGGTACTCGCTTGGCATAACAAATATTAAATATACTAAGCGTTGGTGTTCATGCCACTAAGTAGTAAATTTTAAGTCATTATATTAGAAGGCATTAAATATAAGAGGCCGTTGTAGCGCGGTGGGACAACGTCTGACTACGTACGAGATGATTGCTGGTTCGATTATCATTCGGGAGAATGATTATACATATATTACTATCATTTTTTCACTCTGGTATCTACGACATCATACGTCGATAGGTTCCACCACTTAACAAGCAATGTCTCGATTTTGGGCGGAAAGCGGACATCGGAGTGTCCTTGACAGTAGGCGAAAGAGCGTAAAGCTGTAAAAAAAATTACAAATTACAAGTGTTTACTTTAGGTTAAATAAAATATTATTTCACCAAATTGGTTAGAATATCATTGGTCTTATACAGATTTTTATTATTGAATTATTGAACCATAGAGCAAAACTTGACTACGTCGATGAGTAACATAAGCTATAGACATTGCGAAAGTGTTCAAGACGCTTCGTCACGGCTCTCGACGCAGTAGATGCCTAGATGCCAATCTCTCATACTCAGATGTCTACGTCATAGTTCATGATACAACATATTTAGAGGCTTTTAAATAAGACAGAAAATATTCAAAGCATAGAGTAGATAACTTTTTAAATGTACGTACTTATATTATTTTGAAGATCATATCTCATATGTTATTAGGAATTAAGAAATATTAAGTTTAAATCAATTTTCATTGTTCACAATGCAACGTAATAAAAAAAAATACACATTTCATGATCCACTAAACGGAGAACGGAGTGTATTGACACGGGGTTTTACTTTGCCTATCCTGCTATGCAAGAAACCATGAAAAAAATATTACCTATTTAAACGACTGTCTTATATTCAACTCTCAATTGCATAAAAAAACTAACACAAAATTGATTGCATTACCCTCAAGCATAAAATTGAACTAACGTCCTAAATTAATTCTTAATGCTGATTTATTGACAGCGTAAATCGCACAATGGCTAAATGTGTTAAGCTCTATAGTGCTTTCTTTAGTATCTGACCGACTTACCTCGCCCTTTTAAGCGTACAAGCTAAAGCTCTTGCTGTGGTTTTCAGAGCTTTTTATAGAATTTCTATCTTAAAGTAACAGATACAGATCGTTTATACATGCTACACTGCTTTTTTTTCATATCATCAGCAGAAAACCTAGTGTCAAGAAACTCAGTTCTCCATATACCATCCGAGTCGAGACTTTGCGTATTGTTAGGCGGAACTAAACGCCACGTTTTGCCCTGGATACCGGAGCGATGAAAAGAATAAATAATCATTCCCCCGAGTGGAAATCGAATTCACAATCATCTCGATTACAGTCAGACGTTGCCCCATTGCGCTACGACGGTCTCAATATATACTATAACTACCTTATACCTTATGACAAAGGCAGTCTCAATATATAATAATAATCCATACGATTATAAAATCTAGATTAACATTTAACGAGCGTCCCGGTTACGGTCTGAATATGACAAGTGGAATTTATAAGTGCAATTCACGATAGCTCTTTGTGCGTCTTCCATTTTACTTTTATCTTTTGATTTCTTCACATAAATGAGCGCTTAAATCAGAATACAATGATTTTAAATTTTAAAAGATAACTTTTGACATCAATATGTACATAATATTATGGATGCTGTTGAGTTTTGTTGATAATTTTCTAGTTTTATAAAGAGTCGTTAATGCGTGAAGCTACCTAATTCTATATAACTTGCGACCCACTCGCGGCTTCGCCTGTTTAAGTTGAAATTTCAGTCAATTTAATACAACAGCTATTTTATAGCACAGTTATTTTACCGAATAACATTTAAAATAACTATATTATGTTGTGTTGTGTAGGAACTTAATATATTTATGAACCGATTGAAATAAAATGAACACTAAATATTAAAACAAGTGTACCAAAATACGATAGCAAAAACGACATTTAATTTACTTAAGGCATTTCCGTGATTAACCTGCACAAACGCACAGACAAATACATAAACGGACGAACTGAACAAAATTATTGTTTTGAGTTCTATCAAAAGTAGTTTAGTCAATCCAGAATAATGTCCCGAATATTTTTTTATCATATATCTTCCATACACAGACAGCGGTCAATTTTATTTTTATTATATGTATAGATCGATTTATCCAACATACATTGTACAAAACTTTAAAAAGATAACGGATTATTTATAGCTGCTTTATACCGGTCATGCCTAAGTTAAAGTTATTAATAATTACTATTTGCGACTTTCATAGTTGAAACCATACAAATATTTTTACAATGTTGCCTTAAAGTTCTAATGCGTTTAGTATAGGTAATTGCTATAGGTACGTCGATGGGTATAGAGATTTGCTTTTAGAATCTAACGGCACCTTTGTTCGTGTCAAAGTGTTTGCGATGTGACTCATGGAGAAAATTTACTTTCAAATACTTCTTTCGAATTCTTGTACTTATTTAATTTTTTTTAGCTTCACGCTGTATACATCACACAGCAGGATAGGCAGAGAAAACCTACTGTTACACATGTGTCTCGATTTCAGTCTTTCAGACGTTTCAGACGCACTTCGTCCTCCACTTTCCACTCTTGACACTAGTTTCTCTCTGACTACCCTGTTATGCGGGCAAGACGTGAAGCATTACATCTTTTTTTAGTTTAGTTTCACGCTGTATCCCGCACACAGCATTGTGGGCATAAGGAACCTAGTATTAAGACACTCCGTTCCTCACTTTTCACAGAATTCGTAGGCAATGAGTGTTAAGTGGCGGAACGTAACGCCGCGCTTTGCCTCGACACCAGAGCGAAGAAAATGGAAATATTAAATATTTCTACTCCTCGAGTGGGAATCGAACCTACAGCTACACTTTGTGCCACTGCGCCACGATTGCCTAACCACATCGTAATAGCGTGTACTGTACATATCTCTAAAAATACATATTTTGTATATATTACAGAGCAGCGGCGGCTGTCGTTCCGCGAGCGGCACAGTTAGTTCGGGCGGCGCGGTGACGGTCGCAGGCGCAGGCGCGGGCGCGTGCGCGGCGCGCATGGCGAGCGCGGGCGCACAGTTCCGCGGCGGCACGCAGCAGTGGGCCGCGGCATACACGCCGCAGCCCTGCCGCTACCCGCCGCCGCAGCCCCAGCCCTACGCGACAGCCCCTAGCCCTTACACACCACACCAGGTTAGATCAATACGTTGATGGAGTGTATAATTGAGTGCTAATTTCTATGTCTAACTAACTGCTTATTATTATATTTCTATCTATAACTAACTCCGTATCTCTCTCTCTCTCTCTATCCATGAGTTAATGCGTCAATTGAAAACGTCCAACTGCCACGTTATTAAGTTAATCAATGCTACTACTAATAATGTTGTACCATATTGGCAAACAATATGTTTAAACGTCAAATATGTCCTTAAAACAAAACAAAAAAAAATACTTTGACAATTTCATTAAAAAGGACCATCCTTAATTTTACATTTGTACAAAATAACGTGTTCGGGTTAGTTAGATATTAACAATAATTATTTTAAGACATGCCGCGATTTTAAGACTCATATTATATGTAATCTAGACAGATTAAATTTAGTACCACTACTAAATCTTTACGAGTACAGTAGCAAAAAACGACTTAAGAAATGCTGTATTATACAGTTATCGATAAGGAAACTGAAGAGATTATGATATAAAAATAACAACTTTATAAAGATATCTAACACATAATTGTAGAACAATTATATTTCTCTATGTTAAATGTTAATTATATATTTTTTCGCCGTAGTTTTATAATGTATGCAGATAAGCTCGGTGCATATGAAATTATTAAGATAAAAATTATTATACATTAGTTTGACGAAAGGCGAAGTGAATTAAAAATCATTACTTTTTATTACAAGTTGTCTGTATTTATAAATATTCGCTTATACATTACTCTATAGGACTCTATAGCAAAAATAAGTTATAAAATTTTACACTAACGGGACGGATAAACAGTTGCGATTACAGAGGATTTATTTATACGCTACGTTTAATAAGCATAAAAAAGACGAGTAATAATAATATTTTATAAAGAAGATAACAATTAATTACGCCATCCTACATTCCAGTATTAACATAATTGACGCAAAAACAATATACTTCACGTATCTGTTGAATACAATTTGCCATAAGTACGTGACATAATCGCTAAGTAATTGCATACTTTCCTACTACAAGCTCACTTAGTCACTAACGTTACTCATTATAGTAAAATTTATGCCTGACGGAAACGAGTTAGCCGTGGTTTAACTTAACATCCTTCTAACCTCCATATTCCCACGATACATAGTTAAAACGAAGCTTAGTTAATAAACTATGTGAATAGTATAAGTTAATTTATAGGCAACCACAATGAACGTTAAACTTGGCGTGAGCTCCATTGTCCAGCATTATGCAATATGTCACTAGCTGCATCCATGTACTAAGTAATTAGAAATCATATCGTAAACAATACTCGTGTCAGTTCAAAGCAAACGATTAACCTATTAAAATAATAAGATATTTGTTATCCATTTATATGTAAATGAATAAATTCATCACAAAAAATACATTACTTATAATACATAGATAGATAGAGGAGTCGTGGCGCAAGGGCACAAAGTATGACTGAAAATGTGACTGATTGTGGGTTCAAGTCCCACTCGAGGAATAGAAATATTTAATATATCCATTCTCTTCGCTCTGGTTAATTTTTACAAGCTAACACGCAATGCCATATATAACAATAGGTTCCCTCTGCCTACCCTACTATGTGCGGGATACAGCGTGAAATAAAGTAAAAAAACAAATAGATAGCAATATATAATAGTCATTCAAATCACAAACAGAATTCTTTTTATTTCAGTAACAAGAAATTAGACTATCTTAACGTAATAAACGTGATTCTACGAGCACTTACAAATAAGAAACACTAGCAGTAGTTTAATCTTAGCTGCAATTCAGATTTACTTTAATTTAGCGAGACTTAGAGCAGGCGTAATTAAGAGGGAAGTTCGCTCCATCAATTTGGCTAACCGCGTCTGGAGCCCTCACAAAACACAAACATTAACAATATAACGTGATTAATGTTCAGAGCACTCAATGTCTGTATCATGATTTGCATAAAACTAGTTAATGCACAAGTTAGACTAAATAATAAACTCCGTAAGTGTCAACGGAACTTACTTGAAAGGTTTAGGGTGAAACGTATGTTTGGGAATAGTTGCCCACCTCGGCCAGGCGCTATTTTATTAGTAACTAGTGATCTACTCGAGGCTTTGTCTACTTTAACTATGTAAATAACTATAACCATTTTAACGCATTTTCGCTCGTCCACGTTCTCACTTAAATAATATTATATAAATTTAAGCAAAGTTAATGCTTTGCCTTAATTTATTATTTAAATTGTACCTTTTTAATTTATGAAGTGAAGGTGATAAAAAACTAAGCTTTAAGGGAAGTTCCCAAAATACAACATTCAAAAGTGCATTTATATGTGCAAATAATGATCAGTTACATTTTCATTATATGTAGAGATTTAAATAAATGAACTTAAATATATTTTCGAAGTCTTAAAACTCTGTTTGTTTGTTTGTAGCAAATGTAAACCATGTAATTAATTTGTTTATTTAACTAGGAAGTGAATTTACAAAATCGTTAAGACTAATTCACTATGCTACCTTATAAACAGAATAATGCAATTTCATACTACCAAAAATAAAGGAAACATATTTTTCTATTTAAATCACAGTAAATTTTTCATTTTAAATATAAAAAATAATATTTTATGAAAGTATTACGGCAAAGCTTCCTTATTTACACTACACAGAACCCTATTCGGGTTAAGTGGCAACGGGAAGGCAACAAGCGTTATTACCGACTACTTCAGCGCACGGCGCTGATGGGCAATCCCCTATAAACGGTAATGCTAGGCTACGGACCGTGAACGCTTTCAGACCGTGATTCTACACCTTAAATCATGTATCAGTTTTTCGTGGGACAGTGAATATGAGATACAAACATTGAAATTTAAACTTTGGTAGATTTTATTTGCTTTATTTTAATTAATAATTAAGTGATAATGTAAATTATGATTTATATTATTATCGGTAAATTCATAACTTTTACATCTTAAGCAATAAATTGATCAAACGAAATTGCGGGTTACAACTAGCCTTTATTGCAAATGAAAAAAAAAATGCCAGAAATATAATATATACTTCATCATCATATGTGCAAATTACTTAAAAGGAAAATCTTGACACGATATCTCTCAACGGCGAGACTAATAAATAAAGTATAAGTAAAAACAGATAAATATCGAGGCATAAAGGTCCAACAGAAGGGGAACCGTACATCACTAGTGATTAAAATACTTGGGATCCGAGCTTTCGTTAACATATATCTGTGGTGAGTAATTACAGTACATTGATCATTGTCACAGTGCATCGAACGATTTGAGCGTCGAGACGGGCCCGACAGGCGCTCCGCCCTCGGCGGGTTTACGAACCAACGCCGACATAAACCAGATGTCGCACACGAACAGTATTCACGCCGTACCCCTACCTCCCCTCCGCAAGAATCTCGTAAAAGGAATTTCTCGCGTCCTTATCGCTTTCTGAAATAAAATGTAGCGCCGCGCGTCGTACGTGTTTTATTACGAACCGTCTCCTTCAGGATTTATCTCATGGCCGAGCGTTGCTGAACTCTTTTTAGAGTTTCACACTCTAGTACTTAATCCGGAAGTAGCATTGCATTTTATTGTAATGTGTTGAGAGGACTTTTATAATATATTAAACGTACGTGAGATTGTAGTACCTACATTATGGGTTTTTATATTATATTTTTGTGCTTTTCTCGTTGAAATAATCTTTTCTCAAAAGTTTCTATTTATTTTGCTATATAAATATAAAGTTATTATAGTGAGTTGTTTTTATAAGCCGAGACAATTTGTAACTTCTTTAAATCACCTATTCACTTTATGTACTACTGTACTTTATACACTATTACTACTAAAGTTTCTAAAATAAGTCTAAGAAAAAGTCATTTCCGGGGCAAATGATTCTTATTGTATCATTATTTGTTAATAACGTTATTCTTATAGAATACTTAGTCTCATCAACGTCCTTCGCTAAGAAAGTTTTTTATCATTTTCTATTTATCTCACGTCCGAGTCGTAGCGAACTTATTCAATATAATCCATTTATTGACGTAAACTTTCGATGGAAATATCGCACATAAGTTGGTATGTTCTGATCGCCGATAACATGAAACGATTATCTATTAAGTCGAAGCCGTAACAAAAACTATTTCATAGGCGTCGTGAAATCTGATTCGGTTTCGGCATATGGTATGGCAATAAAATTAGTATTAGTGCACTCCTCAATGATCTTGAAAAGTCGTAAACTAATGCCCGTGGAAGGCTTGAAGCCATCAATTTGAGTTGTTTGTTTTATTTAGTTTTTGTGTCGGTCTGCTCATCTGCGTTAAACGTTACTTAATTATTATGTGTGTAGAAACTGAAATATTAACTACAATAGTAATAATAATAAGTATCAGCTAATATGAACGTAATATGAACGTATATTAATATCTCACAGCCTCAGAAAGGAAATTATATAAATTTACTCTCTTAAGACTAAGCTAGCCCGCCATTTCTAAAATACATAGGTTTATTTTGTAACAATAAACATTCGTGCCCTAAAGGTTCTTAAGAATTTCTTCAAAAATATTGGCTCATTGTTAAATAATAATCGGAATTTGAATCCGATGGTACTGAATATTTTAAAGCAGTATTGGATGTCTTATCATATGCTGTAATGCTATTTTGTTATATTTTAATTTTAAGTGTATAAAAATCAACTTAAGATATTATTAAAATAGTATAGAAATATCTTTATTGATCACCAATCTAATATAGATTTATAAAATTGCAACAGACATTTATTGAACCTGTACAAAGATCAGTAATCATTCTTTGAAACAATGTTTCCTTTTAAAGCGAACATTGCTCTCCGGTTTCCTAACCTAGTTTTTTTACCCACCGGTAAATGTAAACTTAGATTCATTGTATCGGAAGCGGTTAACGTTTTCCATTTACTACGATAGCTACGACCAAATACTATAACAAACATATTTGTTATATATTAAATAAATAAAATTATTCAACTATTACAAATAGTCCAACAAAAAATTCTTGACTGATTCGGTAAATTTTAATACTGGTCAAATATCTATTACCAGCTGATTAATGGCCACTATATGTCAGCTGTCACAACCGTCACAACGTGCAGCTTGTTAGATTCATCGCGCCCTCTCACAAACATGGCAACCTTAAATGGAGATTGCTTTTTTGGTATAAGGGATCCATGTTTTTTTTGTAGTTAAAAGTAACACAAATGACTAAATCACTTCATCATTTCAACATTTACAATGACTCTTGTCTCCACCATAGATTATATAAAGAGCACAGGATAGACAGTGAAATAATAAATTAGCTGTTCACATCACATTCGTATAATCATTTATTTCTCCGTTACCCACTGTAATTGTCTAACACCCACGCCCTACTTGACGTTCATTTTCACGCACATCATACGCATAAAGAATATGAAGAGAAATTAAATTTTGTTCGAATGGTGACGTTATGTTTGACATTACTTTGCTATTTTTTCAAAAAATAAACTGATATTACTATGTTCTACAGTAATTCTTATCGTATGATAAACATTTATATTAAAACTCCGCCGCACTTAGACTATTTTTAGACCAGGAAATGATTCTGTAACAAGCTCTTACGCGTTTATTGACTTAGTGAAGATAATAGTTTATTTTTGTACAAGCTGCCTCAACAAGGCACGTCCCATATGTGCAACCCTCCAAAGTTGGAGTGAAAGTATAAATAAACAAGGCTTGCTGATATCTGTCATCCAAAGAATTAGATTTATTTCTGCGATGGCAGAAGGTGAAGGACCCTAGCCCCTTGAGAGTAGCAGCCCACAAAACATTCCACGTTTAATGGTTTGTGAGAGGTTTTCACGCTTTTAAGTGACAATTTAAAGTGATGCACAATTTATTAACTTGTGTTGAAAGCGTAATAGCTTGCGAGTGCAGAAAGAAAATTAGAATGCTTTTCCATGAATGTTTATCGCTACACAATACGTACAAAAACAACACTTTCATCTGGTAAACTTGTTTAATATCGCTTGCGGGTCGGGTCAGATCGCACTAAAAGGGTATTTTTTTTCGAAGAAGGGTGGCGTTTTTTCTTAAATTATCATAATGGCATACTGACGTACCTCACCCAGCTGCAAATATTTAAATGTACTCGCAGCCGTGGGTCGCTAAAAGTAATTCCACGTATGCCTTTCAACAAACTGTTGTGTGAAAAACAAATACCAAATTATCATCTTTATATATTCTTTTATAATTAATGCTTAGTCATTGATAAATAATATTTAAATTCTTACAAAATTAGAATTATTCGTAATTATACTTAGGGTAGCTTTCTTACATTAGTCAAAATGGAATAGATTCATCAATACTTTGATTGAACCCACGATAAAACAAATGGAGAGCCCAATTTAAATAGATTAAATGGGATTTGTGTTTCATTTCGCCAAGCTTCCTATGAATAGCAGACAGATCGTATCGTATTTATCGAACAGAATATCACGAAACTCGTTAAAAAGCGACTGTTTCGCGCTGATTCCGTTCTCCTAATTAAATTGGAACAAAATGGTCAGTTTCACTACAAATACAGATGGGTTTAATGCATCGTGGTTACGTGACGGCCATGTGACGTTGCGCGTCGCACGCACGCGCTGCGCTATCGAGCCGGGGCCAACTGTTGAACGCCTTCGCTCCCCACTCTGCCCGCCTACGCGTGACGTCATACGGCGTACGGCGACAACCTTCGGTGTGTGCAGTAAAAATGTTGCAAAGTGCATCATTTTAAAATGTTTATTAAGAGTTATGAGTTGACATTCAAGTTCAATGTAAACATATAATGACAACAGCAAATCAGGTTTTGTTGTTGCAAGATTATGTGGAATATGTTTTTATAAAATCTTATGTTGGCTAAGCTAAAGATTCCGAATAACTGAAGATTGTACCTAACTGTTAAGCCTTAAAACCTATTATTCAAATCATAGGTAGACGTGATCAACACAGTCAGTAAAACGCTCTATCTAACCTTTATCGCAAAAACATTTACATAGAGAAATTTTTGTCACTATCTTTTTTGTTTCTTAATTATTAGCCATTAAGAGCATTAAAAACTCTAAGAAACAGAGGGTAATTTGAATCAACAACTAAAATTCCACGTAAAATAATAGCTCCGCTTGGCAATTAGTGAGCAAGAAATCTTCAACGTACACTGTAATCCTGTATGAGCTATAGTAATAGACCAACACGAAAAAACATTAACAGCCTTGTTCAACGAAAGAAATAACTTTTAAGTATTGTAACGATGCATTGTAATAAACTGGAGAAAATGTAAGATTTGATATGTTTACAACTTTATAAGTAATGTAGAATCAGTTAAAATTAAAAAAGTTCAATAATTAACGCAATTTACATCAAAATTCTTGATTTCATACAATCTCTCTTAACTCGTGAATTAGTCTTCATTTCTCGACATTTTCCGTACGTAAATGGTGATAAAGTCCTTGAAACGGGGCAAGGGCCCTTGTACCACCCCTTGTCTTGTTACAAGCCCTAGCTATATCCTGACACCCTACACTTAACAATACACTACAGTGCTACACAGTTATGAAGACAATGACTCTTAAATTTTCATTTTTTTAGTCACAGTAAACACGTCGGCAATCTCTTAAAATTCAAGTGGTAAAATGGTGCCTTAATACAATTACTTTTACAAATTGAACGGTTTATAAAATTACGTTATCTTAATATAATCCGTAGTGATTATTTAGCGTGATTCTTCAGAATCTACAGTTTCAGCACCGACAATCAAAACTAAACTATCACAATTCTTCAGAGGTACCTATTCAAATTCAAATTTTCAATTTCCATTCTTATCCTTGAGGTAGACGAGCAAAAGCTCTTTGCCATTCAATTTGCTTTACGCTCTGGACATGAATTTAAATTTAAATGAAAACTGCATACGATTTAAAATGTAGACTTCAATGGTGTTTTTTAAATTACTATTCTCATCTATATATCAGAATAATATAGGCAAGAGGAAATCACAAAATATTTTAAATATTTTCTGCCAAAATACGTTGAAACGTAATAAATTAAAGAATTCTGAGAAATCGCGCATGCTAATATCTTTCGAGTTTGAGTGTATGCCGTCAAAAGTTTGCAAAGCGATGATTGGTATTCGTCAAGACACGTCACCAAGTCTCTCCCTTCTTGATCCATCGTTCAAATTGGGATTTGTCAAAGAAATATTATTAAAGTTTGCTTTTTTATGCATAGGAGTCTGTTTAAACAAAAATAAGAAAAAGACTAACAAAATATGTCGAATACTTATTTTAAGTGGACTTTATGACCTTTACCTTCGCCTACAATATACAAAATCCTATTTTCTTCGGTTCCTGTAGGAAATTTCAGAATATCCGCTGTTAGCGCTACCTCTACATATCGTAAGAAACTTATAAATTGCAGCTTTCGTCATGCAAATATATCTATCACAAATATTTATGATTGTACAATTTTGAAATAAAAAATTATATGCATCTAAGTAATGGGAAATCAATATCAACGGAGCTATTTACTATAATATCAAAGCCACCACTTCTTTTCCACTTATTCTTTCTGCATGCTGCTTTATTACAGCTCTTTTAACGAAAACTCATAAACCTTTATTCATCATATTAAGTATACTGCCTGCTATTGGAAACTATACCAGGGACGAACTTTACTATAAAGATTTTTGTTTTTAATAAAACTTTCTACACGAAACAATTTACTAAACGAAATAGAAATGTACATAGATTTACAAATTAATTTATGTTTATAACTGTTACGACTTTAGTTACATGGATTATCGCTTCACGTCTCTTAGCACAAAGGACACCACATTTTATGGGTTTAATATGTTAACGCAATGCAAATAACTACAACATGTAGATTTGTACCTCCATTGACACTAATGGGGCGAATAAATTTCCTTTTACATTGTACGTTTGGGAGTTATCGCTTTTACCTACGATCGATTCTAAGCGAGACTCCTAAAGGTTCAAATAAACATAGCTTATGCTCTCAACTTCGTACATTTCCGATTTAAAAGTATCAAAATGAATTCTTTCGATAAAATAGAATACTAATATATAATACTAATATATGTGGCATTAAAAATATAATATAATAATAATTTGCTAAAATTAAAAATCACCATCTTTGAAATGTAGGAATACTGTTTCGTCTATATAAATTATTAGTTCAACCTTACCCACCAAAAATCATACTACAATCATAACTGTAAAACGATTCAGAGTTTTGATTCATGTGAAGACGAATAATTAAAAAGTTCTCATTACACTGCCAAGAAACTTGATTATCACCGTAACTACTTCCTGTATGGCGGTTAGAATGCCGACTAGTTAACCAGCATAACTGTTTTCCCGTAAACGATCGGACTCCACGTGCAATCCATACCGTGGACCGTTGCCTTTCCTCCACTTAGCCTGTACTGGCAGTACGCACTACGAGTCGATTAAGGGCACGTGCTTAGAATCAACATATGTTTATTACACGTCCCTATTCGTTACTCGCCACCTAAATATGTAACAACTTTTCATTCCCCTAAAAATATCTACTTTTTTACTTTACGGACTACCACTTTCGTACATGTTGTAGTTTAGTAATACAATTTAAATCGACTGCATTAATATATGTGAACATGAAACTTTAAGCGTAACGTAGACATTAATATTACAGTATACTGGTGCGGCCATGACGGGTGGCTGCGGGGCGACGGGAACCAGGGTGCCGACTGCAGCATCCCCGGCAAACACTGCATCCAGCTCGTCATCGAATTCCGCAGGTGGAACTCGCTCTACTAGCCTCAGTACGGCCCCTCCGCCTCCCGCATCTTCAGCGTCGACTACTGGCGCGTCTGGCGAACAACTGAGCCGCACCAACCTTTACATCCGCGGCCTTAGCCAGAACACCACCGACAAGGACCTCGTCCAAATGTGCCAGATGTAAGCATCATCTCAATAATCTTTCTTATTAGTTTTCAAACATTTATTAACACATTTTTAATTTTCAGGTATGGCAACATAATTTCAACAAAAGCAATATTGGACAAAAATACGAATAAATGTAAAGGTAATCATGATTAATAAACGTAGCCACTTATACATTTTCCTACTATAGATATCCTCCTATACCAACAGAACTCTTAATAATAAAACTGTATAGCTATTCACGTATGTATTATAATTATATATATTAAATATGTATTTATTTACTGAGATGTATATTTCTCATAGTGGGGAATTATTTGTAACTGAATTTATATTAATATTTTCTAGAATACCATATACCTTCATTAAACTAATTCATCTATGGTGAGACTTTTTCTAATATATGCACGAACACTAGTTTCGATTTATGCATTATTTGTGACATTCTCATACAAGAATATTATTTACTGTACGTGTTTATTTTATTACTTTATCACTATGGTCATCACCATTACTGCACTATGGCACGAAGTTTTTTTAATTGTTATATGTGAAAAAGCACGTAATGTCTTTCACAGTGTTATTCTTTTCTCACATGTCATTGCTCCAATTTGTAATATGTTCAAATCATTACATTCCGTTTAAATTTTTTTTCTTACTAGATTAGGTAAATTCTATTTTTAATATATCTAGATGTCCTTACTTAAGCATGTGTCAGCAGTTTTTGAAACGAATCTACATACATATTCGACGCAAAAGCGCCTATTACTATACACTTGTTTTATTTTCGTTTTCACAGGTTACGGTTTTGTAGATTTTGAAACAATCGCATCAGCGGAGGCTGCTGTTAAAGGATTACAAGCCAAAGGTGTTCAGGCCCAGATGGCTAAAGTGGGTATCTGGTTCCTGCGTAGACTGAACCGTGTACGTTGTGCATGCAAGTAATACTATTATGACTAACCGCCTGCTCCCTTTCCGCTCATCCAAGTTCACTATCAACTCGTCGGTAATTGGTCCATTATGTCTTGTATCGGAAATCAGTAAAAATATCATATTCTTTATACTCGTACAATTTATCCTTTCTATATTAATATAAACGACAAAATACTGTCGTGAAACATTAAATTTACTATTGTATTTTGAAAAACCTTATACTTATAGAAGTTTAAAAGTAGTTTGTACACATTATTAGATAATTATTTATATTTAATTCAAAATATATAATCTGTAGATAAGAGGATTTGTGTTACAAATTTTAATGTTATCCTCGATAATGGATTAGAAAGACCCAAAAAACCTTTCCAGTCCTGTCCTTTAATCCGCCTACCCTTACTTATAGCTTTAGTATTTACCCCACTTTTTATTAAAGAAATGCTATAATATCTAACAGAGCATTTTAAAGTAAAGCCGTGTTCTCTAACTAATGTAAATGTTTTGCTAGATTTGAATTACCTTTGCATATAGTAGCATCAGCATCCTGTTCCATTTTGGAAGTCAATATTTAGATACCGTGTAAGTCACATATTGACTATAGATGTTTGGATCCTATTTAGCTTGAGTAGGACCAGAGTTCAGATCATTGACATTAAATGGGCGGTTAAAATGATAAAGAAATTAATTTCACAAGTTTGTAACCATTCATTTGTCAGTTTAATTTGTGGATCATCACGAGATATTTTGGTATCAACGTAATACCCAAACAGAACTGTGTGACATTATCGTGTTGTAAGTATTTATAAACCCTTTCAATGGTACGCAAACTCAGCGCAAATATAACGCTTACTTACTTCAAACATTGTTTCATCCTGTTAATTCTATACTATTATCGTTTGCTTCAGCGTTATAACAATGTATTTCGCTACTGGGCTCTGGGTATTCTATGCTTTCAATATTAAATTAGTGTGTATGCGACTTTAACAAGCTTCATAAACTCTATGCTGATGTATATGCCCATGTCGTTGATAACACCTACATAATAATAATATTATAGCATATTAGATTCAATGCGCTGATTAACGTCACAGCTGGCTTCAGTGTCTAGATAATCTACGCTAGCTTCAAGCTAATATCAGTTTACTCAGGAATAACCTTGAGTTTCTCGAGAAAATGCGCAATGGATTTTTAATTGTTATAAATTTAACGAATTTTAATAATATAAATTGATAATACTTTTTTAAATAAAATGTAATTTATATATTATTCTTATCAAATCTTGCGTGAATTAAAGAAAAAAATATTATTTAAAAATATATTCAATTAAACAAAATCTTACACTGAATATAGGATATATAATATGATATTATAAGATATAAGGGCTCTTGCTTGAACTGTTTTCTTGGGGCATTCCAGCAACAGGAACAGGATCCTACCAACCTGTATATGGCCAACTTGCCACCCCACTTTAAGGAAAATGACGTGGACCAACTGTTGGCTAAGTTTGGCCAAGTAGTATCTACAAGGATCCTTCGAGATACCCATGGGCACAGCAAAGGCGTCGGCTTCGCGAGAATGGAATCTAGGGAAAAATGCGAGCAGATTATCCAAGTAAGACTTATATTAATTTAAGTTTTAAAATGATATGTATGCCTGTTAACCATAAGAGACATTAAGTTTTATACACATACCAAAATTCTTAGTTTTATTATCATCTAGCTTCCAAAACGTCGTTATAGATTTATTAATACTAATATTTACCATAAATTGTTTAAGGTATTCAATGGAAATCCGATACCGGGTGCAAAGGAGCCATTGCTTGTAAAATTCGCAGATGGAGGCAATAAGAAAAAGGCTTTATATAACAAGCAGAACGATAGCAACGGCCGAGCGTGGAGGGACAATAACGAATCAATCACACAGGTATCAATTATTAATCTGAGATAAAACTTTCTTTAAGGTTTATATGTGCACTCTCATATATAATTAACTATTAATGATTTTAACATTGGCAGCAAATATATTTGGTATGTCAGTTTTAAGGTATGCATATAGATTTAAGTTTTATCAAAATCAGTGATGGTTGAATAGCACAGTTTGTTATTTAGTTTATAGTTGTCCGTGTTACAGGCTATGAGCGTTACCGGGGTGTATGCGGGAGGTGTAGGTGGCGGTACTGGCGGCGAGTGCGGCGTGTACCGCGGCAGCGGCGTATACGGCGTGGCGGCCTTCCACCCGCAGCTGCACCACCACCACGCGGCGCACCCCGCGGCCTGGCTGGCGCCCTACGCCGCGCTCATCCCCCCGGCGCACCCCGGACACCACGCGCCCCACGCGCCGCACCCCGCCCACCCGCCACACATACCCATCGACACTGTGCCTAGCCAATACGTAAGTTCATATCTTATCACTCAACGCTGTGTATGTGTTTGTGTGTATGTGTGTTGTTCTTTAAGACGAAAGCGAAACAAGTAGGCATATATATTTATATTGAAGGAAGAAATGATCTAAATAAGAAATACATGGGTTAATAAAAACAGAAATTAAAAATAATTAACTCCTTATTTCCGGCCACACAATAAATACAAAAATCAGTCAACAAAACAAAAGGACTGATAGTAATCTCTGTTTTCCAGGTAAACTGGGACAGCTTAAGGCCGGAAAATGAATTATACGTGAGTGTCCATGCACTATGACAATACGCTACTGTATATAGCGTTCTCTTGTCGCTTAACGCTAGTCACTAAATGCTCGCTTTTCTTCACTGTTATATATGTAAAATGTGAGATATTTAGGAGGGCTTGTTTAAGTATTGTAATATTATGTTTCAGTATTTCGCTTCGCCCCCGTACCAGTACTTCGCGGGCCCCACTCCGCCCATCATCCAGATGCCGATGGAGAGCGAGCACGCGTCGACGGCGGCGTCGCCCGACGAGGCCTACCAGCCCTACCCGCCTCCCAAGTAGACGTAGACCACGCAACAATTCATGCTGTACACGAGCCAAAAATCAAAGAAACTGTGACTTTTACGATGTTAATTTGTTTTAGTTTTAATTTGCGGCCGTTATAGACTTCATCGAAAGCCGCGCGCCGCGCCTCCGTCGCACGCGCGATCAGCCTAGTTTTTATTGGCAATGTTGCCTTTGCTTATTCAGTGGGCTTCGATCCTCTTGGCTTACGCTGAACGCGATTCGCTGTGATTTTTTGATGAGGTCTTTTGACGGTTGGAAAAGAGGATTTGATGTATAGATATAGCTGCAATTTTAAATGTGTTTTTACATTATAATTTTATTATTGTTTTATGAAATTTTTAATGTAAGATTTTAGGCGCAGGTTTTGAACATGTTGACACGATTATTTAAGATAGGTAGGTATTTATTTTAGCATAGTTTTATTTCATTAAATTTTAAATTTTTAAATTTATTTTCGAAAAGATGAATTATTTTTATTTTTAATTTGCAATTGTAACAAATATTAATATATAAATCGTGGCATTATAGAAATTGATATCGAACAATTTAAGTGCAATCCGGATTTTCAAAAAAAATGTTAGTTTATTAAAAGGATAGTGTTTATAATTTCTTTGTAACGAAGTCATGATTTGATAATAGACGGAAAGCAATATCTGCGCGGTTAAGTGTTAGAGTGTAAACGGAAATGGTCATATCATGTGGAAACAAATTTATATGCTACCAAATTGTAAAGAAGAAACGAAATGTGTTACGTTAAGAAAGGTTTATCATCGTGTAGACGTCGTGCAAATGTTTATTCCGAAGATTTAAAATCTTTCGTGAAAAAATGTATTTTTAAAATACAAAGATATCGATAGTATCAAATAATGGCCGAAGCAGTTAAATAAATATTTTAACCTTTCTCTAAGACATTAATAGATGGTGTAGGTATTTTTGACCACCACGTGGGACTATGGTCGTGATTAACGTATATATATGTTCAAAATGTGTTTGGCATGGTGCTTTAGTAATTTTATTTGAAAAATGATAATATACATATAAACTATACAGTATTATCTACATTATTCATTCATACTGGTGCAGTCTTCCAAGAATCGCAAGTACCTATTTTTAAAGCATTTTTTAAATATTCTATCGGTTCTCGATTTATTTTAAATATAGTAACACTCGTGCGCAACAAACCTGTGTTACTCAGGGCGCTTGAGCATTACGTGAAGATGTAGCATTACGTGAAGTAACTCATCTCGTCTCATCCTAGAATATCAACCACTGTTCGTCATCATTGTACACGTTTTACATCTCGTTTAGTTGAATATGGAGCATAAATGTATATTTTCCTATATAACGATATTTCTTTGATAACACTACATAATAGTAAAAACGTCGTTGCCAAACCCAACTACAGACTGAATTTATGTATACCGGAACCTCCAGATAGTTATTTCTTGATCCATATTTTCTTGACTGTTACACAATAGTACCGAGTAGGAAAGCGCAACGGTGGCAGTGACACGTGTACGGTGGCAGCTCGCAGTGCTGATATGGCAACATTAGCAATAAGCAGTTGTATGTAAAGTCTATTTATACATTTTACGAGTCTATACAAATTTTTGTACGTTGAAACTCATGTTCGAAATACGTGAATAATGAAGTGATCCTTTTTTGAGAATCATGTACTGAATCAAGTGTAGTTATTTTTAGGCGGTCGGCAACTCGGCACATTCCACTAGAAAACATCAAATAAAAATTCCACGATTGATTTCCACATTATGAATTGTAAAGGATTCGAAATCCACGTATGAACGCCGTTTTGGTGTAAATGAGAACATTTTGTACCATCACGTAGGTTTTGGGTACACTTTATGACTTTATATAAAATTTGATATTTTTATATTGAATATATATAAATTATACATGGATATGTATACATGTATATACATTGTTGATGGGTACGAGTAAAAGCCTACTATATCGCAACTGTTTAATTCTATTTTGGCACGTCGAGTTTCATCAGAACCAAAGTATACAAATCATTAAAATCGAGTAAGAAGTAGGGAAATATTTATACAATCCAGGGACTGAAGACTAGCTAAATGTTTGATATATTAACTGTATTTTAACTGACGATTAAGATGACTTCTTTATTCAAAACCTGTAGACCGGCTTATAATAATAATAAATCAATACAGGAACTGACGTAGATGACGCGACAGGTTTTGAATGAACGACGTAGACTTTAAACGAATTTGTAGATTTGTTATTTGTTGAGTTCTAATTTTCAGGAATAGACTGAGGTTGAATATTCAACTTACAAAGTAATATGATAGATTTTGTGATTTAGATACAAAGTGATAGATTCCGGAAACTTCTTCAAATAAAATTATTTTTTGTAGATGCACCAAAACCCGAATTCGGTAAAATCACTGTCGACAAAGCACTTTTACGTTGTTATTAGCAAAACTATTGATTTTCTTTCAAAACATAGAATACAAATTGTAGATGGTAATGCTGAGATACAAAATTAACTCTCGTTACAAGGGTAATGACAGTGAGATTTTACATTTAAATTTTGCACTGACATGTAGTAACTCCGTAGATCAGTTTTATACTCGTATAATTTCTGATCAAGCCAAATGTTTTGAACTGACTTATACCGCCTTTTTTAATTCTTGTAAAATTTTGAAAAACACGAAGTGCGATATACTACGTCTTAATGTTGCAATGTACTAAGATAAGAAAATCGATCTTATAGAGTTCGAATACACAGTGGCTTCCTGTAAAAGCAGTCTTCCGATAGGTGTTTCCGCTTTGCATTTATGAACTGATTCAATGTATAAATAATTTTACTACTTTTGAACCCGGTCCTTCCTTTGTCCCTGTTATTTTAGTCGTAAAAGACTATAAATTGTTCCCATCCATATCAGTGTCCATTTTTAATACAATTAATATTTGTTTCATTCCAAAATACAGATCAATATTCCCCAAATATAATAGGATAATGCTGTCAGAGTTTAAGTGACCAGTAGTGCAGTAGAGTAGTGCGGCACGGTTGTACGTCGTCGTAGAGTCGTAGTCTAGTTAACACCGTCAAAAGCAAGTGTTAATTGTGAATTATTTTTCTAAAGCTTTCCTTCCACGTAAGCAATAATAAACTTCGTTTGATGGTAGTGCCTTTAGCTTCGTTTAAATAATGAACAGAAAACGATACAATATAGCAGTTGCATGTGCTTTACGATATTTTTACAGGTAATAAGAGGACTTACCGTATTCATAAATGTAGGAATAATGTTAACTGTGGTTAAAGTATTTTGTACTAACGACTAAAAGGAAATAATGTGGCTGTCTAATCGTTGCATTTTTCACACATGATGTAAGATTGAATACTGGAGATAAACCGTAGATGTTCCTAGTTAGATTCACTTCGATGTTGACATGTGTGATTAATAAATAACGTTACAATGAGATTATCGGTGACGATTTGTTATATTGTATAGTGAGAGCTACTCAAACTATAAGCACAAAAATGAATATTCAGGAACTATTCCTAAATACCAAAACTGCGATACAAATGAAATAAATCATGTCGATGATTAGAAGTGTTAAGTGAATGTTTTTTAAAATAAGTCATTTAGTATGTAAGTGAATGTTGACTCGTTTTGCAAAGGTGAACTGGTGAAGGAGCGGTGACGAATTGCGGGCTAGCTTTAGAGCTTAGGTTTAATTATAGATAGGTTAGAATAGCAAAAAAAATGTTTTGACGCTAAGATAGATAGACTAGACACATAGCATATTCGGAGGCGAGAGTAAGGCGCGCGCGGAACCGGCGGCTCTAGGGTAGTTTCCTTTGTTAGTTTATTAAATAATTTAATTTGAATGGACTGAGGTCGCCGCCCGTGCGCGCCTCACCCTCCCTCCGCACCCATAGCATAAGAGAGCTAAGAACCTTAGTGAACACGATTTCGAGATAAGTTTCAGTTGAACAATTTTGCTTTCACCTCTTTTGTTATGTAGTTGACTAAGTGTAAAGAAAGAAAACTAAATGAAAAAAATCAGTGGGAAGTGTCGATACGAACGTATTTGTCCAATGTGTATTAATATAGCGTGGTGTTCTACCCGGCAGACTAGTCTAGATAGTAGAATAGTTTAGGTAAAAATTTAGTTAGGTAGCCTAGGAATACGAAATGCAAAAAAATAAAACTTCATAAAATGTAAAAAAAAAGATGAAATTGTTGGTAAGAAAGAATATTTTTAAGGGACATGTTGCTTCGTTCTGTTATGATGTGAGGTTTGGCATAACTATGATAATAGTGTAAAAGCATTTCTCGCAGAGAAAAGACAAGAAAGTTATCTATCTATTTTGTTACTAAGTGTTTGCAAGTTTCTATATAGTGCTATGAGCATTTTATGTGACCCGCATTATTTATAGTTATGCTGAATGGAGACTAATTAATATATAAATAAAAACAAAATGGTACTAAGAAGCATGTTTTATTGTGACGAGTCATGTTCCTTTGCATTGAACATATTTTGTAAGAGCAAATGATTGAAATAAAACAAGCAAAACCAACACTTGTGTCTTATTTTAGTGTCCCTAATTCCTTTAATAATATAATGGTTCTTTTTTTACTTTCACGCTGTATCCCGCACACAGCAAAGAAGGCAGAGGGAACCTAGTGTTAAAACACTCTGTTCCTCATTTTCCGCCGAATTATCGCATTGCGTGTTAAGTAGCGGAGCTTAACGCTGCGCTTTACCTCGACACCAGAGCGAAGAAGGAGGAAATATTAAATGATCCACAACCAGTCGCTTTACAGTCACAATTTGTGACTCGCGCTACTACTGGCCCCTAACATTACGTTACGTAAATCAAAATATTCTATATTCAAATAGGCTTCTGTCTAAATGAACACTATGCAAAACCTAATTAAAATAAATTGTGAATATCTGTCGTACAGAACCTCCGATCTTGTTGAAAAGAGGTGACAAAAATTCAACAGTTGATGTTTTCATTAAAAATTTAACAATAATTTCATAATAACCTTAGTTGTCAAACTGTTGTAAAATTAATTATAATTAATTATAATTAAGGATTGACCAACAATTCTGTTCACGCTTTTCCTGGAGGATAATCATAATTGTGAAATTTTAAAACATCAGTATACTATTCTGGAACTGAACATTTTGATTTAAATTCTCATATATAACTACTGCTTGACATAAAAATGAAGAGTGTTTGTGTAAAATATCATGCCTATTAAAATGGCATTTTTAGAAATTACTTATGTTCAAACATTATATTTACCAAACAGTATATATATTTTAATATATTGTAATAATTCTAGACAGAAGTAAAAAAAAACAACATTAATAGTAAATTAGAAACAGTTTTATTCAAATAGTGAAATGTATTGCTTGACGTTGCTTACACATCTATAGACAAATTGACAAATGTAAATATGTCGCAAATATTGCAAAAATGCTAACAAAATTATCTATTAGGTACATTGTTCTCTATCCAATTTCAATAAGAGTGCATTTATAACGTACATGCAACTGGTATTTAAAAATTTATTTAGATTTAATAAACTAATTACTTTCCACAGTTTACTCACACATTTGGGATTCGAAAGTTTGTTTGAAATGTATAAAAATTTTGAACGTAGCGGTATTCGAACCCGCGCCTCTTGAAAAACGTCCAAGCTCTCTAACCACTCAAACATATGTTATGTTTCCGACTGCGTCAAAATTGTTATACGCTTATTACAACTTATTTTTAATGTAGGCATATAATACACTTTTTTATTTCTATGGGAAAGTCAACTATTATTAATTTATCTAATACATAAATATGTTTTAAATAAATGCAATAATAAAATCATTTAACAATATCTGTAACAATTTTGTAACTGAATTTACAAGAAAAAAAAAAAAATAAAACAATTATTGAACAATGATATTCAAGACGTCCCTGTAGCATGTTTTGATTTGAATATCCTTAAGGTATTGTCACATGAGCCGGTTACAAGGTAAGTTGGGTTTGACCAATCACAGCACAAGACTTTATCTTCGTGCCCGCTTAAATCATATAGTGGTGTTTTTGGACTGAAAAAGAAAAATAAGTCATATATAACATCTCAATAAATAAAATAATTACTACAATTTTTACGTATTTTTTGCTTTCTATATATTTTGTGTAAGAAATAAAAATAAAAAAATATATATTTGTTGTAAGTTCAATCTCTACTTGGGATAATTACCAATTTTTTAAAAATCTTGAATGTATATTTTTGACGTTAACAAATTGGTACTTATTTCTTTTATTTTCGCGATTATTGGACTAACTAATGAAACTATTTTTACCTGGATTAATCGCGTTTGTATTGGAACACGGACTGCTGTAAGGGGTTCGAAACGTCGGAAATAAATTCTAAATGTCTGTATTTTCGAATACCAAAAATATACACACAAAGAAACCGGTTAAAAATAGTTTCATGTCAAAATATTGGTACTATTAACAATACATTATGTATAGAAGCGGATTCATAATAATTATAGTATAATTTCTATTAACATATTAATAAAATGTTATGTATTTACTTATTTAATAGTACTTTACAAACTCCTATTATTTACTACAAAGACTAAAATCTATATAAAAAAATCTATATAAAAAAGAAATCGATATAAATAAGAAATTGTAGCAAATAAAAATAATAAATACCTCCTTGTCTCCCATAGTTTCACAAAACCATCATATCCAGCAGATAAGAACAGCGTATCTTTTGTTTTCGACCAACGTACAGACTGAACCCAGCCGGTGTGTGAAGTATACGTCGTTTTTACAATGCTATCTAAAAATTATATAAATTTAAGCCATAAATTACAAATATTAGCATCTGATTGTAAATGTGATGGTTATAGGTTCGATTACCATTCGGGGGAATGATTATATATTATTTTGATTTCTCCGCTCTGGTATCTAAGGCAAAGCGCGGCGTTAATTTCCGCCATTTAACATGCAATATCTCCATTATGGGCGAAAAGCGGATAACGGAGTGTTTTAACACTAGGTTCTCTCCGACTACCCTACTATGCGCGAAAAAGCGGGAAGCTAAAAAAGACAAAAAAATTGATATCACTCAATTGAAAATTGATATCACTCAATTGAAAATGTAAATGTTCATTGGGAACAAAATTATGCTATACATTAACAAGATGTACGTTGACAACTGCCATAGTTATACAACTGCAGCGCAGCGTCAGCGCCCACTTCGAGGTAAATATTGTTACTCCAATTTTATAAACTTAGAAATATTGATATATGTTAATAAGAAATTAATATTGCTAAAGTAGTAAAGGAAAAAATAAATAACATGGAGGTATCGTATTTTATTTAGTTATTTTAAAATTATAATTATATGTAGCTATACTTTACCTGTCGATCTGGGATCGTAAAGGCGAACATGTCTATCTGCTGAAGCAGTTATGAGGCTATTGTTTAATGGTGACCAGTCCACATCAAAGAAGGCTTTGTTACCTAAAAATAATAAAAGAAATAATTAAAAATAAAAAAAAATCTACATTGAAAAAGACATTTAGAAAATGTATAAAAATTATTTACTACTACTATGCTAACAACAAAAATAAGTTGTAATAAGCGTATAAGAATGCGTTCAGACGTAGCTGGTAGTAGAACGCATGGCTTAGTGGTCAGAGCGCCTGGACTGTTTCCAGGAGGTGCGAGATCGAATTTCGCTGTGTTCAAATTTTTATATGTTTTCTAAATATCTCTTTCAATTTCCTAAGTGTGTGAATAACACTTTACGATGTTATAAAGTATATACTACATTGGTTGTGGGGTCGATTTCCACTCAGAAAAATGATTATATTTAAATTATTTTTATTTGTTCGCTCTGGTATCAAAGACAAAACGAAGCATTGAGTTCTGCCACACAATACACTCCATATCTGGATTTTGGACGGAAAGCGGAGAACGGAGTATCTAGACAAGTAGTAGTAAGATCTGTCTTACATTCTCTTTAGACCATACATTAAGACAAGTAAGTAAGTAAGACATTAAGTGAGTAAAGAAAAGGTGTTATATACAAAAACTACTGCTAGACTAACCTGCAATTTCTTGTTTGATACCTCCTAATTCACAATCCCAAATTTTAAGTAAGTGATCCCAACCACTTGACACAACTGTATTGAAATCCATCCACTGAACACCTGAGACTGCCTCACGGTGTCCTTTTAATGTAGCTGTAGGTTCCTGTAAATAAATATATATGTTACTCTAATTGTGTTTATCTACATATAATAAAATTTACATAAAATTTAATAGAAAATAATTCAAAATGGCCTAAGTTCCTCTATAGTCCGTCTAAATCAGTCCAACCTTTTAAGAGATTGGCTGGTACATACAGACAGACAAAAATTTAAACAAATGTTATTTTGGTATGAGTACAATGTGTGTTTGTAATAAAAAGAGCTTCTTTTAATATTACAAACAAACACTTCAATTTTATCTATGAGAATAGAAATATTTATTAGTATAAGTTTATCATCATTAACTTACTACTTACTTACCCTAACACTTCCTTGTTCTGGTTTTTGTTTCTTCTTTGCTGGCATATTATCTTCATCAGAGAGACCTTTAAAAATGAATACACATTTTTTATTAATAAACAGTGTATGTAGTTAAAAGTAGAGTTAAGATTACGCTTCAGAAATATTGATGTCTCACTAAATGTTGTAATTCTAAATGGAATAAATGGTAATGGAATAAATTGAAGGTGAAATTATGCAAATTTCTAGTTTTTAGGAAATTTAATTCCTAGTTTTTAGGATGCCAAAATAATTACAAAGTTTTCAAGATTTATAATTTATGTATATAAACACTAAGCAATCATCTATACACAAATTTGCAAAATCTCAAAAATGTGACAATTCCTTCATCCACACAAATTCGTCAATTGTAGTATTACATCTTTCATAGAAAACCTACTTGTACTCCAAAGGCATATATTATTATCCCAGCTTCCTGTAGCTAAGCGTTTTGCATCAGCAGATACTGCTAGGCATTCAACTCCTTTATCGTGCCCGCGACAGGTCACAACACAATCTACTGAGTTTCCAGATACATTCCACACCCATAACATAGCTGATTGATCATGAGAACCACTGGAAAGGTATATTCTATTGTATATTGAATTATATATAACACATGTAAGATTTTAAAACATATTTTTTTAAAGTTAGTTATCAAGCAAGTATACTTTTCCTAGTTGGAGTAAGCTGAGGTCCTAATACCTTAACAACAAAATGCAAATTTATGTTATAATTATAAAATATATTGTGTTATAATTCTATACTAATATTTTTTTATATATAACTATGTAAAACCTTGCAAAAACAGCCTTATCTCCATTAAATGTAACCCATGAAACTGCCTTTACTGGTGATGTATGACCCGGTATAGCAAGTTTATGTTGTCCTTTAGTGTTCCATATATGTATGCTGTTGTCATAGCTTCCTGACAGGATCCTAGAAATTTAATGATGTTTTAGATTTATTGTTATAATTGAGATTAAGGTGTTATATACATAGCTAATATAATTACCAATTGCCATGAGTGTGGACAGCCGATACCCAATCATCGTGCATTAAACAGTCTTGAGGACTTGGAGCCGGAAATCTTTCAAGATACTCTATTTCTAGTGTATCTTCGGTTGTAATACCTTTGTCCTGCAAATGCTCTGCTATAGATGTACATAGCAATTCCCCGCATATTAAAAAATCAAATTCAACGCTCTTTTCAATAGACGTTGCGGTTTCCTTCAATAATGCATTTAAAAGAGTGTTAAGCTCCAAAGGTTGAACATTACTTTGGATAGCGTATGGACTATCGGAAACTGCATACCTAAAAAAGAAAAATTGTGATAAGAAACCCTGGCTTAGCCACACCACGCCACCGGCAAAAGTTGCTAAATAAATCAACATACTGCTCCTGCTTAGTTGTAAAACGAACTTGCAACTGTGCTTCACCTGCTTCACTAGCCATTTTTATGGCTAATAATAATAGACTAAATAACAATCGTATATAAGTTTTTATACTTATAGATTTCTTAAGAAATCTCACGGAAAATACATGTGATTAACCACTATGATGGAATCATATCATAGTTCGTAAATTCACAACATGAGGGGCAAAGATTTGACATAATAACAGTGTTACCAATCCTATTCTCTTCTTTACTTTATGGCTTTAGGCGTTCCGGTTAAACATAATCTTCTTTATCATATAGACGTAATTATGCAAACCGAAACCAATCCATACAATGTTAGTTTTGAGATAATTAAGATTTAAGATTTTTAATGGAACAAATCTTATCTGAGTTTAATTATTTTGGGATTTCTTACAATACAGTATAATGCCTACTGCGTGTTTATGTACAAAGTTTAACATATTTTAAAGTCAAAGTATTTTTTATTTTAAAAAAACTCTCTGGTTTCTTTCTGCAACAATACCAAATTGTGGGTTGGTTCTCTCTTACCAGAGTATGTTTTTAATAGTTAATAGAAAATATCACAATAAATGTATATATTTTAATATATGTATTAAAAGTAATAAAAACCATCACGCTGACAAAGAATTCTCAGAGATAATAATTGCAAAAGTAGAAAAAAATTAGCAATATCTGTACTACATTTTCTTGCCTTACTTTGAAAACAAGTTCAACTGTAAATTCTTCTATATTGTTATTGATTTTTTATCACCGACACGATTAATGTTTATATAATGGAACTCTTTAGGACCAATCATTTTATTCAGCCTCTGGAATTGGCTTTGCTCTTGGGCAAAGTGGTTCCATTTCTTCCACCGAAATTGAAGTTGTCGACCCGCTACGTACATATTATATATTTGCCTTTATATTCTACAACACTCATGTAAATTTCTTCCTGTTTCGTCTGTATTTCTTTAGTGCTCAGCCACGGCACCTTTTTATCATCCACTTTCTTTTTCAATGAGTAATATTTTTATCAGTCGACAAAAAGTCTTTCAGTTTCATTCTAGTCCCGTGCATTTTATTATTTTTGCAAGTTCTCAATGTGTACCTATAATCATCAGGAGCGTAAATTCTGTGCAATTGATTAAGAACAAAATTTAAAGAAATTAATATATTGACTGTTGCTTCTCAATACATATTTGCTAATGTCATGTATGTTAAGAAAAATATTAAGGATTTTACAAAAAATGGCGACACACATAATATTAATACTAGAAATAAGCATAAACTGATAACACCTGTGACTCGATTACATCGAGTCAATAATTCATTCATGGGACAGTGTATACGCTTTTACAATAGGATCCCAGAAAACGTCTAAGATTTTTCTATATCACAATTTAAAAAGGTTGTGAAAAGACGTTTGTGTGTTAAAGGTTATTACCAAATTCAAGATTTTATAAATAATAACACGCCTTGGGAATGAAATGCTCGCTCCAGGCTATTTCAAAAGTATCACTGTCTGTAATAAATCTGTAATATAACAATCACTTTATAAAAAAAGAAGTCCCGCTGAGTTTCTTGCACCGGTTCTTCTCAGGTCTGAGGCATTAAATTTAGTGACCCGATGGTAAACTACTTGACGTTCAAAAAATGAACTTGTAACTTCTTATTTTGAATAAAATTATTTGACTTTGACTTTTTTCAATCGCTTATCTTTTGAATTTGATCTTTTCAGTTTTATTACGCAGAAAACTATGTCTTGATTCCAAATACCGCATCTCTCGTAATTCATCTTTCTTATATTTTATCTTCATTTATAAAAGGAGACAAATTAGTAGAAGGACCACCTGTCGGTAAGTAGTTGACCTACCTACCTTCACTTTTTTCCTTTTACCTACCTTCACTGGATATTTAGAACATTAGTAGAGTTGTGGATGGATTGTAAGCTTTGAGGGTGAAGAAAAGAGAAAGATGGGAGAAAATAGGGAGAGCAGGCTTACTTATCGTTGTATCAGAATGCACCATTAAATATTTGGTGATTAGTTTTTGACACAAAAGTAGTCACGAGCTAGTCGGAGAACGAATCTCTAATCACATACTTACCCTCTACTCTCATTTTACGGGACACTCAGCAACGGAGAGGAATTGTATTTTACATAATGTTTAATTATGAATTTAATTTATTTTTTATATAAATAATAAATTAATAAATTAATAATTAATATATTCAATCTTTGCTATCATTCGTTGTACAAAGATGAACTTGTAAATTTAGGTAAATTTATATAGTACTGTATTAGCGTAGTGTAATAGGTAATTAATTCATAACTAAGTTATAAGCTGAAAATGCTGTTTATTTTATTTTATTGTATATAGATTTTGTTGTCATATATATTTTATAAGGCTTATCTATAAATATCTCTTGGTTCAAAATTATAAATATAAGTAAAGCCTGCTTTTTCGATATATAACCGACTTCTCCATTTGATGTGACCTTAGCAAATAAAATAATACTCAACTGGTTCACTATCAAATAAAAATGCTTGATAATAAAAATACGCTATAAATAGATGTAATAAAAATACGCTATAACCTTATTATAAGTTAATCATACTTTATTCAAGTACTTTAATTGTATGTATTCTGTGTTTTCATTGTCTTTTGAAGCTGGTGTCTAAAATATACGACCTTCTATTTTTAGATTGTTAATCTAGGCTATTATGTGATATTTACTCAAAATTTAATTAACTATTCTCCGTGGCGTCTTCTCCTTTCTACGTAAGACTGTCAACGTTATTTTTGCTCAACTGGCACGCCTAAAAGCCATAATATAAAACATCTGGTGAGACAGTGACACTAACATTTGACAGCTGCCATCGTCCTTGCTGTATTGTTGATAATTCAAAATTTGTTTTGTTGAGGTTATGTCATGTGTTATGAATTTTAATATTAAAGTGTATTTTACTGTTTAAAAATTATATTATAAACTATAAAAATGGTTGTAAGAACTACATACAATGAAAAAATGCGGGCTAAATATGTTTTTACACGAAAAGCTGGACGTAGTATAATTGAACGTAAGCCAGTATTTTCACCGGATGGAGAGTATGTATTAATTTTTATGTTGTAAATATTAAGCACGTAGACCATTTTTTAAATAATTAATAGTATGTATATTCTTTTTCAGATCAGTTGTAATAATAGTAGAGAATTTAGTTCGTGTACACAATATTCAAACGGGAGATTGTGTTCGTACTCTTGAAACTGATGTATCTACAAATGAGCTCATTGCTATACAATTTCCTGATGATGAAAATTACAATTTATGTGGTTGCTCTGATACTGGCTATGTTATTACATGGACCTGGGAACAAGGAGCTGTACTACGGGAAACAGTAAACATTCTTTGTTTTTGGAACAATGTTTAGAGTTTATATTCATTACTTCTGTAGAAGTTATTTTATTTACATTTCATATATTTCTTATTCTTGCAGAAACTTCAAATCCCAGAAAATATGAAAATTTTAACATTTAACCTTGTTGATAGCAATGAATGTTTTATTACTGCTGTGGAGGAAAAAAGCAATCAACTACATTTTGGCACATACTCTGTTAAAAATGGAGGCCTATTATATGAATACAATGCCTTAAAACTTCAGTACTTCAATGTAATGTGTGTCTCTCTGGGCTGGTGTAATGGTGATAGATTTGCTTGTATCATCAATGGCACAAAGACGCTTTATGTACAAAATTTATATAAACCACATTTAAACATGAAGTAAGTTTTCCTTAATATCTGCAACATCAATATACATTCTTAAGTATTTTGCTTTCATGTTTAATTTAATTATAAATAGACTATTTTTAATTTTATAAACAAACCATTAAACTAATTACCTTTTATTTATATTATAGGTTAGAAAATCATAATAATTTTCGCATCTTAGCAGTAGCAGCTCATCATAAAGATAGTGCTATAGCTTTCACTGATACAATTGGCAGAGTAACTATTATAAAAGGAAACGTATATGACTATAAAAGTGTTGCTAGAGAGGTCCTACATTGGCATTTTCTGCCTCCTATGGCTGTATGTTTTTCTCTACAAGGTAATTTTATTTCTAATAACTTGGAATACACTGGAATTTGATTGTGTAATGTGACATTTTAACAAATTTAATAAAACAAAATTTAAATTGTTGTAACTTTTTTGTTTATGAAACAATACTTTTTTTTTTAATTACTAAATGGTTACCTAAATAAAATAAACTAAACTGTGTCTAAATGTGTTAAGCTGTTTATAAGATTAAGGTGCATAAACACACAGACTAACAAAAATTGGAATTATTGTTTTATAATTTTACTGTATTGATAAATGCCTTGAGTAATAACTTTTGTCATATATCTTTCATGCACAAATGGCGACTAGATATATTTTCATCTTATATATAGATAATATGTAACAAAAAATGTAAAAAGAAATCATTTAAATGTTATATATGTTGCTACGATTTTATGTTGAATGTTCTATATAATAGTTTAATTATTATAGGAAACTACCTTATTTCTGGTGGAATGGAGAAAGTATTAGTGAAATGGACTCTAGGACATTTAGCTCATAAACACAATGAGAAAGCTTTTATCCCTCGTCTGCCTGGCATGGTCAGATTTGTAGCGGCTAACAGTTCACATATAGCAATAACTTTGTCTAATAACTGTAAGTTACTCATCTAAACAAAATATTTTATTTGATATTTCAAATTAACATACTTTTAATATTTAAAATCCTAAGTTCCAAATATTTTAGTATTTGGAATTTAGAAAATGGATGAAAATTGTATAAATTTAGACATAAATAATATAATTATTTGATTTATTTGATTATATTTAGATATAAATAATTTAATTGAAAACGTGTATTATTAAATTGTGGAGCAATGGCGTCAACGCGATCGATTATGGGTACGATTTCCGTAAAGAACATGTAAAAATAGCGAAAGCGAAAATTATCTATCGCTTTTACTTTTTTATTATTATTTCCGAATATTGTAATAGAGATTTTTCAGTTTTATTAAAATATATAACTGTAATTTATAATAAACTTATTTTACAGCTGTGGTAATAGCAGATGCACAAATGCGTGTGACATCTACTATACTTGAATGTGGTGGTTTGTCTCCGATGACAAGAGCTCTCGGTACCTCCTTAGTGTATCATAGAACACTGTCTGCTTTGCTTATGCCGGGCCGTACTGGCCATCTACAATTATATTCAACAGCAACGGATAAAGTACTTTATAATGTAAGTATTATTTGTTTATATGATAAAAAATGTACACATATATTAGAGACTCGCTCGTCTACCAAAAAATAATAGCCAAAACTGCATTTAATTCCGTTTTTGGGGTTAATATCCGGAAACGCACAGATAAAGACAAACCAAAAAATAATAAAAGAGATCATCATATGTTGTATTACATTAATAAAAGCCCCAAACAACCATTCATCTCATACATATATCTTACATGTACAGACAGCAAGCAGTTACATTTTTGTTATATGCATGTATAAAGTGGAAAACATTATATCTTGACACTACACTCTCCCGGACTACCCTGCTTTACAGGAAAAAGCGTGAAGCTATAGGATAAAAAATATTTATATTTATCATAAAATAAAATAACTACTAAATCCTTTTTTTAATAATTTTTGTGTCTGTTATTCTCAGATTGACATAACATGCATCAATAATATACCATCTGAAAGGCGGAACCTGTTCCCTTTGGAGACCGAAGTGACATGCGCTGCACTAAGCGCCGACGGCTTGTGGCTAGTCACGTCAGAATACAGAAACGACAATATAAATTATCCTGAAGAAAAACTCAAATTTTGGGCTTTGAAAACTGATGTGGCTTCCCCATTTAAATTAAATACTTGCGTTAATTTATCCCACGGCGGATGCAATGTTGTGGCTTTAGCACTAAACAATAAGGGTGAATTTTGTGTGTCATCGGGAACAGATGAAAAGTTCAGAGTGTGGAAAAGGGACGTTTCTCAGCAGGATGGTAAAAAAATATCCTGGCATTGCCTTACAGCTTGTTATTACTCATCAGGCTTAGCCAATTTCTTGTCTAGCCCAGTACTAAATAATTTCAAGAGTGGTGAAATTTTGGAAACTAGTAAAGTAGAGGATTTACCATACATGAAGGAGGTTGGGAAGAAAGATGACGTGATAAATAAGATTTTTAATTTACATAGAATAAGTGATGTAGAGGAGAAAAAGGATAATGTAATGGGTGGTGTAGCAATATCCCAAGATGGCTCCCTAATAGCTGCTTGGTTTGGTGCTAAACTGACACTGTGGGATAGTCACTTGTGTAACTTGCGAACTACCCTCTCTCACCCGGCTTTGAGGCCGAAAGGTGAGCAAGTACAATTTGGAAATAATGACGCAGCGCATTATGTAAGTTTGTATATAAATTATTTTTTTACTCCCTTAACTCATTTAATGGTATGACAAAATTTTATTACCTATTTAGCCTTTTCGCCATCGGAAATGCCGTATTAGATTCCATCCTACTACCTATGCGACTTTAGTACCTCAGTAACTTTGACAGTTTTTGAATGATTAAACAAACAAGAGCAGTAACATAGCCGCAGGGAAAATAATTTACAATATGATCAAATAGTAATAATTTCATGCCATTTAAATTTCATAGTAAGCTAATAAAACTAAGTTATGTTTTGTTTTTTAAAGCTGGTTTGTACAACGAGTAACTGTGTTGCTGTCTGGAGCCTTCTCTCGCTGACTGTGAAATGGATGGTACAAATAGAGACAACTTGCTTAGTGTCTGATCCGTTCTCAAACAAAATGGCGATGGTCACCACACATAATGACGGTACAGAAATGTACTTTAACTTATTTTTATAAATTAATGTAGCTATAAAAAGCAGTTTTAAGCTTTTTTCGCGTAGCAGGGTAGTCACAGAGAACCTAGTGTCAAGACACTCCACTCACCACTTTCTGCTCGATATAGAGACATCTGAAATATTGTATCAGGGCGAAGAAAAAGAAATTAAATATATAAGCATTCTCTCGAGTAGAAATGAAACCCATAAACAATTATATTTACAGTTGTCACGTGATATGAATATAGCCATAATAAATTAAAATTATTTATTCATATTATTAATTCATATAAAATAATATATAAAGACGTTTGAGAACACATCGTCAAAAGAAAATAAAGCTACCGCTGTCTCAGAGGGCAGTCAGCCGGCGAAATATTTCCAATAGATGCTGACAACCTCTTATTTACTTTTTAAACATTTTAAAGTGTTATTCCGCACTTAGGAAAATTGAAAAAGACATTTAAAGAAAACATATAAAAATTTGAACGCAGCGGGATTCGAACCCGCGCCTCCTGAATACCGTTCAGGCGCTCTCACCACTGAGCCATGCGTTCTACTATCCGCTGCGTCGAAATTCTTATACGCTTTATTACAACTTATTTTTTGTTGTTAGCAATGTCCTTTTCAACTTCTTATTTGTTCTCCCACTCACTTTAATGTATTATATATTTTTGAAAAGATGTAGGAATTCCAGAGAGAAAGTGAAAAAAATCCTTAATATTTCACGCGAAGAGTTCAGTTCGGTGTATAGGACCTGCGAAGTGTCAAGGGTGTTTAATATTGAAATCGTTCGCCTCTACTATAATTATCTATCTTATACATAATGACTATCTATCTATCCATCTTTTTCTCCTCTCTCTACCTAACCAAATTTGATACTATGCAAATAATGTGTGTCTTTTAAAATAAAACTATTCTAACCGGATTATTCGTGTATATTTTTGTTATACACGAATAATCTACACAAACCAAAATACATTTTTTTAGAAAACCCAATGTTTTGAACAATTTACAGTAATCCGTTGTCATAGGAAGTACCAAAAATTTACGCGATTAAACCCGTTAAAATAGTTTTATATCAAAATGTATAAAAATCGCGAAAGTAAAAACTTTTTCTAATGTGTGTCTATTTTTTCAGTGTTCGTGTTCAGTCCTCATAGTTCTAAACCAATATTAGTTCAAAAGAGATTATTAAACCCTGATGATGGTATATTCAAACAATGTTCTTTCGGCTCCTCTTCGGGCGATGACGTGCGGCTTTATATGATGAGAAATAACTCTGTAAGTAAGAAAAACTTTCTAGCATTGAAATATTATGATTAAAACACATTAGTTTTTGTCAAACATAAATTGGTGCATAAAATTTTTTAAAAAAAATATTAAGCAATAAATTATCAAGACCAAATTTTCATCTGCAGTGTGGCCCGACTATCGAAATATTTGCCCACCCCTGATCTAAATCATTTGAGTGAGATTTGACCCTACAATTAAAGTAATACGATGGTTAAAATATCACGAAAACAATTATTGTGTAAACGAAGGAAGTGACGAATAATGATTAGTTTAGTGAACTCCCGGTATTTTTCAATCTTTAATTTTTTTAATGTATTTTATATATATTATTAGTTTATTAATAAATTTTAATTGTGTGCCTAAAAATTGTACATTGAATTTTACTAGTAGTCAGCAAATCTATTAATTCACAATGTACCTATATATAACTTAATACAGAAATGTCAAGCACATGGTATATGCAATATGTAATATTTATAAAGAAGGTTCGTAAAGAAAAGATTTAGAGCTATTGTTAAAACTAATGTTTTATCTCACAAAGAATATTATGCAGATTGTATAACCCAACGAAATCATAACATATGGCTCGAACTACCACAAAGATAATAAATTGATCTTAAGTACGTTACTGTTACAGACAGTACTTACATGACAGATTAAGTTTCAATTTAATGAAGAACGAAAAAACTTAATTTATATCATTAATTAAACGCCTAATCCATTATTTTAAAAACTGCTTTCAGAACGTTCTCTCTGTATAAACTTTAACTATGCTAAATCCTCCTAAGTAGTGTTATTCCTCCTTGGCCTCCTGTAAATTTGATTCAAAAGGCTTCTAAACTTTTTCTTCGGGTATTAATATGATAATAAATTAAACATTTATTTTTATTAGGAAATCTATTGTCTTGAACCGGAAAAATCTACCACAAGCCATCTTGAAGTGATATCGCAAAGAAATTTGCCCGCGTCTAAGTTTAGTGCTCTAATAGCGGAACAACAGCTTTATGATGTTCGCTCAAATTCTGCGGTCGATGTTTTTGCTTTAAACAAGGACGCTCTTGGAAACAATGCTATATCTCAGGTAATATTTAATATAATATAATATAATAAAAAATACAAATAACATAATAAAGAAGCCGTTGTGGAGCAATGTGCCTGCCAGCGTCTGACTGTAAACGATGGCTTCAATTTACATATACTCTGGGAAATGGTTAAGAATATTTTTTTATTTCTTCAGTCTGATACCTAAGACAAAGGTGTTGAGTTCCGCAAAGATCTGATTTCAAGCGGAAAGTGAAGAACTGAGTGTCATTACACTTACTCTATCTGACTACCCTGCCCTGCTATGCAGAAAAAAGCTTAAAACTGTTAAAAATATATAAAACAGTTATGATGCCATTAAAATGGAAATTTGTGTTTTTACATTTCCTTCATAGTCCGCATTTACTAGCTTGCAACTTGCAATGTACTAATGTATGTTCGTTTGAAACGTTGCAACTCAATTTTGAAGCATATATACTCAACCAAATGCACTTAAGGTAGGTAAGGTTAGCTTTGTGGAAATACCTAAGTTATTTTTAAAGCAGTCCTAGAATACGGATATCGAATAAAAACCCTGCTGAAAACCAAAAAAGCCTGTATTTTTTAAAGGGTTAAGTTCTCAAACGTTTTTTTACTTTTAATTTATTAATATGTGGCCGGTGGCACAAGCGTGTGACTGTAAACGACTGGTTGTGGGTTCGATTCCCACTCGAGAAGTGGAAATTATATTTCCATTTTCTTCGCTCTGGTGTCGAGGTAAAGCGCGGCGTTAAGTTCCACCACTTAACACGCAAGCCTCCAAATTTGGCGAAAAGTGGGGAACGGAGTGTCTTAACACTAGGTTCCCTTTGCCTACCCTGCTGTGTGTGGGTTACAGCGTGAAGCTAAAAAAAAAATATTAATATCAGACAGTAGTCTAATCTAGATAGACACTCCTTAAGAAATTAAAAGTAAAAATATATGTAATTTAAAAATAATCAATATCCCAAATGGAAACAGAACCAACAAACATATAAGAATAAATGTAATATTATTATCTATAATCACTGCATGTCGGATGCAATTATTGCAGAATGGCCTCGTAGATTACATTTAACAGATAGCAAGCACTCGTTATGAAGATATTAACTGTACATATAATAAAAATGCAACTGATCGCATTCTCTACATAGAAGATTTGTGACAAATGTTATTTTTGAAAGTTATTTTACACAATGTTTTTTTTTCTGTTTCGCCTTTGTGCACGCTAATCTCAGAAACCTCTTAACCAAATTAAATGCAGTTTTGTCTATTGTATTTTGGTAATATTTCCTAAAGGTATAATGTTTGTTTTATGAAAATGGGTTCATAAATATTAAAGTTACGTTACGTTAAGTTGAAAATTGACTGAAACTTCTATTTACGCAGACGACGTTGCGAGCGCGTCGCTAGTATTACATTTATATACAGATATAAACCATCCGCTTATATTCTATAATCATTTATACGATATGGATATGCATAGCAATAATTGTTTTTATTACAAAATATAAAGTCAGTTTGTCTGATAAATGATAAAAAGTATATCAACACAAATAATGTTTAATATATTACCTAACATAAAAGCCTTATATAAAAGCCTACGTTCATTATACCGAAAACAAATAATTTTCTATTCTGATACGTAAGGCAAAGCGCGGCGTTGAGTTCCGCCGATTTATGTAGAAAATTTTATTTATGCAACGTAGTTTTGAACGGTAACATACTTAACATTGATAATTTTAAACATGTATTTTTTTAGCTTCACGCTGTATCCCGCACACAGCAGGGTAGGCAGAGGAAACTTAGTATTAAGATACTCTGTTCCCCACTTTCCGCAAAATTATAGACTATTATTATAACCTAGTTGTTATTAACTTATTAAATAAAGGTATTAAAATTTTAAAGTTTTATATTTTTAATGTGCTTAATAAGAATTTTGTTTTAGTTCATGTCAGGAGCTCCGCACATGCTGCCACCAGTAAGCCTCTTATGTCCTTTATTTTTGCAACATATATCTGGCTATGAGGAGATTGAGGAAGAAAGTCAAGAAGATGAAAATATTATGGAAGTAGACACTCAGAGCAGTGATGATGAAGGCTCCGAAGTTAAAACAGTACATGCACAGAAACCCGTTCAGCTCTGGACACCCAATTACGAAGATGTCAAGGAAAAGAGACTGAAAAAGATCTTAAAAGAACCGTTTTTAGATTTAAATATTACATCTTCTGTTTTTGGTGTATGAGTGCTAAAATAAACGCATAAATTTTATTTTTTTATTTTTAAATGGTTACCCGCTAAATGTAATAATGAAGAATATATGAAAAAAATTTTCAGCCCCATTGAAAATTTAATGTGTAGGAACATAAATAAAGGATTTTAAGCTTTAGCCTATAATCAGTCTTTACACTTATTTCATTGTATGATAGAGTATATTCTAGCGTTCTAATAGTCGCTAGCAGTGTGCAAAGTTTTTATTTACCGTAATTAATTAAAAAAAAAGATCGTCTTGTAAATATTTATTTTATTCTTATATAAATATTGAATTGAAAAAATTATCCTCTTGTGTGTACAAGATATTGTAAAAAATATTTTTAATCCAGACAAAGCCTGTTGGTTTTGTTAGTTTAACATAGGATTCATATTATTTGCATTATAATATGCAAAGTTGCAAATGGTTTTAAAGATAACAGTCACATGTACCTACTCGTATCTACTAAACAAACATACAATATTGTGTAGAAATCATTCAGGAAAACAAAACGTTTGAACATTGAAATTAACATATATATTTAATTTGGCTTAGTAAATCTAAAATATATTTATTTTACTTTATTGTGTTCTAAAATTTTGGAAACTTCCTACTTCGAATACATTTTTGTAAGTCTGATTAATTCCGTTATAAATTTTGAGATCAAAATCATCCGAACTAAGTGAAGACAGTGGCAAAAACTAGTGATATTAAATTTATTCACAGCATATGAATGTTATAAACTATTTTGAAGCTAACTGAGCCTTAAAGAAATGGAGCTATTTAAGGAAAATGAAATTAGATACATACTAGAGCGACTTGGCATTTCTTCAATAAATAATTTAAAATGGACTATAGAAGACTACTCAGAAAAATTAATTGGTTTTCTTGGGGAGCATTTAAGTTTAAAAATATATTTTGAATTAGAAGGCGCTATGACTGAAAAGAAATTCTTCGTCAAGTGTATACCACGTCGTGACGAGCAAAAAGCTAATAGCTTAAGGGAAACTAACTTTTTTCAAAAAGAATATGTGATGTTAGAAAAATTGTTTAAAAATTTTAAAGAAGGAACAGGTAAGCATACTTACTAATAAGAAGCTGTTTTGGTTATTTAATGCATTTGTTACAACAATAACAAAATCTATTAAATTGTTGAGTACCTCAAATATTCATAGCGAATCTATATTTTTTAAGTTTTTTGTGTTCTTTTCAGGGCACCGCTCATTTCGTCCAATATGTTTTTATGCTAGAGAAGATGCGTTTGTATTCGAAGATGTTAGACTTTTCGGTTATACGATGCCATGTCACCTATATACGTTAAAACATGATGAAGTATTAGCCACAGTTGCAGCAGTTGCACGATTTCATGCCCAATCATTTATTTTTGAAGAACGTGAGACTAAGAAATTAAAAAGGCCATACAGGATTTGGGAAACGTATAGTGAATATCTCGATGACCCTTCAAAAAATATGCGATGGAGGAACACGGGTATGAAAGCAGTTGTTGATGTCCTAAAGGTGTTTTCGCAGTATAAGTCAAATTCTAATGTTATGAGAAAAATGGAAGAAGAAATGCCAATCATATTTGACAAAGCTTTTCATCTTATGAATCCTAGTACAAAATACAGAAATACAGTTATACACCGCGATGTTTGGACAAACAACATTTTCCTGAAGAAAATGGAAGATGGGCAGACACATGCACTGTTAGTAGATTTTCAAACGGTCGTGTACAGTTCGCCTATGCTCGATTTATCAACTCTCATGTATATTAATACAGAGAAAAAATTTCGAGTTGCTAACATTGACAATATACTTAACTATTATTATGATATTTTAAAACAAGAGTTAAAATTTGAAAATATAAGCATATGTTCTATAATGGATAAAGAAAGTGTTCTAGCGGCATACGAAGAAAGTCTTGTATTCGGAATGACACAAGCAGCACTAATTCTCCCAATAGTATTGACTGATAAAAAACGAAAGGAAATGTTTTCTGATCCTGAAACGTGTGAGAGGTTGTTTTATGTAACGCGCAGCCAAGAATTTATTGATTTAGTTAGAGAAAATGACCAATATCGACAAAGAATTTTGGAACTTTTTGATGAAATTGTTGAAAAATTCGTACATCCGCTCACAAATCATGACATCGGCCAATAATTCGCAGCTATATAAGCTTTCCATTATATGATACAAAGCTGATAAGCTTAAGACTTATTTACACTTAATTTTTATAAGGTTTAAACTACTTAATCGATATTAAAAAATATATTAATACAAAAAAAATATCACCGATTCTTCAGTATCTTCTATTACATCATGATAAAACTTTAGTACATTAAACAAATATGTGAAAACTTAAGTAAAAGTACACAGAAGTAGTGAATGTTATCAATGTATCATAATTTAAATATAATAAAGCCTAGAGTACATATTAAAATTTGTATCACTACATTTCTAACGCAGTGTAGTTGTTACATGATAATTACAAAAATTTATTTAATCAAAATGGACGACGAATGTGAATCAATGCTGAGCACAAATGATATTATAAATGAAAATGATCTTAAGCAAATTTTAAAAAGCAGTGGTTATACTGACAATATTTGTGTAAAGAATTGTGTGATTTATAGTGCCAGCGATAAAATGCTTGGATTTCTAGCGGAATATTGGAAACTAAAGGTCGAATTGATTTCAAATAACGAAACCAAAACTCTGCACTATTTTATAAAGGCCGTGTCCAAGACAAATAAAGCAAAAGCTAACATGGTGAATGAAATGAAATTGTTTGAAAAGGAGGAATTTTTTTACAGAATCGTTGCAGAAAAACTGAAAATACAAGGTAATATTGCCATACTTTATTTTACAATTATTTACTTATTATATCTATAGATTTTTAATTATTTTCTATATGTGTGTTTATATTTTAGATATTAAACCCTGGAGTGCTAATTTGATTACGTCATTCAACGATACTATGGTTTTCGAGGATTTGAACGCCATGCATTATACTATTAAGAACAAATTTCAAACATTAGATGAAAATCATACACTTCTTGCTCTAAAAACATTGGCACGGTTTCATGCGTCATCTATTGTATACGAAGAGATAAAAAGTAAACAACTTGGCAGAGTATATTACATCAATGAAGACTATGTAGACCATCTTGATACTGGAGGGTATGAGATATCTAACACATGGTTTCAACAATGCATGATCGGTTCTCTAGAAACAGTTAAATCTTATTCAAAACACAGTAATAATAAACACATTATTGCATTAATAGAAAAACGTTGGAAAACTATTTGGGAAAACGCGTTAAATCTCAGTAATTTTTCTGCTAAATACCGAAATGTGATATGTCACCGTGATCTGTGGAACAATAACATATTGTTCAAATATAATAAAGTCGGTAATAGTTTAGTACCAACAGACTGCATGTTCGTAGACTTTCAAGCTGTCAGATATCAGCCGCTAGCCGGCGACGTTATGCTTCTACTTTATTGTAATATGGAACCACAATTTCGCGAAGAAAATATGAATAGATTTCTACATTATTACTATAAAGAGGTAAAGAAGATTCTAGATAGTAAGGGTATGTCGATAGATACTATATTACCATTCGAAGATTATTTGATATCTTGCGAAGAGCAAAGATTGTGGGGATTGGTTGTGAGTGCATGTTTAGTGCCTCAATTTTGGATAGATGATGAGTTAACCACCGAAATATTTTGTGACACGCAGAAATTTCAAGAAATACTTACAAAGGATAAAACTGCTTTCATTAAAAGTATGATTGAAACGAATCTCTATATATAATAAAAGAGTAGAAAAGTCAATTCTGTACATGAAAAATTTCAGAAAAATTTTAATTGGGTGCGTTAATATATCGATAACAGAGGCCAAAAATCCACTCAGTAGAATTTTTGTCTGTCTGTCTGTCTGTCTGTCTGTCTGTCTGTCTGTTAATTTGTTCGCCAATCACGCAAAAACTACTGGATAGAAATGAATGAATTTTAGTATGGTGATAGCTTATAGTCCAAAGGTACATATAGGATAGTTTTTATCCCGGATTTCTGTGTAGTTTTTTTGAAAAAAATAAAGAACCGATATAAGTAAATTATTTGTATACTGATATCTACCAGGTAGAATTTAATGATTTTTTGTATGGAGTTAGCTAAGAGGTTAGAACAACATATGGGATAGTTTTCATCCTGGTATTCAATACAACTCCCGCAGAAAAATAAAATTAAAAAAAAAACATTTAAATTATGTCGATAGTTCACGAGTGAAGCTAAATTTGTTTTAATATCACTAATTAAAATAATTATAAAATAAAATAAGCATAACATTTATTAAAGAATACATTTGACCGGTCTATAAAACTTTATATAATCTATATATTTATATAATCTATATGACAACAGATGTCACTACGTTTTCTGCAACGGGTAGCGCCATTTGTTATTATATAGTTGACATTGTATTAGACATATCCGCACTCATTAAAATTATTATTATAAAAATGCAAAAATCTGTATCTCTTCTATTTGTTATGTTTTGACGGGAATTCGTAAAGAAGATTGTTGAAGATGCAGGGTCATATAGGCTACTTTATAAAAAATCAAACCCTAGGAGGTTGAAACAGTGGATGAAACTTATGTATGTTTAGTATATAGTGAGAATGAAAGATCTAAACTCCTTGACTGAAATGAATAAATTTTCCTGAGAAAATAGTTAATGAGGCAAGGTCAAACATAGGCTATCTCTCTTTTTTTAAAAATTACCCTGGTATTCAAAACAGTTCCCGCAGAAAAGTAATAAACTGGCAAAGTCAAATTGCATTGATTATTTGCAAGTAAAGCTATTTTTTAATATCAATAAGTAACACAATTGTAAAATAAAAAGCATAAAGTTTATTTAAGATATTATGACCGGTTTATAATACTATATACCAGATGGTATATATGTACGAAATCTACTATCATATGATAGCAGATTTCGTACGTTTTCTTACTAGAACAGTTATCGTTATATGTTAAAAAATTATATAGACATTGCACTAATAGAGGATGAAAGTGGTAGTTCACGTGGCGAAGCCGCGAGCGGGTCGCTAGTAATTCTTATAAAATTAAAGTTTTACAAATATTTGATGAAATTGTAGAGCGTTATTGTTTAGAAAAAATATAAATTACAAAGTTATTGTTTAATATGTACTAACACTTAAATATAATTTTCACTGCAAACTCACACATTTATTAGTGCAATTAATTTATTTCTTATTTGGGTTTAAACACAACAGGTCGGTTGCCATACTTCCTATGCCACGGATCGTCGTCGCGTTGGCTATAAACGTCACATAGCGGTCTGATCAGCAAGATGTAGAGTAATTCCACAAAGCTCAAAATACTAGCTCCCAAAAATAAGCCTCCCGTTCCTCCTGTTGACACTAAAAAGTAATAATCTCAATGGATCATTGAGAAAAATATTTAACAAATAGCAGTAAGAATTAAATACCTATTATATTCAGACATAATCATATATCTTCAAATCCATCCAATCCAAATAAAAAGAAATCCAATAATTAGTTCATATAACATATCCGAAAAAAATCTAAAGGAGTCAAAAACCGTTCGTGATTTAGGCGTTATATTTGACGGTAGTCTCCGCTTCGATGCTCACGTTGATGCTATTGTCACTTCTGCGTTGAAATCGCTGGGTTTTATTATAAGACAATCTAAAGACTTTAGGAGGGCATCCACCACGATTCGACTTTATAATTGTTATGTTAGAAGTAAACTTGAGTATTGTTGCCAAGTATGGTCACCGTTATATAAGGTATATGATGATCGTATTGAAAAGGTGCAAAAACGATTTTTGAGACACTTGTGTTACAGAATGAGGGTACACGTAAAAAGCTATAGCGATAGACTTAAGTACTTCGAAATTCAACCTCTTCGTGTGCGAAGATCCTTATTGGATTTAGCCTTTTTGTATAAGCTTTTTCATAATAAAGTGGACAGTAAATATCTGCTCGAAAAACTTAATATAAACGTGCCACGAAGACCACCTCGGAACCCATGTCCATTGTTCAAAGTTAGTAAGAACTGAACCAATCTTGGGAAAAACTCACCATTAGCCAGAATGACACGTTTATATAACGCAGTACCAACTATCGACATGGGTTTCGACACTTTTAGCACTTTCAAAAATAAATGTTATGCCTTTTATGCAAATTAGTTTGTCAAAGTAAATTTGTTTATATAATTTGTTTCTGTAGTATTTTCATTTTGTTTAGTTTAGATTTGTGAAATAGTTTTCGATAAATTGTTTTATCTCATTGTTTTGTAATTATTACTTTCTTTTTTATTTTTAATTCTTAAGTTGTATTTTAGAGTTCGTTACTTTATTAGCGCATGTTGTGTACTCCTATAATTGGAGGTACATTTGGTATTTTATTGTCTAAACTTGTATTTTTTGTGTGACATATGTATCTCTGTTGGAGTTCCATATTAAATAAATAAATAAATAAATAAACAAATCTTTATAAAACTTATTATTTTATATGTTTTATAAAAACTTTTTTTTATCCTTCGTGAATATCACTTTAAAAATCTTAAAAAAGCAATCGTAGTTTATTTGTTTATCGTAATTGCAACTATCGCGCTCAGATAAGTATATTCCAACTGTGCCTTAATGACGTTAAGTATATAAGTAGTTATATTTTCTAAATATAAATATTTTACAATAAGTAACTGAAAAATAAAACTCAGATTACATAAAGTACGTAATTATTAATAAGAAAATAAATTGACGTACCGACTAGATCAAGAACACCTCTTACGACGTTTCTCCTGTACATCTCTTTTGGTAGAGTGGATAATCCTATCTCTACGGTAGAATATTTTCTAGTATTTGGTTCTTTAAAGTCTTTAACAACAGATATCTCTGCCTCTGTGCATGATGGTAAACAGTCGCAATATAAACCACTTCCCCTCGACCAACGTGCTTTTAACACCTTCAAACATAATAAAATTAAAATTTATATGACTATTCTAAACTGTTAACACCCTACTATTGTACAACTGGATGGATATTCTTTACTCTTAGTAGAGTCAAGAGGGTTACTAGGACATCTTTATCGCGATGGACTATGATTTATATGGCAAAGATATAACGGGTTCTAGAGCTAAACGTTAGATAACGTATTCTCGTTGATAATCAATATTACAATGAGTATACTATTTAAAAATATTAAAAAAATGTATTATTATTATTTTCTCTGACCGTTATGTAGGAAAATGGTGAAACTACAAATATCTCTAAGACAAAAGCCAAATTTTCATTTAGATTTTTTTTTTAGCTTCACGCTGTATCCCGCACACAGCAGGGTAGGCAGAGGAACCTAGTGTTAAGACACTCCGTCCCTACTTTCCGCCGAATTCAGACACATTGCGTGTTAAGTGGCGGAACTTAACGCCGCGCTTTCCACTCCTCAAGTGGGAATATTTCCACTCCTCGAGTGGGAAACGAACCCACAACCAGTCGTTTTCAGTCACACGCTTGTGCCACTGGGCCGCGACTGGCCACAAGATTCATTTAGATACTTACGGATAATAGCTGTATATTTTTATTAAGACAAATAATTCCGCTCATGTTGCATTTTTTTTCTTCTGGAGTGTTAGGCATAAAGAAATTTGTACAGTTACAATGACGCATCTGCGCGTCTTTCCTACACTGCACCGTGCAGGCTGTATAGGAGTAATACGGATACACAGACAATATATTTTCATCCATATATCGACACTTTCGTTTCTCAGGAGAAATTAGACGTGCGGTGGCATCGTTTTCAATGTTCCTTATTGTGATATAACGTCTGGAATAAATATGAGTATTTACAGTGAGTAGGCATATATGGATATCGCGTGACTAAAGTAAGATATCGAAATATTTTTTTTTTGTTTGTCTTATATCATATATACTGTAAGTTTATTTTTGTCATTAATTTTATGTCACCTTTACTTACTATATTGTATTATTAATATAAAAATAAAACAAGTAGTATTCAATGCTTTTGAGCAGTATCCTTGTGGATAAACTTTAAAACATTTTTCACGCTTTGTCCTACAGTGACTAAAATATCGTAATTTTACGAATAAATTGAATAGTGGATTTTTGTTATATCTATATCATTTAATAAAGTTAAATATTAAATACTACCTACCTATAATTAAATTCTAAATTTATAATTATGACATCAGATCCCAGAGCCGTTAAAGACGGTACTTCCTCTTCGTTTAGAATATATATTTTCACAGGAATTCCCACATCGAAACTTATCATGCCTGGACCTGTTGTCCTGTTGCTAATCATTTCTAATTTAGGCGCGTTCGATCTGGAATTTAATAATTTAAAATTTATGGATGAACTTGTGTTCAATTTATCATCAAGCAACATAATATACATTTTTAATTATATGATTAAGATGTTTGACTTAAGTTACATATGTACTAAAATAATTTTATAATAAAATCTAAAGTTTTTTTTCTTATTTTATTTCATTCTTATTATATAAAATTCCGTCATTTCTGTAAAAAATAAGAAACACCTATGCTTAAATCAAGTACCTAACTGTTTATGAGTCTCAACGTTAGTAAAATAATATTTAAAAAATATATTTTGACGAATAGTATGGACTGTATGGCAGTTGCATATACGACGAATGTGCCAGTCATATATTATTTTAATAAGAAAAAAAAACTGTATTTACTATAAAACCAGACAACATAAAAAATAAAACTCAATAAATTTAAACTAAACTTCAATACTAGCTTAGGCCACGACATCGTCCGCGTAAAATTTAACAAAATAGTTATAATCCTGTCAAGCTGTGATACCCAAAACGCTCCAGCCATTTTAGAGATTAGCCAGAACAACCATACAAACAAAGCTTGCAAAAAATATTGTTTTGGTATGTACCGAGTCTACATATATATGCATTTAGTAAAAAGCTGTTAATTTAATACTTAAAGCAAACACTCACCTGCCTTGAATAGTGTTTATAATATAACACGGACCAAACTCAGTCTCTACGCGTCTAAAATAATTGCAACAATCAAAAGGCTTTCCATTCCAAGAACAGTTGAAGATTATATCACGGCATGGATTCCGAATCTGTTTAAAATGCGATTTATATTTCAAATTTATTAAATACAAAAGTATTTTAATAGGAAGACAATTATCATTTTCTCATACATTGCGTGTTAAGTGACTTAATTAAATATTTGTCTTACTTGGGCGAAGAAATAAAGAAAACTTAATTTTAATATATTTATTTCCTCTATCACCGCGTTTATAGTCTGACGCTGTCCCAATGTGATATAATGTCCTCAGATATTTATTTGTGAAAAATGAACAAAAGCGGTATAACGCCATATAACTCCAATTAACGTCTTTGCGTACTTTAAACTTATAACTTATTTCATTTTAAATCTAAATAAATGAAACATAAATATTAACAAAAAGTAGAAACCATTATACATCACGATTTACCAAATTTGCATAGTAAGTAAGATTATTACTAAAACACAATTCTAAGGGATCGTCTTCTCCACAATATTCAGATATATAATATGTTACACCTTTGAAAAATGATAATTCTTTGAACACTTCTTCCATGCTAAAGTCATGATCTTCACCCCATAAGCTGCAAAAATAAATAAATGAATTAATGATTTAAATGCCTATATAATTTTCTTTTCTTTTTTACCTTCACCCTGCACACAGCAGGGTATGCAGAGAAAATCTAGTGAGTAAGACACTCCGTTCCCCACTTTCCGCCGAATGGAGGCATTGCGTGCTAAGTGGCGGATCTTTTATTAGGTAGAAGAACAAAAGGCAATTATTATGAACTACTCAGTGGAAGTGGTAGTGTCTTGATGGTAGAGTAGGCTCTCTGACTACTAGCTACTTAATTACAAAAAAAGCCTATGATTGTCTTATAGTGAATCTGAAAATAACTACATTTACCTGTTAGAAGCATTTTCAATTCGCACAAAGTTATCGTTTTCGCATACAGCAATAGATGGGAAATTTGTATTCCAGTCTTTATATGTTGTCTCCACAACAAATGATATAGGGTTGTCTTGGAAAGCTTTATATTGTGCTGCGATTAAAAGAGATGATCCATACCACGATAGAATGACGAACATTAGCCAAAATATTCTAATAAATAAAAAAAATACACATAAATAAAAATTATTCTGTCCCAATTGTCAAAGCTATGGTATATACTTAGATATCTTGAAAAATCATAAATCTTTGATATTATTTGTAATGTTGTTTGCCTTTATATATTAATTGTTATTTAAGTACAGCAAAAAATTAGTAACGAATCTGTAAGTATAACATTTTAATAATTACATTGACTTGTTTGGTAATATCATCTTAGAGAGAGAGAGAGAGAGAGAGAGACGTATTGAAAAGTCTTGAAAACATAAAATATTTAATGTCTATGAATATTTCATAGGAATACCTTTCGATCCAATGCCTCTTGGTATCTGCAATAAATCGGAAACCATGTATGGATGTTGTTGAAGGTAAACTTTTGATTCCTTGCCACCATATTTCAATGTATCTCTTAATTCTTTCAGACGTCATTATTACACGCGAATCTGTTGTATTAAATCTGTAAGTATACCTACTAACTAAATATTTTGTAAATTTAGTCTTTTTATACTAAAATGTGGTAAAATATTGATTATCGCCAATTATAATGCTATTACGATTCATTTTTTTAAATATTGTATATATTGATAGCCTAACCTCTGATCATAAAATTTGATAGTCTAATACATGGGTAAGCAACCTTTTTTAGCAACGGGACTACATGCCTATAAACTATCGTAATATAAATAGAGGCTAGGTGGGCTGCGTACAACCGCGGATTGGTCACCCCTGGTCTAATATCGTGAGAAAGACCAGCTGCTTTCATTGTTCACAGCTAATTCGTAGATTTTATCATGGTTTGTAAATCATAATATTGTATGCTATTTATTATTTACAAGGCTTTGTTGTATCGTAAAATTATATATTTTTATAAAAAAAACTGTATTTTATATTTTTTAATAAAACTACAAATATAAAAATACTCAGTACCAACAATCATAAAAATACATAAACACATATAAAAGTATTTTCTCTTTACACTAGTCGTCGGAAAGGTCATGAGGTTATTGCTGTGATGGAAATATGTGTGTGTTCTTCCTGGTCAATTGGCTTGAAAATATGTGTGCAAATTTTCAAGCCAATTTTACGCAAAGAAATCGTTTAAAATACAATTTATCCTAAACACGGCCTCCAATAAACGATTATCTTCAATAAGTACCGATAGTTATAATTTAACTTGATACTTATAATTTATCTACTTTACTACTTTAAGCACATTTTTTTTTAACTTCACGCTGTATCCCGCACACAGCAGGGTAGGCAGAGGGAACCTAGTATTAAGACACTCCGTTCCCCACTTTCCGCCGAATTCGGAGGCATTGCGTGTTAAGTGGCGGAGCTTAACGCCGCGCTTTACCTCGACACCAGAGCGAAGAAAATGGAAATATTAAATATTTCCACTCGTCGAGTGGCAATAGAACCCACAACCAGTCGTTTACAGTCACACGCTTGCGCTTTAAGCACATAATTATGCATATATAGAGAATGAAAACTTTTGGAACTAAAGAAATATTAGAACGTGTGAAAAGTATGCCCTTGTACATTAAAATTTATTGAAATATTTCTAATTATATATTCCACAGGCGACTAATATCTGACTGTACCCGAAGAATATCTGACTGTACACGTGATGATTGCGAGCTTGATTCCCGCTAAAAAATCCATGTTCAGAAAATTAACAAGTACCAAAATCATTGAATTAACTACTTTCTGTCTATCTCAATATGTAGACCATCGTGAAGCTGCTTATAAAAACAGATAACCACAATTGAAACTACACTATACCTTCTATAAAGTTAAGCAAAGTAAGGTAACATACAGGCTATAGAATAACTCAGCAACTAGGTCACTAACAATTTCGAAATGTGGTGACCACTATTGCTCATTTTTTGCTTTAAATATTGTGGTTTACCATATAGCTTTATAAAGAAATTCGTAATTTTCTGTTTCTTACGTGTAACGTCAGCAACATTTACCTACTACACTTATATAAAAGTTATTATTTTAAAATAAAAAAACTTAAACATCGACAGACAGAGTGACAACTTCATTTATTTTTCTTTTGTTTAAAGCATTTTAAAAGGCAGGATTGAATTCAAAAGAATAATATTGACTCGGATTCTCCAGATTCTACTTGACGGTAGTTCCTGTCACTCAAAACTAGTGTTGCTATTTTCTGTAAAATATAAAAGCCAATAGCCAATAGGCTTCAAAATAGGAGGAAAGCGCAGAACACATTTAATCCTCATTTCCACATCCACATTTAATGAGATTGTCTCTAGAAGCTTGACGAAGCTTAAAAATAAACAGCTTACTATCGCAAACAACGATAGACTAAATAAAAGCAAAATTATTTATGCAAACCTCTTTATTACAACAACACCAATACAAATGCTTAAGTAATTTTGTAGCAAAGTTAACAAAAAACATTTATTGATTGATATACATATAGATAATTAACGATAATAATTTCCTAATACATTAAAATTCGAAATAAATTCAATTTAAATTTTTCTTATACTCAAGCTACAGTCATTGCATTAAAATCTTAGGAACGAAATTCTAGTTGTTTATCATAAGATGTTCCTTGTCTCCATTTGGTGGAACCGCCGAGTTCGTTCCAATAAATTGGCCGATATCGGCTTATAGGTTCAAAGTTATCAGTAGTAGACGTTTCACTGGTCACGCGGATGTCGTGACGACGACGGGTATGAATCTCTCTTACCAACTTCACGGTGAAAAAGTAAATAAATTCAAGTACCGATACAAAACTAAATCCTGTCACGAACCCACATGTTGATCCAATGTTACCTATATAACGAAGATAAATTGTATTAAAATCGATTATTTAGTAATTTCTTTTAATAAATCAATTTCCAAAGTTTTCTGTTAATATTATACCTACTCTCAATTTCTCTAAAATATTTCAAAAACATGCAGGTTTATTTTCACATTTTTCCCCACAGAGCTGGGTAGTCACAGAGCACCTAGGTGATAGTGTCAAAACACTCCGTTCTCCAGTTTGTATACTCCACTCGAATTTGAGATGTTGCTTGTAATGTGGAACTGCCTTAGGTACCAGTGTGAAGAAATGAGAATAAATGAAAATAAATGAAACTTCCAAGCGGAAACCAAATCCACAACCTTAGCGTTTGTAGTCAGACGCTGTCCCACTGCGCCACGGCGGCCTGCCAAGACGTATTTATGTTCTAAATATTAATAATTTTCTTATTTATATAAAATATATATAAATACAATCTAAGTATATGTTCATTTAATTTATTGAATCATAAAAGAAACTCACTGATTAAATCGAACCATTTCATAATAACATTCTGTCCATAACAGTCAGCAACTTCCCTCGCATACTTCACATGCACAATAGATGTTCCGGTGAAATTCGCGCCTTGTCTGTAAACCAACAACAAATAATAACATAGTTTTGCAAAGTTCCATTTCTATGCCAATATAAAGGAAGGAACTTCATATACAAGCTCAGAATACTATAGTAGTGTTGAAATTGATTTAGTCCATATAACTTTTTGTGTACATCTTAATTAGAATATTCTTAATGCGATAAACGGAGGGTCATAATACTAGGTTCGCTCTGACTACTTAATCTATTGGGATAAAAATAAATGCAAGAAATTTATACACTACAATTATAAGTAAATACCCCAATTAAAATATCATTTTAATTAATATATAGATCATGCATAGAATATTATGAACATTAAAGAGATACTTTATTATACACGCTGGTAAATCTGGCAACCGAATTATTTACAAAACATCGAAGCGTTTCCCAAACAACAAAAGTAAATGTCAAAATGTAAACAATTGTAGGTATAGTAACAACACAATTGACTAAGTTTTTCGTAAATTTTCAATTTTATTTATTACGAAATGGATTCTATTAAAAAATCCAATTTAATGAACACCGATTTTGAAATATTTGGTAAAGTACAAGGTGTTTACTTCCGGAAGTATTCACAGAAGAAAGCAACAGATTTAGGACTTAAAGGTTGGGTTATGAATACTGCCCAAGGGACTGTTATAGGGCAAATCCAAGGTCCTCGGGAAGCAATAGATAATATGAAATTATGGCTTGAAAAGATTGGCAGCCCAAAATCAAAAATAGAAAAAGCTAACTTCAAGAACGAAAGCCCAATTACTAAAAGCGCATTTAGAACTTTCGAAATTCGTCGATAAAATAGCCGCAAATGAAGTAACAATAATTTTATACAACCTTTTTGAAATGTTATATAAATTTTTTAAAATTATTTTGTTCATTATTAACTTTTTATTTTTATATTTATATGTAAAAAATATGTGTCGTTTTTATCTAAAAAAAATGAAAGGTACTTCATAAACAAATAGAGTGCAAAAGAAATTTTATCGCGTGAAATAATTTCTAGGTTTAAATTATTATATACCCATATTTGAATATTATTTAACAGTGACAAAAGTGTATTATTTTGTATAAATAAAGATATGTATAGTAAAAATCTGATTTTCCCTTTTTTGCTTAGCAGCTTACGCTTTTTTTCTACATAGCAGAATAGTCATTGTCATGACAAACGAGTGTTGGACAAGACTCTTAGATACCTTAGAGAGAAATCAAGATTAATAAAATCATTCCCCGGATCGAACCCCTAACCATCTTATTTACAGTCGTAATCAGAAACCACAATGTCATTCTTACTTAGATTTATGGAATTTATTATACTTACAGCCAATCAATCCGGTCGCTGTCAGGGACTGTATTAAGGTAATCAGGATAAATCTTGACATTTGTAAAATCGTAGCTATAAGCTGTTTTAGAGCAACTAGGATAGCACATGGGACAATCAATTCCACCATGTACCATATCAAGCTCCAATTCTGGCGGTATGGGATCCACATTGGGACGAACTGTTGTTGATTGAGCTAAAATTTACAGTAGGTATAATATAAAAAATATAAATTGAATTCATTATAATTTTGAAGCTTTCGTAGTGCTTAGTTCTAAGACAAAGCGCGACATTAAGTTCTACCACCTAGTGAAGGTAGAGATCACAGTGTTTTTATCTTAGGTTCTGAAGCATGAATGAAAAAGTAAGAAGCAAATGGCTTATTACTACTTTTAAATAATAATTTCTATCCTTACCATTAAACATTTTCAAACACGCCATGTCTCTCATATCACATGTTCTTTTATTAATCATTTTTGGCATATTAAAGGGTGTGCATTTGCATTTTGCCAATAAAAATAGCATCCTGCACTTAAGTAAACAATCACTGTGAGTGTAGAAAGGTAAATATGATGACTCGTCATAGAACAGGCATCCTCTAAGCTTAACCGGTACGTGTTGGATATCTCGAGAAGCTTCGGTAAAACTTGCAGTGACCATAACAGTCATCTAAAGAAAGTGAATTAAACAACTGTTCAAACTAAGTTTCTTATATTTTATAAAACTATATTTTGTAAGTTTCTTATATTACATACAAGTCAGTGCTAGTTAGTGTTTGTATTGACTTACCTGAACGTTTGGACTGATAATTTGCATTGCAAAACTACCACTCGGGGCATCCGGAAAGTCGTACGCATCAGAAAATTGCAACTATAATAAAGAGAAATACATATAAGAAAAGGCAAGACAGAAGAAAAAATCGTATTATTTTAATAACATTTTATGCCAGTGTCTACCTGAGCTCCTTGCAAAGGCATATTGTAATAAAAGTCATCGCTTTCATTTAATTTCATTAAAACTTTCAGACCTTGATCGAAATCAAAATTAGACTTGTTTCCATATTTATACATATCCATACTTCGACTACCATTACTTTTTCTGGAATACGTTTATTTTAATGTTAATTAAAGAAAAGATGTACAAATGAACAATTAAATGTTTTCTATCAATTAATATTTAGTATTTTTTTTTAATTCTTTAAATTTATCAATGGTAAGCCATTGGAAATTGTAGGATATGAATACTTAGCTACAGTACAAAGGCTCATGACGATTTTAAGATTTTATTAATTGAAAAAAGTGGATCACTTACTCCTCGAACGTAATATCTGACTGACGCAAATAATTAAATGTACAGCAATAGCCATTCATTGTTAAACGAAAATCAAAAATTGCCGAACAATTCATTGGCTTTTCATTCCAAGCACATCTCATCAATAAATCTTCACATCTGGGTGTTAACTACAGATGACAAAAAAACTATATTATCACTTTCTATTATATTCTTATATGTCATGTTTATTTTCTTGTATTATAAAAATAAACAGATACCATCTGGAGGTTAGATCTATAAATGTGTTACATATATAAATGTTCAGTATGTTCAGTAGTGTTTAACTGTGATAAAGGCGCAGTGGGACATTTGTTGTAAGCGTGATGGTAGTAGGTCTTATCCTTACTCGAGGAAATGATTATATTTATATTACATTTGGCTATATTAGCTGTGAAGGCGACCAGCCCTGAAGAATTTACTTTGGTTAGACATACAACACTTATGTGGTTTATGTTATGACCACTAAAATGTGTCCTAAGTTTGAATTAGATAACCATAAATAATTTCTTTGAAGAGGTCAAATTTAACAAGCAGCAAATAACTCTTTTAAAATTAATAAAATATTTTGTACTAACATTTCTCATAAGCTCATTCACGTCATAGTCGCCTAGAGCTCGGTGGAGTTTCATAGGTTGCACTTGCTTCTCGTTCATTGGCAATTGATTATATAATAAGCCAAGACCGAGGAGTAACGACAGCATCTGTTTCTCAGTATAGTTTTGATTGCGCTCCTCTTGTAACCTAATTAAAAGTATAAAGTAAAACCTTGCGAATAAAATCAAACTTTAACTGTTTTAAAACATTTTAGAAAACGTATAAAAATAATAACGCAAGAGGATTCGATCTGGTCTTGCGTCTCTCGGAAACTGCCCTAGCACTCTGACCGCTAAGCCATACGTTCTACATACAGCTGTGTCGAATCACTTATACGTTTATTACAGCTTAGTTTTGTTGTTAGCATCTCCATAGAGCGATTTTTACATATTTCAAATTTTATACATTTTCTAAAAATGTTTTTAAATTTCTTAAGTGCGTGAAAAATACTTCAAAATGCTAAATATTCTATTAGTTAAAGAATTTGAAACTTACAAGTTTCTCGCTAGATCTACTATCGCTCGTTTACTAATTCTGTTGTTGGTACATATTCCAATTGCAGGAAAAATTATCTTACTGACAGACACTCCCTCAGGCATTTGTGTGGTTACCAACGGGGCGCGATAATACTGCCTAAATGTGATAAAGACCAATGATACAGAGCATATTAAAGCACTGATCATTGTTATTACCCAAAAAATGCTGTGAAAAATATTAAAAATATATTGAAATGAATAAGTTAAAAGTTAGTTATATTGAAGGATATTATTATCTATGAATCTTTTCACGTTGTCTGGTTCCAACTGGATAATAAAGTTCTAATTTTCATAGTAACCTTTTGTGAAGAAATACTAACCAGTAGGGACTTTGTTGTGTTTAAGTTTTATTTCTAAATCAAACTCTCTAATAATTTATTGATAATTTAATTATGCACTATTTATGTCATCCATGCCATCGTGGCTCAGTATGCCATCATCTGACTTACGATTGTTTTTTGTTTTTTCGATTTCCACTTCGGGAAATGATTGACGGTTATATTAAAATTGTTTTCATTTCTGTGCTGGGGTAAGACAAAGAGCGGCGTTGAGCTCCGCCAGCCAACACTCAATGTATAAATTTTGAAATTGTTGAAAGATTGAAATGCCTTGACAGTAGGTTCTCCCTGATTATTCTGCTTTAAGGTAAAAAGATTGAAGGTGCCTATATTTATAAGATATTTATACTTATTCTTAGATTCATGTCAAAAATCAGAATTGGATGCTTACAATTTTATTGGAAAAATATCAAATAATATACGTATAATATAAACTAGCATTAGATAATATTAGATAATATGTTAAGTAACGTTAAGTCAACTCTGAAAGACGTAATTGCTCGAAACAGGCCTAAGCAAGAAACAACCTTAACAAGTTCACTTGCTCTTCGAGTACTTTCACAAACATACCGTTCGCAACATGATGTATTGTCGTCAACAAGATGCTTAAGTCCACAGATAGATGACTCCGCACAATATTCTTTGCTAACCGTTTTAATACTTAGCTTTAGTGTTTCCATTTTAGTCGGTTTCACAATCTTCTTTTGGAATCGTCTACGGTATGCCATTGCGTACGGCGAGTGATGAGAATTCGAGTCTACCATTTTGTAAAACAAAAGGCAGGTGTCTTCGAGAACACCTCTAGACCTATTGTGACATTTTTAAGTCATTTTTTATTTTAACGTGCACAAAGCAGACAGTTTAATGTTGTTGTTAAATATTCTATTATATGATAAGATCGAGCCTTGATGTCAGGTTAAATACTGTGATTGATCGGTTTTTAGCTATTGATTTAAAAATCAAACAGACTTAATTGTATTGACATCAGTCAACACGTTGTAGGTGCCAATGTGTTATTAAAAGCTAGCTAATAGTTAGTTTAGGACACATTTAAAAGATTTTTTTTTTTAGCTTCACGCTATATCCCGCACACAGCAGGGTAGGCAGAGGGAACCTAGTGTTAAGACACTTCGTTCCCCACTTTCCGCCGAATTCGGAGGCTTGCGTGTTAAGTGGCGGAACTTACCTCGACACCAGAGCGAAGAAAATGGAAATATCATTTCAACTCCTCGAGTGGGAATCGAACCCACAACCAGTCGTCTACAGTCACACGCTTGTGCCACTGGGCCACGACTGGCCACAATTTAAAAGTTACATATGTACCTTTTTTTGAAATCAAAAAATAATTTGAATTTTAACAAGTAAACACATGACAAAAACAAGATTTGATAAGTTAAGTCGTAATGGTACAGGTTATTATAGTCCTTTGTGTAAGGCCTTACGTATAAAGCTTACTCTTAACGACACTAACTAATATGATAAGTGAGAAAGAGTGTTTGTTGGTTTCTCTTTAATTTAAGTTGTAACGAAGCGATGGCATGTTATAATTTTTTAAATAGAGACTGTTAGTAGGTTGGAGAGCGACGTAAGCTACTTTTTACCGCCGGATAACATTTCCAATCTACCTGAGATCAAAAATGATACAAAATTAAAATTCTTAATTCCCATTAACCACACCAGCGAAGCTGCGGATAACAACTAGCTTTTGCAATAAAATTATTTTAGAAAAAGAAATTCTAATTTTACTACTTATTGATACGCATTTTATATCTAGTTTCATATATACATATGTGATGATGGTGTAGTTTACAGGGACACTTTTAGATAAAGTTATAAAATAAAATAGCGTCACGTTTTCTCCCGCGAAGCAGGGTCACGTACTCTGAAGACTTCTCCACTTTCCGCCCGAAAAAGAGACATTGAGTGGCAGAAATTAACGCTGCCCTTTGTCTTAGGTACCAGAGCGGAGAATTGAAAATTATATATAAACACTCCCCCAAGTGGGAATCGAACCCACAATCATCGTGTTTATGTACATTCGGAAGCTGTCTTACTGCGCCTCAACGGCTTCCTATAATAACTATATATGAATAAGTTCTTGAACAATATATTATAATATTCATATTATTAATCAAAAATAATAAATATGTATACAGACAGACAGATCAAAAAGTTTCATTAGGTAACTTGATACAAACTATAATATAAGTATGTAATATGTATAGCGTCAGATGATCTCGTCCATATCCTTTCTCTGCCGGCCACCGGTCACGAGTTGTTTCGTAATTATATCTGCATTTTACAATATTAATATATTCATATAAATTGACTTTGTAAACTTAAAAGTACTCATAAATATTTTGGAATTTTATTAGTCTTTTGGTTCAAATAATAATACTAACGTATGTATTATAATTGGGAGAAAATAATAACTTATCAACGTTATTAACTACTGTTTATGTTTTTTAACAGGCATAAAATTGAAGTTTTGATAAAAATTGCTAATAAAATTGGCTAAATTTTAAAGTTAATTAACTTAAAGATATAAAAAATGGTAACAAAACATTTGTGTGGAGAATGGAGTGTCTCAACACTTACTGTTATATCTCTCTACCTATTCGTACAGCAGTAGATGCAAAATGTTAAAAAAACAACATTACTTTTAAACTTAAGAAAAGCCAAGCCGTGATGTTATAGCAATTACGTAACTTTTGTTTCACTAAAGACTAGGTCAATGGTCTAATGCTGTCACATGATGTTATTAAAATGGGTTTTTGAGTCTATAACATTGTATTGTGAAAGTAAGTTCAATATTTGAATACAAATTAGTACAGATTTTTAAAACATTCTTAATTTATGTATATTTTATCGTTGTGATTAAAATAATTTTACCTACATGTTTCTATATAATATACATGTTTTTTTTTCCACTTTTACCACCTTTATCCTGCGTAGGATAAACAGAGGGGACCTAGTGTCATGGACTCTCCGTTCTCTGTTTTCATCCAGAGTTTGAAACATTGCGTACTAAATGACGAAACTAACCGCTGCGCTGCGCTGGCATTACATGGAAAATGAAAATAACTAAAATAACTTAACTTTATACCTACTCTCGAATGGGGATCGAACCCGCAACTGTCGCTGGATGGACATTGTCCATAATTCCTATGACAAATAGTTATCTTATGAAAAACATTTTTAGAAAACCTACATAGGTCATGAGTTCAGGGTACTAAAGATTTTATATTTAACGATCTGGATGCTAGGACGGCATCCAAAAGTCGCATGTTCGATATTGCTGCTTACATTTTTTTTTCGTTTTTTAAAAATAGTTTTCTTATCCTAAATGTGCAAATGACATTTAAAAACATGTTGAGAAATCGTTATTTTGCTATAACCTGAACAGCGTAGTATTTAAATGCGGTAGTAAACCAACACAGTAGCAGGCACATATTTACCTATAATTAAAACAACTTTGAAATATACTAAAATTTATTTTTATTGTACTCGTGCAAATAAGTTTATCGTAATAAAACAAACAAACGCTTGAAAATTATACACATAACTACACGAAAGCATTTGAAGCTATCTCTACAACATAAATTCAAGGATAGGTACTAAACGGTCTCTTATCACGATTTAGTACTAACAACAATAAGTCATTGTTTTGTTTAACAAAGAATAATAATAAAACATGTCAAAATCATATGTTTACCAATTTTTTATTCAAAATGAGTGTGCTTAAAATTACTTTTAGAATTGAAGGTAAGGTATTACAGCAATGCTGGGTGCTTGGTGGTGGGTGAAACGTTCTCTTAACTTTAACTTGAAGACATTTACCGAGAGCGCTTCGGTCTGTGTGCTTAATTGAATTAATATAGTAGTAGTTATTTCGATTAATATATCAAGTGTTTGTGTGAAGTGAACTATTTTAATAAAGGATTATACTCAATAACTAAAGGACGAAGTATGTACATTCTCTGTTAAATTATTAACGCTATTTTAACAATTATGCATATTATTATATGTTTGAAGCTTATGTGATATAATCGTGGATATATATTATGTATGTAAATGATACTTTAGATTATTATCATTTATCAATTATAATGAATGCTCAAACTGTTTCTAGCACGCAAATATTATTTGTATTGTACCTATTTCGTATTGACTATAGTTCACAATTTTGTTTATTATGTTTTTATACTCATATATTTTATCATTTTCTGTGGTAGATGATGGAAATTTAATGGCCGCTCCATTCTTCATGTTATTACACTGTTTTTTTTTCGATGTTTATCACATAGCTTACTGAATGATATTTCAGAGAATTTTGACTATTAAGCATGTTTTTAATTGTTTTAAAAAATGTTTTTTTATTACTGATGTACAATAAAGAAGTTAGTATCATCTCCGTGCATTTCCTGCATTTTACTGGTGAAAGCCACCTAGTAATATAATATATCATTCCATTCTCTGTCTTCCGCCTTTCAAAGAAATTCTATGAACGGTGACGGGACGCACTTAGTTAACTATGAAAGTACTATTACTTCGGTTATAAATGTAAATATTTTTCCAAATGACATTTCAACCCACAACCATCGCCATCAATGAGTGTCGCATCAACTGCGCCACTGTGGCGGATATAAAATTACTTAATCTAGATAAAAATGTTTTTACAAATATGTATATGTATAAGCAAATCTGAAATTGGGGTCATACCGATGATTCTCGAATGATGGGCATTTGAAAGTAAGGTCACCTTAGCCTTGGTGTATTGTTTGAGTCTCAATAGCGTTCACATAAAATACTCTTGTTTACATAACATGTTTTTTTTGCATTCTTTTGTTTTTGGTGATATTCGTATTTTTTTAACTAAAATAGATTATACCTTCTACTATCCGCAATGTTAAACCCTCATGGAGTTCACAACATAGTCTAGTTTGTATTAATTATGTCAGCTTTTAATAAATAACACTTCGTCTTCTTTTAATTTATGGCTTTCGAGCGTGTCTGTTGACCATCCATCATTTTGCCAATATCTCGTTAAACACACAAAGATTAATAGAAAGACCTTGAATGTCACAAATGACAAATCACAGTTGAAAATAATTACTTATATTGTTTGAACTACTTTATAATACTAATCATATGTTAGCACAATTTACAACCAAGAAATCAAGAAAATTAAAAAACACATCGAAAGTAGGTATAATATGTAATTAGGTAATGAAGGCAATTTTATTTCTAGTCCAAGAAGGCGTCTTTTAGGATAAATACCAGCTCTAGTGTTTATGTAAATAAATCATAAATCTCAAATCTCAAATCTGAAAAGTATAATTTGTAATATTGAAATGGGGTAACTCAATTTGTTCCTTTTCAGTTTAATCTCGAGGCTGAAAAGTCGAGGTGTAGTGAGACAGACATCTGACTGTAAAAGCAATGGTTACGGGTTCGATTCCCACACGGGGAATGATAATATTTAAATGATTTTCAGTTCTTCACACTAGTATCTAAGACCAAGCGCGATGTTAGGTTTCACCAACACGCAATGTCTCTATTTCAGTCGGAAAGCGGGGGAAAAAGTCTTGACACTAGGCCCTCTCTGCCTCGTTTTCAAGGAAAAAGCGTAAAGTTGCTTAAAGAAAGTTCTACCAACTAATAATATAATCTAGATCAATACTTAAAATTTCAGGCAATATGACGTCTAGTATATTACTCCTAGTCCTTGCAAGTACAACGTTAGTCAGCTGCATCCCTCCACCGCATCCTGCGGTGGTTGCTGTTAGGCGAGCTGAAGAATTACTACCAGCACACCAAAGAAGCCCAGCGCTCAGGAATCCTCACTTATTGCAAACTTTAGAATTAACCAGTCTACTGCACAATGGAGAAAAACCGGTAATTAAATAATGATTTGAATTTATATAAAATAGTCATACATTTCTATACTTGAAAGCTTTTCGAAATTTATATGTGTACTGTTTTATGTTTTTGATCGTCGGAAACCTTTAATAAATCATATGATTTAATTTATATTCCTCTATATAGGCCATCGGTTGTGGGTTCAATGCCCACGTGATATTATCATTTTTTTTTTTTTTTTAGCTTCTCGCTGTATCCCGCACACAGCAGGGTAGGCAGAGGGAACCTAGTGTTAAGACACTCCGTTCCCCACTTTCCGCCGAATTCGGAAGCTTGCGTGTTAAAAGGCGGAACTTAACGCCGCGCTTTACCTCGACACCAGAGCGAAGAAAATGGAAATACTACATATTTCCACTCCTCGAGTGGGAATCGAACCCACAACCAGTCGTTTACAGTCACACGCTTGTGCCACTAGGCCACGACTGGCCATATTATCATAATTAGTTAATTATCATTTCTCCGCTCTTAAGAACAAGACAAAGCGCTGGCAATGTTTCTTGAATCCGAGTGGAAAGCGAAGAATAATGTGCCAGCTTTGCGAATAAAAAGAATGAAGCTAAAAATTAGTTTATAAACATATACGAAGTATTCTTAATCAACGCATCAACGGTGGCCTATGGATAGGAGACCTAAATACCTGTCCAATTAATCTCATGTATGTAATTTTTAGTGACGCAACAGATAATTGGTTTATGTAATTATTGTTAAAATAATCGAAATATCGTTTGCTATCTGGGTTGTTGCTTCAGGCTGTTAGGTCTGCGCTCGTAGTTTTCTTTCTATAGATAAATAGGCGTCACGTTTTATATAAAGCATTGATTTATAAAAATCCAAATAGCACAAATAACGTTACGATTAGTAGAAAAAATATATTTTATTTAAATGAATATTTTATATGAATGTATTAATTAATATATTAATATTAAATTAATATTTTTTTACATCCTATGTCTAAAATTTCTAACATACGTGGAGAATAGACTAATAGTGTCATAAGACCTCTAAAACATCATCTAGAATTAAAACAACATCTTAAAAAATCTAGTTAGGTTTTAAAAAAACGGTACGGTAAAAAACGGTAAAAAATAATAAAAAACTTAAGTATTTGCGATATTCATTAATCAACTATAGTCAATTTTTTTAATAAGTCCAACTCTTATGACACTTGAACGTAATATTGTCCGTTTATTTTTCCATTAAATATTTTATTTAAACTATCAAATAATTTTATTTACAGGTGTTCGAAAGAGAAGCAGACAACGTCTCTCGGAGAGAAATCTACAATATTTTGACACATGCCGGCTTAATAGGGCGTCAGAGACTCGCCAACCATTTCCCTCCACAGTACAGTCACAATTATCTTCAAAACCACGAACCGTTACTGTCACTCAACCCTGATTTATTGCAATATTTATAATGTGAACTGCATTTAGTTTATCTATACAATTGATAACTTGTAAATAAATAAATATTATGTAAATAAATATTAAATATGGTTCGAGTAACCTAAAAAATATTTTATTTTTAGGTCACTTTATTATTATTGTTTACTTATGAAACATAAATCTTCTTCGTCAAATCTTGTCTATACGCTTAGTTAGATATTTCAAGCAACGGATTTTGACGTAAATTTCATGAATGAAGATGCAAATTTATATGATACGACGATCAAAAACTTAAAACAGTAACAGTAGGTATAAATAATTAATAGTAAAGAAAAGCCGAGAGTTTCGAAGACTTTTTTTTGCACTTATATTGCAAATACAATATCTACGTACGATTTTTCCTATACGTGAACGTTAATCGTTTTGTATGGAAAGTTTATTTTAAAATAATTACCCCTATTATACGATATTAGTAAAGATATAGGGCAAGGGCTTTTTTACATTTAAAAACCATAGTTATATTTTTGTCACTTTTTATAGTATCTCTATTATATTATGGCATTATGAGTGGCACAAGCATGTGACTGTAAACGACTGGTTGTGGGTTCGATTCCCACTCGAGGAGTAGAAATATTTAATATTTCCATTTTCTTCGCTCTGGTTTCTGGTGGTGGTGGTGGTGTGTAAAGCGCGGCGTTAAGTTCCGCCACTTAACACGCAAGCCTCCGAATTCGGCGGAAAATGGGGAACGGAGTGTCTTAATACTAGGTTCCCTCTGCCTACCCTGCTGTGTGCGGGATACAGCGTGAAGCTAAAAAAAAAATCTACGTACGATTTTTCCTATACGTGAACGTTAATCGTTTTGTACGGAATGTTTATGTTTTAAATTATTACCCCTATTATACGATATTAGTAAAGATATAGGGCAAGGGCTTTTTTACATTTAAAAACCATAGTTATATTTTTGTCACTTTTTATAGTAAATTAAAAAAATAAATAGCTTCACGCTATATCCCGCACACAGCAGGGTAGGCAGAGGGGAACCTAGTGTTAAGACACTCCGTTCCCCACTTTCCGCCGATCTCTATTATATTATGTCTTTAAACGTCTTTATCACATTTTTAAACCCCAAATATAGGTGTGATGTGAGTTTTAACTTTGATGTCTGTGTGTAAGTTGGTCCTGTTTTTGGTACTGTAGCTGTCAAAAGAAAGGGCTGATTTCGCCGAGATCTTTGCGTTCGAAAACCGCCCTTGAGGTGGAGTTTGGCTATTCCTGGTAAAAACTAGTCCAGCAGTTTAAAGAGTGTCACCTCTTTTATAAATATTTTAAAAGGTTGTTTCTTAAACTACTTGTGAGTATTGTTTGCGTGGGATTTATTTAAATCTTTAATTTGACGTGGTTTCTTTAAAAAAATATTTGTTAGATTATGTCACTGTGTACCTATTAGAGTGACAAATAAAAAAAGACCTTAATATATTTATTCCCACAAATAGATGAAAGGTTGCAAACGAGCAGGAGGACCACCTTATGGTAAGTAGTTACATTCGCCCATGGACATCCACAACATTAGAAAAATTGCGGATGCATTGCCGACCTTAAGAGGGCAGAAGGAAAGAAAGGAAGAAGGATGGGCATGGTCGGAATAGGGAGAGTTGGCTTACATGTCAACTAACTGGAACACATCATCAGATGTTTGGCGGTTCGTCTTTGACATGATAGTGGTCGCTAGCCTGTCGGAGAACGTATCGCCTACCACCAAGCTTCTCGGTTACCCGCCTTTTACGGGACGCTGCCCAGCGACGGAGGGGAATTGTATTCTAACCCGTCCTCCACGGGTCAAAACTTACTTAATGTATTATTTCTTAACTTACTAACTTAATTTATTATTTGTTACATCTTTATTAAATGAATATCCACGGAATTAACACAAACATATTTTGTAAAGCATTGTAATTACCATAACCTTCAACAGCACAGTAGGTACTTCACTACATTGCACGATATTGCTTAATGCTATAATTATCATATAAAATATAAATTGGCTTGCACAATGTACAAGAGTTTATTTTACTAGTTACTATTTAACGATTCTGAGTACACTTGTTATGTTTGATTGAAATCTGGTATTCATTAGTTTAAGATGCCACCAATAACTTGTAGATTACATATAAAAGAATATTGTTCTAATTGCTCATTTGCCGGCGTCCATTTTGTTGCTGATGACTCAAAACATTGGACTGAGAGGTTGTATAATTTTCAAATATAGGACCAATAATAATTTATGTGTCGTAGCGAACTTGGACAGCGTCTAATTGTAAACGCGAAAACTGTGGGCTCTATTCTCGTTTGGGGGAATGATTATAAATTATTTTTATTTCCCCGCTCTGGTACCTAAGAGTAGGTAATCTAAGCGTGACGTCAAGTTGCGCCACCTTACATCCAATGTCTCGATTTTGATGTCCTGGCAGTAAGTTCTCTCTGACTATCTTGCTATGCATGAATACATGTATTCGGTCGTATAAAACGCTACTTGTTTAATTGATCATCATTTTAAATGAGTTTGTATTTTTTTTAATATTCATTCAACTATCACTCAAAAACAAGTAAACACAAATTTAGTTCTCTTTTATTATGTACAAAAGGTGGCTATGGATGGGGCTTATCGTCCTCTCCTGGTATGGCTCTGCCCTCCTGATTATTTCAGCTTGGAATGCCTTTGTTCAAAGCCCTATTAGTTTTGGCGTAGAAACAACTTACACCGATTGGGATACTAAGTTGCCAACTGTGGCGATATGCGAATTGTCGAATGACGACAAAATATATAATGTATCCGACACGTAAGTATTTAAAGTTTATTCTACTTATAAACAATATGCTGGAATGAATATGTTCGAATGAATTAAAATAAGATGTATATTCGCCTGACTATTCCAACTCACAACCATCTTGTTTCTAGTCAAAGACTATCCAATTGCGACACGTCGGTGTAAGACGTCCTTACTAGTTTTGATAGCAACATCCAAAGTTTAGTTAAGAAAAATGGAGAGATAAAGAATTACGATAGGAGAGATATAGATAAAGAATTACGCAAAAATACATTTAATAATAGATTTATCTTTACAGAATATGGACACCAAACCATCTTTTGGACCTTGAAGATGTTCTGAAAGACATTGCTTATTTCCAAGGCGTTGCCTATAGTTTAATAGAAGTTTGCTATACATCAAAAGCTCAGAGCCCGCTATGTCCGCATTCCAATTACAGCTATTATGCCCAATTAGTCCGAAGCTCATGTCCGAAAATATTGCAAAATTGTTCTTATAATGAAGAAAAATTTGATTGCTGCGAATATTTTCAACCCATAGAAACTGATCTTGGAACATGCTTCATTATAAATTCTATACAGACTAAGTACCTACATGTTATGCTACTGCCATTTAAATATCTCGTTTGGTGTAACTCTCACTGTTAAACCGGGTATTATAGGTTCAACACACTCTCTCACTTATTGCCAATCTACGTTTTTTTTTAATTTTCAAAGTGATTTTTATAACCAGAAATAATATTAAATAAAAATATAAACTCTAAAAAAGTGTATTGCAGATATCACCAAAAAAATATTTTGTACAAATCAATTATTTAAAAAATGGCATAACTAATCAAAGAAATCTTAATCGAAACAGATATTTAAAGTTGTTCTAGGCAAAAACTGGAGAGAAGAGTCATAATAGGTTACATGATGTATGAAAAAAATGTAAAGTAATAATTATATTTAAATAATTTGCCTGTACTGCTCGGTTGACGACAAGACAACGTGACAAAATGCGGTATTGAGTGTTTTGTCACTCAAGTCTCAATGCCTCAAATTTAAGCGGTGGAGAAATAAATTAATTTATTCTATATTTACTCTGCTTGGTAGGATAAGTATGAATCTGTAAAAATAATTATAAATAATATTTTAGGAACCCTAATCCATATCCAATGATTAGCAATATGAAGAAGAAGCGAGGAACTCTTAAATTTCAAGTATTATTAACCTCTATGGTGAGCAATAAAATATACATAGTTATGTATGGCAGGCAACGCCTGTTCGCAGCTTTGCCTACGTAGTTTCAAATTTCAACCGATATATAAAACAGTTACTTTAGAGCAATTTTGTAGAACGGCCGAAGCTTAAATTGTTGTAGTTTGTAACTTTTTTTATTTGATTGAACTGATTTAAATACAGTAAACTAAATGATAGGAGAAGATTAACAAAGTACAAAAAAATTTTTTTTAGATGTACACTTTAGGAGAAGATGAGATCCCCAGTATAACAACTTTATATTCATCGAGTTTAAAAATAACACTTGGGAAAATATATCGGTAAGATGTTTAAGTTCGTAATTTTAAAGTTAAAACTTTTGTAATAACGAAATCCAAGTAACTAAGAATTTAAAATGATAAATATGTTATTTAAAAATTTATTACAGACGTCAAGTAATAGTACGTAATATAGAAAATGATCCGCTTATTACCGAAACGACACCAGAACAGCGCGCTTGTCGATTCCACGACGAAAATGATGATGGGCTGTACCCGCATTATTCTTACAGCGCATGTAATATACAGTGTAGAAAACGGGCGCAAATGAATATTTGCCAGTGTAACGATCACTTCATGCTTGGAACAAGTAATTATCACAGTGTGTATTCTATTTCAGCTTGTCACCGTCCATAGCTGCAGCCTTCCTTTGTAGAGCGCCAACTATCCCGGTGTTCGTATAGCATATATTGTCTAAATATTTTGCTTACAATACAAAATAAATATATTATTGTAGCACCGGACGATTGAATTAATTTATTGATCTTGATCTTGGTAAAATTTGTTAATTAGTTGAGAAATCTATTGTGTAAATTTAAAGGTACCTAATATGTTTTATTAATTTTAATTATTTATGGACAGCTGCTCTAACTTGCTGTGATCACAAAAATCTTAGTTTAAAATGTTAGTTTAAAAGTAAAATAAATCTTACAAAATCTTTCAAATTTGGCAAACAAGATGCAAATACACGATTTATAATTGCTTTCTTCCGCTATATGCTTGTGTAAATATCTATACTATCCAATCAACTGTTCTATTACAGCTTTTGCTTATGTAACAGTTCTATAATATATATTTATAACAGTTTCTTAATAAATTAATATACATAATAAATTAAAATTACACAGCTGAATCCGAAAGATGTAATATTTCTGGTATGTGGTGTCTCCATACGCATTACAGTCATCTAACGACCCTCAAGCCAAGTTGGGCACACCGTCCCGGGCTTAGCTGCGATTGTTTGCCTTCTTGCGATGAAACAGAAATAACTGTTATTAAAGATGTCATCACATCGTAAGTATAATCATATCCTAGAAGCTTTGAATACCATATGGATATACGTGTATATATTATGCACTAGTAGCCCCCTTGACATGTATAAAACAAAATAGTATATCGACAGTAATAGTGGTTTGTGTGTGTAATATTTATGTTATTATTTTATAATATTTCGTATTTATTATGAAAAATATGACTACACTTTTCTCATGAAAAATATCAAATTTCTTTCTTCTCTGTTCGCATAATCCTTATGAACTTGTTGTTCAAAGTACTGTATAACTGATTTAAGACTTCTTTTCCAGGTATGGAAGTCATTTTTGTTATTTACTTTTAAAATATATTATGCTATAATTTTTCTACTTTCTAATAATATTTTGCGCATTGACATATTTCAGAGTGAAAACGAAGAAAAAGAAAAATTCTGATATAGAAATGGTACTATCATACCTACCAACTGAAAGGTTCAAAAGAAATGTTGTCAGAAGTAGATTGGATTTAGTAGGTAAATACTAATAGTTCCTAAAAAAGGGTCTAAGTATGTACTATTTATTAATTAAATTTTAATTTAAATAATATTTTAATACTAATTAGAGGAATTTAATCTATCCCTCTTGGGTATCACTGAGAATCTAATCAACTAAACGGTCCGAATTTCAGAAAAAGGTAAAAGCCGAAAATAAATTTATAAATCGATGAAGTTAATTAAGCATCACATGACCTATTTACTCACACAAATTTATAAAGTCTACATATATAATGAGCCTCTAATATCTTCACAGATTACACACTTTGTCCCGCATAGCAGGGTATTTAGAGAGAACCTAGGTGTCACTTTCCGCCAATATCGAGACAGTACGTTAAGCGATGTAAATGTTACGGACTCGCTTTGTCTTACGCACTATAACGGAGAAATGAAAATTTTAGCTATTTCCCTTATTGGGAAATGAGCCTACAACCTTCGTATTTCATCAGACGCTGTTCCACAGCGCCACAATAGCCTCAATATCTATCTAAAATATGTAATCTTTCCGTCCTGCACAATCTTAAAAACAGCTTTTATTTTCCTAACTGTTTGGTAAACATTATTTTTTACAATTCCAGTGTCTGTGGGTGGCACGGCGGGCTTGTTTGTCGGCGCCAGTTTGCTCAGCTTTGTCGAATTAATATTTTTTTTCACCGTCCGCTTTATCAACAACATTTGGCTGGAAAAACGTAAACACAATAATGCCACCGTCAAAATAAGAAAATGAAAATTAATAATGCTAAGCAGATATTAAAAAGTTACGTCTCTTTCGCGGTTTCGCCCGCGTAAACTATAGAATTGTAGCTATTAGGCATTTTCGGGAGCCCGCTTTCTCTCTTAAATGACAAACTGATCAAATTTATAACATTATCAAATTATGTATAATATTTTGTAATATTATAGAAATACCAGCGTACGCACGAAGGGGTTCTCTTTTTTTTTAACGTCACGCTGTATCGTGCGCACAGTAGAGTAGCAGAGAAAACCTATGGCTAAGACACTTCGTTTCCCATTTTCCGCCGAATTTCGGAGGCACTGCGTGTTAAGTGGCAAAACCCAACGTCGCGCTTTGCTTCGAGACTAGAATGAAAGAATTGAAATATTTAAATATTACAATTCCTCGAGTGGGAATCGAATCCATAACCTTAACCTTATCACTTTATAAGTATTAATTGATCTGGCAGAAAACTATTTGTTTCAAAACAATTGTATGCCATTAGGAATAATGTAGCTTTTTAACAGTGAAAGAAATTTTATCGGAAATCGGTTCAGTAGTTTCGGAGGTTACTTACCTCGGACATACAAACTCATCAACGCTTACGAAAGATAAAGCGTTATCTACTAGAGACCCGCTCGCAGCTTCACCTGGGTATACTATATGACTATAACTATTTTACTATTTAGCCACACACATCGCCGACATCACATTAGAAACCTCTAAAATCATCAGTGTTTCTCGACTGTAATATGTGCGCATATATACCTTCCTCTTCAATCACACTACCTATTAAAAAAATCGATGATTCGCTGTATAGTTTTGAAGATCTAAGCATACATACACACAGATAGACACTGGAAGTGATTTTGCTTTATACTACATATGTAGTGAAGTGTAGATGTGTGTTTATTATAAGTCACTGACACTAAAAAGTGTACTCACAAAATGATGTCATAATCGTTCTTGCCAACTGTAAGGGAATGACCTAAAAACACAATGCACTAAATTACGTAATAATAGCTTCAAATGCAGTCTCATATCATTACAATTATAAGTCACCGTAGTCAATGAAAGCTTGTATGTAACCTTTGGACCCAGTTTTTAACAGGATGCCCATACTTATGACTGATGTAACAACCAAATCGCTGCCCTACATCTTAACAATATCTAATATAAAGGGCATTTATAGAATCATTTATGTATTCTTTTATGTATCTACTTATACCCAGACTACTTATAAATTGATTTACAACAAGAAACAAAATGAATACTATTGTTCTAAAAATTGTATTTGTTAATATATATTCTTTCTATAGGTTTATTTAAAAATTTGTGTAGAAGTTGTGTAGAAAGCTAATATTTTCAATGGTATTTTTATTTTTCGCTTTATACTTCATAGTAGGACCGACAGAGAACCCCGTGTCAAGACACTACGTTTTCCGCTTTCCGCCCAAATTCGGCACATTGAGAGTTGAGCGACGTAGTTCAACGTCGCATTTTATTATGCCAGGGGATATGAAAATAATTTAAACATGATAATTTCGCCAGGTTGGGTTCGAACACACAACCATCGCGTTTACATGCAGTGGGACAACGTTAACTAACCCACTGCATCACGATGATTGTTTTATTGTAAAATAATGTTTTATAAATAATAAAATAAGTAAAGTAAGTAATTAAATAAGTAGGTACTACGTACGCATGTGTTTAAGACATACGCTTTTATTTAAAATGATACACGCTGAGACAAACCTGAATCTCATATTGTATCTTATAAGGTACCATAATAATTTGTTACGTTGTCTATATGTACTAACTTCTTTAAAATTTTAACTACATATGGCAAAAATCTCTTAAGAATATTGAGCATATTTTAAGTTTCCAATTTAACCAATAACCAATAAAGTTAACCAATTTTTGTGTATTCCCCCATAACCATTGTTTTTAAACAAAAAACCATATCCAAAAAATTAAATAATTTTAGAAGCAAGTAAATTATTATTATCAATAACAATGATAATTTGGTTGACAGGTACATATAAAATGTAAATTATATTATAGGTACACTAAAAAAGAGCTTTTTCTGTTCTAATGGTATTATAACATGTAATTAACAAAGTTATAAAAAATATCACGTTTTTATAAAATCACATAAAATAAAACGATTATCATTATGCATTTATTTTTTATTTTAAATAACAAGAGTAGTAATCTAATCTGTTGTAACACAGGTATACCGTATAAGAAATAGTAAGTACTAAAATAATTTGAACTAAAAATCTCCTTTATAATTACTGAGCTAAATACATATCTATTAACAAACAATAGTATAGTGTTTACATTTATGTTAAACAAATCAAAACAATTACAATAAAAATTAAAGACACATATAGGTTCTTTTTCATTATACCGCTAAGTGGTAAAAAATAAAATTATTCGTAAAATTATAAGAACCATTTGGTTTGACTTATAAGTAATAATTCAATTCGTAATCGTTAATTGTCAAATTTTATTTTTTTTAATTTGACAATTATCAATGTGTTTAATACAAAACAAAGCACTTTCGCTCAACAGCTTTGTTTTGATTAATTTTTAAATTTCAATAAATTATAATGGCATAAAGTTTGAGAAAATCTTTAAATTTAGGAATCTATTTCACTTTTAGGTACTAGTAAACATGACTGACACAAACACTAAATGAATTTGCGATAAAAGTTCAACTTTCATACACAGCACTTGTACCTCTGACCTATAAACACTGTATTAAATCGATAAAATTATTGTACAATCACCTCCTTACGTATTTACTTTGTTTCATTGTTATTTTCAATTCATGTAAGCACTAATTGAATTAAAATTAAGACTCAAAATACTGTTTAGATAAAGTTAGTGGGAGCATCATTTCCTATCAAGTCTTTAATTTTTTTATTAAGTCATTTTTCTTTTATATAATTTTCTCTAAATATCAAGAGCCATCAAGAGAATTTAAAGCCAAATTCCGTAATATTTATTGTAATATATTATTTCAACCGGTTTTTCGTAACCCCAGAGTATCAAATTCTTCGCATCAACCACCAACGGCTGCATGGGCCGTGCGGATGGACGCGGCGGTATCTCATGCAGTGATACTGAGGCACTTGTTGCATACGACGAAGAGCTTCTAACTGCCACAAAACAAATGAATTTAACGTGTATATTTCTAAACTATCACATACAATCATTATCTACTAAAAATATGAATGTAAATTTAATTGTAAATAGCGTTTCTTCAAAACAGAGCTTTTAAAATCATAGTATAATTTAATCACTTGACAATTAATCATAAGATTTTCAATATTTCTGTAACTAATATGTACATAAACAGTAGTTTGAAACAATTTTTGAATTCACTAAAGAAACAAAAAACTCACGTAATCAATATTTCCACCTCTAAAGGGCTGCGATTCCACAGTCACAATAACACACAACAAAACTATTAACAGAAAACAAGTAAAGGACTTCATTTTGATCGATGAAAAAATAAATGATTCAGCTGCGAACGTTGTTACGACGCGGTGCTTTTTTGTCTAGTGCCTTGGCGCGACTATTCCCGCCGTTTATAAGGGAGCGCGCCCACACTTTCTTCCCGACAGGCGACAACATACAGGAGGCATAGAATTAAGAAGTGCGGAAATGATAACGTATTTAAAATAAAATAAAAATATATATTGATATTATTTTTTACAATGACCTGATTATGCGATATTGTGCGTAATATATTCTGCCCGGGTCGTATATGTTAGAGTAAACACGAATGAGTCACAGCAGTAAATTTTATCAAATATTATAAAAAAACAAAGATGTAGTAGCTTTGTTAGTTATGCTTAAAATATACGTCATATAACAGACATTGGTTTTAGTAACATTGAACATCAAATTTAAACTAAGTTAATTACTATTAATAATGGAATAAAATATGTATTTTAAATTTATTATATCAACTCAAAGAATATTGTATATACTGAATAGATTTTTTTAATTCCAAGTAGAAGATTATTCTATGTAAAACAATTTTGTCAACATTTTATGTTTAGGGACGGTTTTGATGCATTTTGTTATTTGAAAATATAAAAATAATTGCTATATTCTGAAATTTTCATAAAACAGTCAAGTTCGGCACTGTCTATGAAAATAGGATAATCCAAAAGTATCAGTGATATAAGATATATTATATCAATAAGGATATTTTCTGGGTCGCAAAGTCGTAATCGCGATTCTTTAATTTTCTTCAAAAGTTTGAACAAATGAAACAAAAAAACAGCTTAATGGATTTAATCGAAACCTTGTGAGGTTTTTATATATTGAACTGTAAAACGTACAGTCAACATTGCCAGTTTTCTTGATATATCCAACTTAGCGCCTGATTTTCCCAAAAGCCAGAAAAAGTCCTTTTTTTAATGATTTTTAAAATTAATGTAAAGAAGAAGATATATATATTTTTTAAAAATTCGTAGCTGATTTTTATGGGAAATTTCCTGAAGATCTTAAAATAATCCTTACGTTTCTTGTGCGATCAACGGTTACTGAGATATTTATGGTTAAAGACAAAAAGATCCTTTTCCACTCAGAGTTCGATATCTCAGCGAGAAGTATATGTATCGAATATTTAACAATAGCAAGTTAAAGCTAGATAAACAAGTTATCCGATCCATATTAACCCCTAGGTTAAGTTGAAAAAAAAATGTTTCAACTTTTTAGACCAAAAAAATGAACTGAAAAAAAACATTTTTTTTGTCTCTCGATATTCATCAGGATATAGCGGAACACGTCACTTGAAAATATTTTCCATCTTAAGATCTCATAACTAGAAACTTGAAGCTTTAAAGTGCTTGTTTTTTTATTTCAATGCTGGTTATTTGAGGAAAATACAGTCACTTATAAAACGTCAAAAAATTTGGAAAATTTTACCGATCCTTTAATTGTTTCTGCTAGTGTATAATAATTATAAAGCGATATATCATAATTTTGTTATTAGAGTAAAAAGGCAATTCCGTAATTGTTTTACATAGCCTAAGTCAGCGAGGGCCAGATCTCTCATTATTTTATAAAAGCTGAATTGTGTCTATAACGGCCATAATCAATAATCAATGCTAATCCAAAAACTGCAACCTTAAATTGATTTAGCTATTGAGCAGTCAGTTATCATTTCAATGTTTTGAGTAACGTAAAGTTAAAAGTAACTAAAGTTATTGCCAATAATCAATCGAAGGATTATATATTCAACCTTTACTTTATTCAAAAAAAATTAAGATTGTGGTTACTTCTGTAGGTAACACAAGCTCCATTGCTGGCTCTTGCTCCAAAAGGATTTCTCTTAAAACAAACGCAGTTGATAAACGACTGACCGTACTACACGCATGGTTATGTGTTCAATCCCCACTTAGACAGTTTTCAAAATTCAAATAAGTTTTATTTTCTTAGCCTATGATGCTTTCGTAGCTCACTGAGACAGCGTCCGACTGTAAACGCGATGGTTATGGATTCGATTCCCACTTCGAGAAATGATTATATCGATTTCGGGAAATTGGAAATCGGAGCATCACGAGACTACGTTATCTCCAATGACCTTGCTGTGCGGGGAAAAAGCATGAAGCTGGTTTGGATCTTGGTATACAAATATTTAAAAATGTAATATATGTTTATGCCACTCTACTATAATATTATGAAACTTTATTCACCGCATAGGTACGTATCAAATGACTAATTCGAAAGCTTATACGCTTGATTACGCACGATTCCTCTGGTAGTTTCCTGTGATATCCCCGTAATTCTTCCGCGAACAGCAGCTAAGCATTAGGTCAAAAGATAATTAGATTAACTGATGTAAAGTGTGATTACGTGTCCTTTCAATTATTTAGATTGCCTACAAACATTGAGATTCTAGAAAGATTACAAATCATTTTTATTTAAAATTCTAAAAAAAAGATAAGAACAAATAAAATAATGAAACTAAATTATTAAGTAAAGCCGCATGTCATGAAGCCCAATAATTTTTTAATACGTTAACCATGATTGTGAAAAGCAAATGGACAACGCCTATTAAGTAGCTAAGTAGGTACATAACTTTTAAGTAGATATATCCACTTTATATTTATCCTGAAAATTGAAAAGTATTCTGCGAATTTTTTATCCGTATTACGTAATATATAATATATGTTTGTCTAATATGTTACAAAATATCAAAGTGCCAGAATTAGGATTCGCATCCTGGAAATTAAATTTGTACAAGTGATGTATTTATAAATATTAAATAATATTTAGTCACTTTAAAATAATTCTATACGCAGTATATATAATATATGAAGGGAATATATATGTCAAAAAAGTAATTATGTAATAGTTATGTCTCGATTTCAGATGGAAAGTGCAGAACAGAGTCTCTTAAAAATGAATTCTTCCTGAATTCAAGCTCTTCTCACAGGGTGCTATCTACGAAAAAGCATGAAGCTGCAGTTTTTACAATAACGCATATAATATAAAAAGTTATTTTAAAGGAATTGTCATGGTAATGAAGTGATAGTAATACAAATAGTTAACTCGTTCGGGTAATCTAATCCAGTTGAGACCGCGTACAATAGACAGCCTCGTGACTACAGTTTCTGTTATCAGCACTAAATCTAGGTCTATGTAATGAGATACAGGACAGGAAAATGACTGAATGTTCTGAGTGAGGTCTTCAAACACTTCACACATTCAAAATTATTTTAATTGAATTTAACTATGTATAAATTGATTTTGAAAACCTTAAAATTTAATATTTTTATAATTCAGGGGGAAAAATATCCACAACTTAATAGTCGCAGGATAGAAAGTTATACGACTCTTCATATAATGGTCACCCCAACTGTATTCGATATCGATTGGCGGCCAAACAAAAGAGATCTAGATATAACTTCGTACTGCTCGTGTTTGTCGCATAAAAATGAAAAGCGTCAAAATATCCCAGTTGCTTCACGAATTTGTCTTTTCCTTTTAACCCTGTAATTTTGTGTTTCCCCAAAATGTAGTTTGAGTAATCTAAAGTGTTGTAATTTTGGGCAAGTATAATAATCATGGTAAGTTTGAGTTATTATGTTATGGTTTAAACTTTACTGTCCGCAAAAAAATATATTCTTTTATTATTTAATATTTATAATTTGTGCTTGTAGAATAAATTGTTTTAACTTAAAATTTCCAAAATATTAAACCGTATGCACGTATGCGTAATATCCGCTCTGTGTTTAATTATTCATGTTTAGATGATAAATAAGAGTTTATTAAACTAAATTGGCAATTAGCTCTAAATGTTTTTCCTCTAGGATTAAATTGCTTAAAAACAAGTGTCGCAAATATTATAGATTCGACCATGAAAATGACCGCCTAAGTCAATTAAAATGAAACAGTGAAGGTCGCAAGCATCATCAATTTACAGAAGCCTGTAAACATTGCAGCTAGTATAAAATCAATATTAATCAATATGTACAAATGTACAAATTACTTAATTTTGCTGAACCCATTTGATGTTTGTATATTATATAATCATAACTTATAACTACGAGTAACAGTTGATTATAAGAATATGTGCTTAAGTATATGAGCGATGTCTCAATATATTGGAAATTTGCTGTCGAATTCAAAATGACCTTCATTTCATCAATTTCAATAATTTCTTCAACATATGTAATTTTTTATTATAATTAGGATTTGAATTATGCCGAGTGAAATCGATAACACAATCAAGATGAGCAAGCTAAGCGTGCTAGGTGGTGGCGAGGCGTGCGGCGCGAGGTGGACGTTAGGAGCACTTCTTCTAGCGCCTCTCGCAGCAGCCAACTCCAGCTACTGTGCTGTACCTGCTGTGATGTTACTAGGCACCTTCGTTACATTAGGAAGTAATTTGACTATATAACGATTTTTGTGGAAATTTAACGAAAGTCCGTTGACTTATTAATCATTAACTTTAATTTTCAGCGTTCACGTGCAGAGATTTAAAAAAATTAGCAGAATTACTGCCACCGTCAAAAACAGGACGAGGTCGCAGGGAGAGAAATTTACGCTCCTTCGCCGATTTTATGGCAATGTGGATGTGTTTCTTATCACATCTGGTGGCAGTCGCTGTGTGCGCCAGAATTCTTAGTGCCACAGCAGATCATGTAACTGGAGGGCGCACAAGGAGATGGCTTTTTGGGTACGAAACCAGATCTTTGGGTGAACCCTGGCCTGACGTTTTAGGAGTGACGGTCGTAATGGTCGTTTGTGCTATGTTTATGTGTGGTCTAGAGGTATGTTAATATTGTAAACGTTCTTTTCTAAATGTAACGATTAGTCATCAGTGTAAAAATATGTAATAATATTTTTATAATGTAAAATATTTTCAGGAAAGCATGATGTTTACCTTTATGCTATTGGTCGTACTGTACATATTTAGCCAATGCTTTGCTATTTTTGGATTAATCAACTTGGATATTACAAACATTAAAATACCAATACCAATAACGATATACGAGGTATAACATAGTTTTCTCATTTATTTGTATCATATTTTATTTGATTTTTACATATAAATGTCTTTAATGGATCTTCTTGTAGCTATTTGCTGCAGGAGCTCCGATTTCATATGCTTTCTGTGTCGTTTCGCCACCAAAAGAAAATGAAACTATGAAAAAGAAAATTATCTTAATGATCATTTTACCAACAATTGTACTAAGTAGTTTATGTTTTCTCTACACGAACATGTTGAAAGGGTAAATATTATAAAATATTATGATTCAATTTCTCAAATATTTTATAACCTACATAATTTTAAATATTTCAGAACAAGTATCGACGCTGCTCTACCCGTAACTACTCTATTAGAAGCAAGAGCGGCGAGCTGGGTTTGTCCAGTCTTAGCGGCTATTACCGTGGCGGGTATTTGCCTGGCTCTGACGGAATTATGTCCATTGCTCTTCTCCGTACTTGTAGCTTTAGCATCCCCTGAATGGAAGGTACTGACGAGGTCGATGACCTATGAGAGCAGGACTACTGGCAGCCCGGTCTTAGCTGTTTTTACTGCAGGTTGTTAATAATATTTTAAAGGTACTTACTATTTATTTCATAAGGCAGTTTAACAAATGTTACAAATTTTCAGGAAGTCTAGCAGCAATCCTTGCTTTCGCTTGCCCGCTGTCACATATGATAACCCTAATGAATGCTAGTCATTTACTAAACGTTTCTATTCAAGCATTTCATTTTATTGTCATGAGGTGTGTGCCAACCGCCGAGCAAATGGAAGCTGGTGGTAAGAATCTCGAACATAATATATAAAATCATAAATTTTATTGTCAACATGCGTATATTTATTTCCTTTAATTTTTCGCAGAAGTTGAATATAAACGTCTAGGAACTGAAAATCTTTCGCGAAGCGCAAAATCATCTGAAAAGAAAGCAAAACGTGGGCTATGGTTCATTCCATCAGCTATTCGCCACACAAAAACTTTAGAAAGCATAAAGTCAAAAGTGGGAAAAGGTAAAAATCTTACGTTACTATATTTCTATTAATTTATTGCTATAAACAATGTTTTAAGAGATATATTTTTTTATTCACAGACACCGAAGACCGGGAATGTCTACTTCTAGACGAATATTCAGGTTGCCCGTTGGAAGAAATAGATCAAGTTACTAGTGGTAGTAGTGGCACACGAGCATTGGCACTGGCTGAGGAAGAAGATATGCAATCTGATATCGAAGCCACAGATGGTGAAATATCCTCAGGGGATGATTCTACAGATATCGATGCTGTTGTTAAAGAATATAAGGATAGAATTCAGGTAATGCAACAGTATATAGTATAACTTATTATGTCACGTAGAAGACCACTGTAGTTTTGATTTCTGAATCTTACTACTTACTATAAACTATAAAGTTCAAATGAATACAGCCTAGACCTGATGGATGTCTCAGTTGGTTTAACAATGTAGTATTGAGGATATTAAAATATCGTTAAGCCCTACTTTGCCTAGTAGTTTTTTGTTTAGTGTTTATATGGCTAGGCTACTAATATTTATAAGTGACGGAAGGCAGTAACAGGTAAGATAATATTTTCTATACAGATTTCTTCTAAGATATTCATTTTGACTATGACATGTTGTAAAGTACAATAATTATCTATAGAGACCTTTCCTTGGACTTTTTAGAATACACAATTCCATAATAAATTATTTCGACGCCGCGATCTATCTCGTGCAAACGACAAACTAGCTAAAGCTAGCTGGGCCGTCTGAGGGCAGTTTTTTGGACTTGGTCGGTTTCCAACAGACGGGGTTAGAATTTTTATACGTTTTCTAAAAAAATCTTTTTAATTACTTAAGCGTGTGAATAACACTTTTACTAACTTTATGTTAAAAACAAAATGTTAACTGTTTCAAACAATGTTTTATGATATAGGTAGTAACAGCAATCCCAGAAGCTAATCTACCTGTACCGCCGTGTATGCGAGGCGCACGTTGGGCGGCAGTAGGGGCGGTTGTTCAAGTTGTCGCCGACGCATTTATCGCCGTAGCTTTCTGCAATGATGCGGTGCGAGTGCCAATGTTTGCTACCGGTATACCGTGTAAGTATTAAATATCTGTGTTATATAACAGCCAACACATACTCGAAAGAAGGACGATTACAATATATATCTTCAAAATTTGGTCGTAAAGTTTCACCTCAGAGCGTTTTAAAACATACATTATATATTGTACCTCTATATGTTATGAACCTCGTCCGTCTAAGGCATCCATCGTCATTCTATCAAAACATAAATATGAAAACTGGGGCCAAGTTTAATATGGAAAAATACGAATTGCAATATATCAAACATGTTCTATTGACAAAATAAAAATCTAAAATAAAAAAGACATTTAAAAGAGTTAAATCTCTATATAAACCCGATATTTACTTAAGGTTATAATGACACATGACTCATAAACCCGATGATATAATCATTTCAGTATGGTTGTGCGGAACACTTATCAGTGTCTGGCAGCCTGCACATAATTTTGGCATCAAACGACTATACAAACTTCAAGGGCCAATTACTATGATGTTGTCGTTGCTACTGCTTACTCCACTGCTCCTGAGTTCTTGGCCTGCGATAATACTCTTTGCTGGAGCAGGTTGGTATTATCTTTTATAGCTTTATATGAATAGCTTATATTTATTATACCTACTTGTCTGTCTTGACTTCTTCCGCAAGAGAAAGATATTGCTTTTTTTGGATCTTCATATCCGTCTATTATTTAGCGGGGTGTAAACTAGACAATACAATTCCGACAAGAAAACCTGCGACCGCAATACTCGATGATTGTTAGACTAACAAAACGTCAATACACGGCAAAATTCATACAAAATCATTATTGTAGTCGTTTTTTCATGAATATTTGATTACTCTCTTTCAGGGGTAGTCATATATGCCCGTTGTGAACGCTGGTGCGGTGACCTCGCTGTGCAGCAAGCAAGGAGTACCATAGAGAGACGCAAGCTGCGTCACGTTGCATCTGCTGTGCCAATTGCTGGCACCCGTCTCACTCACATCGACACCGTGTATATTGCCAGGTAACAAAAACAAAATTGCACCTATTGATCATATTAGGAAGTTATAATAGTTATGTTTAAAAGGAAACTAAAATTTTTATGAATGTGTGATCATCCTTGCAAGGTTTATGTAATAAAAAAATTGTCGTAGTAGTTGTCATAAGATATTTTTATAGAATTTCTTAGTATGATAGTATGAAGCCAGTCGTGGCACGGAGCGTGGCAGGAGTTTGATTCCTAGTCGATTTAATATTTCCATTTTCTTCCCTCTGATGTCGAGGCTAACCGCGGCGTTAAGTTCCGCCACGTAACACACAATGCCTCCAGAATTCTAGGTTCCCTCTGCGTACCCTGCTACGTACGGGATACAATGTGAAGCTAAATAAAAAAAAGTATAATAGTAGTACTTTAGTAGTAAAGTAGGAACGAAACAGAGACCAAAAAAAAAAATGCAACTTATCCGGTGTAGCGAATTAGTTACAGAGAACCTACTGTCAAGACACTCTTTCTTCTCTCCTCTTTCGTGAGTTCCCCAGTTTCGTATGTTGGAACGATGCCACAATACCGCGCTTTCTCTTAGGTACCAAAACTAAGAAATAATGTAAACCTAAACATTTCCCCAAGTGAGAATCAATAACCATCGCGTTTATACTCAAACGCTGTCCCACTGCATCACGGCGGCCTCACAATAAATAAACTATATAAATAAAAATCACGTAACTTATAAGCATTATACAGCATATGTATTAAGTTTCACAACACTCATGATTATAGATGACAAGAAGATGACTCGGACACGAGTCTGGATAACTTGATAGACGAGGATGAAGACCCGGATGGTGACGGCGAATGACATACACCAAAAACTATTATAATCGTTACCGAATAGACATTCCTGTAAATGTGGATGCGGTACAACTGTTTTACCCACCGATAATACACCTACTTAATTTTTACTAGAAACAAAGTCAAACCAAAAAAGTAGTGTGGACAACAATTATAAGTACATATATAATAAATTTGAAATTTCTTATTTTGCAAGCTTGTTAGAAATTTTGAAAGTCTCATGCTGAAGCTAGAAGTCAGCTTCTTAATAATTAGCGATGTATTAATGTTTTCAATTTTACCTTCTTAAGGCCCAAAAACATAATATTGCTGTAAATTATTTATTATTATCGTCCGTCCATGGTTATATCAGCAATTTAACTGGTAAAATGTGTTAAAATAGAGTACTGGATAGCGGATACATATTAAAAGAAGGTTGTTTAGATTCTTGTGATAAAATTTTAAAATTTTGGACAACAATTGTAAAAGTAAATAGTCAATTCGGTGATATGTTTCAAATTATCACTATAAAATACCTTATAATCTTAACTACTCATTTCTCTTGTAATGTTATATAAATTAATATAATATAATATATAAATAATAAATTATTGTAGCATGTAATGTTTTTCCTAGCCTTTGTGAATGTAGTATCTTAAATATCACACTAGAGAAAAACTTAAATATAAGGCCTTCTAGTGTTGCTACTTTGTTTAAATTATAAAAGAAGCCTTAATGAAAATTGTAAATAATATTTTTGCAATATTAGCCAAAATTGCCTTTAATATATTAATAACTGTGCCTACTAATGTTTCACCCATAGGTTAAGATATGTAAGAAAGAAAAATAGAAATCATTATTATAACTTTAAAATTCTTATAAACAAATGTTGTATGATATATAATATGATTATTAATTTTTAAAAAGATCAACATTAAAGTAATTAATGAAAAATTCAATATTGCTTATTTAAATTGTAAACCAAATATATTTTTATGTATGTCATGTTGATTTATAGTTGATAATAAGTAACTGTAATATTGTTTAAAAATATCTGTGTAATTGTTATGCTTTTGGCCTAAGTAATAATTAAAACGAATGTCATTTGTCAGAGCAATTTACAATAAAAACATGCTAAACATTTCTATGGTAATTTATTCATTTACATGGTTTTGTAGTAAAAAATCATTTTTCTAATAAATAAAGTCTATAAACACTTTCAGCATCCTTATCATCAAAGGAGGGACTAAATTTGACTTGGATGACTTCTTTAAAACCCTCATTCACATTTGGCTCCACAAATTTGTTCCTGAAATAAAAAAACATGTCTTTATATAAACAAAACTCATTCCGTATTTGATAGAAAATATTGAACATATATATTTCTAAATTGATAGTTTTCATAATTAAAGTCAAATATACTTTGAATCTTTAAGTTGTGTAACCTATTTTACATTTTCAGAACATGTGTACATTGTTACAATAAAAAATTATACCTAACGTATACCACTACCACAATACTAATTTAAGATCAAATTTATACATTATTAAGAGTAGAAAGAAATTGGAAATATCTAAAATAATTAAAGTATGTCATAGACCAAATACAGAAACCAAATACACTGACTTGTATGAATTGAATACAATATCATTGACTGGTAAATGCTTCATTTTCATAATTTCTCTGAATTTGTTATTGTGTAGTGCATGAGCCTTGCTTGTCATCATTCTAATACAGCGGCATGGTACATTCATGTCCTTAGCAAGTGATGTCCAGCGACTTCTTGACTCTTTGTCTGGGTTTGTACTATCCACTATCACACTTTTACCTTGCTGTAAATATTTTTTTATATTATTTCTTTTATATGCATGTATTTTTTTAAAAAGAATGGAATTATTATTATTATACAATAACACACTACTGGATAATATTTCATGATTTATAACCCATCTAACAAAATAGATACCTAGTTAAAAGATTAAAATAAATAGTTCAAATATTGAGATATGTAGGTTATCTTCCATTTTTTTATATGTGAAATTAATTATTTATATATTCATATTAATGTTTTAATTTTTGAAAGCTTAGCTTTTCCACTATCTTGCTTGATCACATATAGCAGAGTACATACTCTCAAGATACACTGTTTTCCATATAATTAAAGCTATACAACCTTCAAAATACAAAAAATACCTTTAATAATTTTCCTGCTTCAGATGCACACTTTTGCCAAGTACCCAACTCATCTCTGCACACAGTGACATATTTATTTGCCGATTTTTTCTCTATTTGCTTTGCTATAAAAGATTTACCACTGCCAGGAAACCCAACTAATACTAAGAGCTGGAAACATGACATTGAAATATAAATAATTGAATTCTTCTACAGTTTCATAACTTGTGATGTATAATATTTACCTCTTTTTCATTACTAATTAGATCTTCATTAAAAGGTTCAGATTTTAAATCTTTAGGATTAAATTCAGGTTTACTCATTGGTACATTAGATATAGAATGACCTAAGAAGAACTGTTCAGGTGTGTAAAATTTCAATCCAACATTATCTGCAAGTAGAATGTCAGCCATTGAATGGTCTTTCTTTCGACCTGGAGCCCAGTTTACTACTCTGCCAGCAGCATCACCACAGTAAAAACTACTATCTACATCAACAGGAATATTATCATTTTTCTGAAATAAAAAAAAAATGTTTAAAATATTTACTTATTCACTATTAAATTGTCCATTATCACTTTAATCTATCCTATCTAGACAAAAGACTATTTAAAAATAATGCCATTGCCATGCCAAACATGCCATTTATATTACCATATATCTTACCTTTTCAGCAAGTAGTCTCCACATGCCTGGTGCTGGTTTCCTATAAAATCCTTTACCAGTTGCAAAGTAAACTTGAATAGGAACATTTAATTTTTCTACAATGGCTTCTATCTTTTTCTTAAAGTCATCAATTTTAACTCTTCCATTTCCAATTGGTGATTGATTACTTAATATTACTAATTTGTAGTTTTCATTTAACTTGTCTGCTAATTTTTGTGCTACCTGAGGAAATGCTATTTGCCAATCATTTGTATCTACAGGATGCACTCTCCCTGATTTGGTCTTTATTAATGTTCCATCCATATCAAAAGCTGCTATTTTATTACTAGATTTTACACCTTTAGCTGTAAATATATATACTTCACCTTTATCAATATCTTCCCATATATTTTCCATGGTTTCATGAATAGGTTGTTCAAATTTAGATTGAGTCTTTGATTTTTTCTTAGGTGATGTGTCTATATTTTCTTCTAGTTTTCTTTTTCTTTGCTTGAAGCTATCATCATCGTCAGGCGGTGGGTCAAATTCAATAACGTGAATATAATTGTTCAACAAGATTTCAATTCTACTTCCGTTTTTGACTTGGTATATTCCATTTCTTTTTAGCGCAAATCCATCTAATCCAGAAGGATTTACTCCCATTGGTTTGACCTCAACTTGGCATTGTTCACAATCGGCTTTTAAACTAACTGTAAAAATAAAACTAAATTGTAAGTAAAAATTACAATAACAACCGTTTTAAATTTAACATGATTATTCTATACTAACTTTGCTGCCTTGAACAAGATTGATCCTTTATTTTAGTTATTTTACTTCGACCAACAAATACTTCGATATCATGAGGTAATTTTATTGGCGCATGCGAATCTAATAAACACCGCAGAAAACACTGTCGTAACATATTTGGTGTTAATTGATGTTTATAACATATCGTGATACATACATAAAAAGCTATGTCATGGTTTTATTAAGTTAATTTGATTAAAAATTACAATTTACTTCTTTGATTAAATTCAGTCGAAGGAATATAATTTTTATATATTTCGAATTTGCAAAGTAAACATCAAATGTCAATCTCAAATCTCAATAGCAAATAACATTTACAATCTTGACCATGGTTTACAATCATAGATTACTCGACATTCAAGTGCACATTGCCCATCGTAACGGCAAAAAACAGGTATTGAAGGTTGTAAAATCTTGTAATAGTAAATATAAATATACGTAATTTTAAACAGTAGATTTTACAAATAAAAAATACTATAGAAAAATGATAAGATTTTTTTAGATAATACACATCACATATCCGATATAAAATCTCTATGCCAACTTATCATTGTTATTGTCATTGATGTCAGCTGTCAAATGCCATTTTCAATTACCATTTTGAAATCGGACTTTCCGATCTTACGTGGTGTTTTGTGTTTGGATAGCTACAAGGCAAATACGATTATTATTAATGGGAATTGCTATCCTAAACATTTAATTGCAGTTTTTCGTGTCAATATATTAATTGAAATACATAAGGATAATCTCAAGGATATTTCTGTGCTTATTTATTCTACCAAAAATTAAGGTATATTTTCACTAATTCCTAATATCTGTCTACGTGTATTACAGACAAGTGGCGTGGTAAATGTTTTTTTTAATCAATAAATAATTGTGTTACTCTAGGCTATACACAGTGTTATAATGTCATTAACGAAAAGAAAACGTTCAGTTGAAGATGAAGAATTAATAGAAAATGGCGATGCTGCTGGTGTTCATAGCAAAAGCAATATAAAAGGAGATGAATTAAACATTGCTGTTTTGTTATTTTTATATACTCTTCAAGGTATTCCCCTTGGGCTGGCTGGAGCAGTGCCTATGTTATTACAAAATCGTGGTATTACATACACACAACAGGTAGATTTAATTTTTATTTATTAATTAATGAAAATAATTGATTATTAAGTTATAAAACCTAAATATAATTTATAACACCCAATAGTTAATTATTTGGCAGATTTAATTTCAGTATTTATTTATTTTTAGATGAAAGAAACATTTCTCATCATTCAATGTGTTAATTAGATATTTATATTTTATAATTTTAAAATGCAGTCAGAAAGAAATCATTTAACTATTAGTTATTAATAAACTTAAGGTTTAATATTGTTTTCTTATTTTAGGCTGAGTTCAGCTTTGTTAATTGGCCTTACAGTGTAAAACTTTTGTGGGCACCTATAGTTGATGCATTATTTTGGCCGAAATTTGGTAGAAGAAAAACATGGCTTGTTCCTGTACAATATTTAATTGGTATTGTGATGATAATAATGTCAACTAGTGTAACCAGTTGGCTAGGATCAAATGAAGAGGCCCCATCAATGCCAATACTTACTATATCATTTTTATTCCTAAACTTTTTAGCTGCAACTCAAGACATTGCAGTAGATGGATGGGCTTTAACAATGTTGAAAAGGTATTAAAAAGCTTTTTAATAATTTAATAATTTTTAACAAAAAGTTTTTTAATCATTTAATTTTTTTTAATATTTATATTTTCAATAAAAAGATTTTCATTTTTACAGATGTAATGTTGGACATGCTTCAACATGTAATTCAGTAGGTCAAACAGCAGGATTTTTCTTGGGATATGTTGTATTCTTGGCACTAGAATCTCCCTACTTTTGTAACAAGTACTTAAGAACTATATCAGAAGAGACTGGCTTAGTGACATTATCAAGTTTTCTTTTGTTTTGGGGATGGATATTTATCATCACAACAACTTTTATAGCACTTTTCAAACATGAAGCAAATGATTCAGTAGAATCAAAAGATAGCAATGTTAAAGGAATGAGTGATATTGTAAATGCATATAAACAATTGTACACCATTGTTAAGTTACCAGCTGTAAAGACACTAGCTCTGGTACTATTCACGGCTAAGGTAAGCTATGTGCACTTTATATTACATATTTAAAACTTGTTTCTTTCTAAGCCATCAACATGCACATTATATTTATATAATATGATTGTGTATCTAAGCTAATATTATAAATACAGAAGTATTTGTTATTGAGGTAAATAATATCTGAAACAACCAAACTAATTTCAAAAATTCTTTCAGTGCTTAAAAGCTACAATATCCATGATTGCTTTAGGCATTTTAATTAATTAGTTCCCAACTAGATCAATTGACACTTGTAAACAAATCTGGGAGAAAAGCGTTATTGAAGAAACTTATGGGCCAATTGTGGCGCAGTGGCACAGACGTGTGACTTCAAACGGCGGCGCGGCAAAGCGTGGCGTTAAGTTCCGCCACTTAACACGCAATGCCTCCGAAAATTCTGCGGAAAGTGGGGAAGGGAGTGTCTTAACACTAGGTTCCCTCTGCCTACCCTGCTGTGTGCGGGATACAGCGTGAAGCTAAAAAAAAAATATTACATGCATGTGCTGTTGTTTATATAAGTGTATAAAACATACATAATTCAATAAATGATAATTATAAGTAGTTTGTTATTTAAGTGAAAAAATAAACTGCCAAAAATACGAAATAAGTACAGTCACAAGACTGCAAAGTTTACACAGGCGAAACAACTATTAGATCACAATTCAGTATATTAATATTTGCGTAAATAATATTAAAATACATTTTATATTAATCACTCTATTGTATTATTTACAATAGAAATATTTATATATAAATATGTATATGCCACATCATATAGCCTGTGTACTATTGTTAAAGAAAAGTGTGTTTTTCCTTATGTCTTTTTATATTTTTTATTTTTTTATAGCTTCACACTATATCCCGCACACAGCATAGGGAGCAGAGGGAACTCACTTTCCGCCGAATTCGGAGGCATTGCGTGTTAAGTGGCGGAACTTAACGCCGCGCTTTGCCTCGTAATTTGCCTCGTAATAATAAATATTTCCACTCCTCGAGTGGGAATCGAACCTACAACCAGTCATTTACAGTCACACGCTTGTGCCACTGCGCCAAGACTGGCCCCTGTTTTTTTTTAGTAAAGAAAAAAATAATTATTATATTGCAGATTGGTTTCTGTGCAAGTGATGCAGTATCTGGTTTGAAGTTTGTTGAAGCTGGAGTTCCTCGCGAAGACTTGGCACTTTTAGCTATCCCTCTGGTTCCAGTACAGATCCTCATGCCTGTGGTATTTATAGTCATATATTGTTTTAGCAATACATAATCAATGGTCTTTAGTGAAATTCCAGTTGTGACAAGCCATATTGCTAGAAAATGTTATTGTTAACATATTATATTAGAAATATAAAAAAATGAGTATATTTATTACAATTTGAACCCATGGCACAATTGTTCAATTATATGAGTCTAAGTATGACATATTTTTTTTTACATACAAGATATTATAAGAATTACATGTGTAAATAACATCTTTAAAATGTTATTAAAATAATAATATATCTGTTTTTAGTATTTGGCAAAGCACACTACAGGACCAGCACCACTATCTTTGTGGCTACGAGCTTTTCCACTACGTCTGCTCGTTGGACCTCTGGCAGCTGCACTTGTTGCGATTACACCTAGTCTGTTAGGAAACTCTGGCCCCTCATATGGTTACCTATTTGTGTTAATGTCACTATATGTGTTTCATCAGGTATGTATGTCTGATATATAATGCATAATTTAATATATTTTCTTTTTTTTTTTAGCTTCACGCTGTATCCCGCACACAGCAGAGTAGGCAGAGGGAACTTAGTGTTAAGACACTCCGTTCCCCACGCACTGCGTTGCGGCATTGTGTGTTAAGTGGCGAAATTTAACGCCGCGCTTTTCCTCGAAACCAGAGCATAGAAAATGGAAGTATTAAAAATTTCCACTCCTCGTGTGAGAATCGAACCCACAATCAGTTGCTTTACTGTCACACTTTGTGCCACTGCGCCACGACTGGCCCCCGTATATTTTTACAGGCATAGATAATATATACATTCGTCTAGCCCCTATTTGTGGCAGTCTACTTGCTTTGTTATACCAGAGCGAGGAAATGAAAATAACTTCGCAGGGTAAATGTCGAAACCCCAACCATTTCGCTTATAGTCAATTCGCTCGCTGTCCTACTGCACCACAATTGCCTCAAATTTTATGTTTTCGTATAATGTTAGTAAAGGTTAAACAGTAATAATGTAATTTTAAGTGCTAATTCGTGACTTAGTCGTGTGTTAAAATATTTAATGCTTATTTTATTACTTATAATAAATATATTGTTTTAAAAATGATAATATTATATATTTTCTTTTCAAATATTAAGTTTCAGCTATGTCCTTTATTTAATTTGCATCTAAATATCAGCTTTGTTACATATACCTTTCAGTGACAATACAAGTAAATAAATTACGAATGTCTGTTTGTGATGTTAAAAAATAAACACTTTTTACTGGATGCAAAACGTATACGAAAATAATTTGCTGTCTTTATTTTGTTTCGGCTAATATCTGTAACGACTGGACGAATTTTAACGGCACATTCACTGACAGACATCTGAATGTAACAAAAAGTAACTAAAGCAACCTTTTTGTTAGAAGTACAACCTTTTTGTTTAATTCCAAGCAATCGAAGTCGCGGGCACAGCTAGTATAATAATAAATTTTCTATATTTTTTTATTCCAGACATGTCTATACTGTATGTTCGTGGCGGTGATGGCTTTCTTCGCCAAAGTGTCAGATCCAGCGGTAGGAGGCACATATATGACACTACTGAATACTGTTACTAATCTTGGTACCAACTGGCCCAATACATTGTCCCTGTGGGCTATTGACCACCTCACTTATAAGAACTGTACTGCTAAGGAATTGAATGATAATACATGTGCTACACAATTAGAAACTGAGGTAAGTTATTAATAAGGAGTTAAAATAAAAAGGTGCTTCTCGGTTTTTCCCTAACAATACAGTAGACACACCATTTTTACTTTCTGCTCGAAATCAAGACATTGCATGTGGAATAGCAGAACTTAACGCCGCGCTTTGTCTTAAGTATCAGAGTGGAGATATGAAAACAATATATAATCATTTCCCCCAGTTGGAATCGAATCCCCAACATACACTGTCCAACTGAGCCACGACGGCTTCAACATCTTAGGAACTAAGCTTTCCTGTCAATTAACTATTCATCACTTTCTGGCCGTAATACATGCTTCTCTTATGGGGAAAATAAAAATGATTTAAATATGACCATTTAATCTATTCGAACCCACAGCCATTGCGCTAACAGCCAAGTGCTTTCTCAATGCGCCATGATGGCTTCAGTTATATAATATGTTGTCTAAATAATAAAGTTCATTTCAATTTAATTGTTTTTTTATAGATTATAATAATGCTTTTTGTAAATCTTTATATATCTTACGAAATTACCAAAAAGATCAACGAAAAAGGAAGAAGTAGGAGTAGGAATATTATTTTACCATTTCCTGGAATAGTGACGCGTTAAGCTATCGTTTAAGGATATGATCAACTTATCGTTAAACGATAGCTTATCATTGATGTGGTCAATCGATATCATTATGATGACAATCAATTGAGTATTGCATAGCATGCCAATCGAACTTCTATTAATATCGTTGACGAATTCATGAAATCGTCAATTCTGAGATATGATCACAACATATATAATATTTAATTTCCTTTGCTCTTATGTCGAGGCTCGCAGCGGAAAGTTCCGCCACTTAACACACTTTGCCTCCAAAATTCGGCGGAAAATGTCTGGTGTGTGCGGGATATAGCGTGACGCTAAAAAAATTTAAATAGACAATAAAGAACTTATAGTATAGGAAATTTAAAACAAACATACTTTTCAGGTTTGCAAGAATAGTGGAGGTACATGTGAGACAACATTGGATGGTTTCTACATAGAAGTAGTTATTTGTCTCATCGCTGGCTACCTCTGGCTGCAGTGGGGAAGGAAGACCATCAACCGTCTGCAACGCCTCCCCGCCTCCGCTTGGGAAATTGCCCGCAACAGATAAGACTGAATTATACTCTACTCTAGTAGTTAATAACTTCATGTTTAATGTTACATTGTAATAATCTTAATGGTGGATCCCTTTTTAAATTGATGATATGAGAAGTAGGTTGTTTTGAAATTTAAATAATATTAACTGGAGAGAGAGCTGTTTTCTTAGTGAAATAACTTGTTAAATATGGAAAATTTTGTAACATGAAAAAGGTTATATATTTTCAATTCTTTGAACGGAATGAAATTATATAATAATTAATTCACCAGTAAAAAGTATACTCATATATTGTGGCCATCATGGCACAGTGTGTCTGAATATAAACGCGACAGTTGTGGGTTCGATTCCCACACGGGGAAATGACTATATTTAAATGTTTTACAGTGCTCCGTTCTGATAAGAAGGCAAAGCGCGACGTTGAGTTCCGCCACTCAACACAGTGTCCCAGATTCGTATGAAAAATGAAGAACTGGATGTCCTGACATTAGGTTCTCTCTCACTACCTGACTTTACGGAAATAAGTGTGAAGCTGTAAATTATACTAATATAAACTCTTATAACAAAACAAGCACAAAATGTTTATGCATTTTTTGTATTATGTCACCATTTTTGTATACATCTTATTCTAATGACTGATATATAAACTATACTTTGACTATCCATTGCCTAACTATGATAATAATTAAGCTAAGTATCTCTCGGCATTCGATAATAAGATGATTCCATTTACAGCTTTATTTTTATCATATTTTTATATTTATAAAGAAATACCAGCTATTTCCCTATTATTTATATGTAAAAATACTTTTTGTATTGATATAAAAAATCCTAACGTTCTATACTTTTGGATATTGTAGTAATTAAACTAGTATATATGTATAGATAGTATATATGTATGATTCTTAGATGTGAGTGATGTAGATTAAAGATGTATTTGAGTGACATTTCACAATTTATTTTTAATATATTAGTATTCAAATACAATAGGTATACAAATATTATATACTTATAATTTGAGACTTGCTCTTTATCTACTTAAGGTGAAAAATTCCAAGAGAGAAGTTCCAAGTAACAGAAACTTAATACAAAAGTAAACAATTATTAAGCTAATTATTCTTTTGACTTTGCAAATTAATGTTTGGCAGTGAAAATAAACAAAATGTCATGGCTGCTATTGCTAACAGATTGTATATTCTTTTTATCTTTATAAAATATATATAAACTATTTTGTATTTTCTTTAATCATAAAATCTTTTATGACAAAAACAAAGTTGTCGTTAACTTTTATTATTTGATTACGGGCGACAAAATTCTGTGTACCCTATCTAATGTACTTTTATTGTGAATTATAAACTTTTCTTCTTTCGTCACTTAATAGCACAAGTTGTTCTAATCGAATAATCTTAAAATAAAGTAAATTTAATCATTGTGTGTACTTTTCTGTATGTTAGCATATTATGAAGTAGTTTGTTCCAAATTAAATAGTTAGTATTTATGTAGAATTGACTTATAGCTAACGTGGCAAGACGTGTCCTTTTGACAAAACTGTTCCGTTTTATGGAAAGAAGCGAGAAGTGACATTACACTACATTATATATCAGTCGTTTAATGATGATTGTCATAACGAAAAAAATAAGCCAAATTATCTCAATGGTTGTTGCAAAAAAAAACGAAAGCCAAATATTTAAACGATGTAAAAAGAAAACGAAAGCTAAAATTTCAATTATCGTTGTAAAAAAATATATATTGATTGTTGTGAAAATGATTTTAATGGCTGTTGTATAAAAAAACGAAAGCAAAAATATTCGAATGATCCGTTTTGAGTCAAGAAAAAAAGGGCCACGTTACTTATAGCTAATAATGCAATTCTATATTTAGTTTATTATGAGTGTGTTTCTTCAAAAAAAGTTTGAATCGTCAAACGATATTTAGGTTTTACCTTTATATGTAAAAAATAGGTTATGTTAAAGCAATGTCTATTACAAATAACATAGGCGATTGATATTGTGATATTTTGTAAGCTTATTTATAATCTGTATTATATTTGTACTTTTAATATAATTGTCATTTAATGATGTAAATAATATTTTTATTTTTAAAAATCTACGTTTAGTGAAGTGTCCCGCAATCGTAAATTGAATTAGACATTTTTAATTATTGTTTATGTTCTATAGAACTTTTAAGTTCGTTGTTATAGAAATTGTGAGTTTATTAAAATATTTTTTGTTACTTCTTATGATTAGTTAGTTTCTTTAACTCTGTATTACATTCGGTTGTTCAAGCCTCTCTTGGTGTTAAACATTAATTTAAACACTTGTGTGATTTGTATCCAAACAGTTATTTTACTTGAGTACAAATATCCAATAAGTTAACAAATATTGTATTATTTGTGTTCGTTATTAATAAATACAGGGAATAAAAAAATGCGTTGTCTATAATTTATTTATATACACATCAACAATTCTTAAAATATACAGCTTACATTTAGTCATAACAGTAAATTTGACAACGTTTTTATGCGATGATTTAGAATTCAATGTTAAACAAAGCGTGGATCCGCTGCCAAACTTGACTTGACTTAACACTATGGCCTGCACACAATTTTACTTAGTTACATTGCATTTCAATACCACTGCATATACAACTTTAATAAAATAAAAAAAAACAATTGATGCTAGTTTTTCAAATTTAAATCATGTTTCTACTCCGTTTTGCACTTGGCCGATTTTTATGTCACCTTGACAACTGAATCCACGTCTAAGTTAAACGAAATGGTAACATTCCTATGAAAATGTAAATGCTCAATATTGTTGTATGTAATTAATAATTTTAATAACATTCCCGTGTATACTAACAAATATAAAATTAAAAAAGCACCTGGAAGAGCAGTTTTGTCAATTATTATAAAAATTTAAATAATTTGTGCATAACAAACGTTTTAAAAAGTGTGTGTCAATTTAATAGTTATTCTTGAAGGTTGTTGTTCCAACTAACACTGGAGTGGTATATTAAGGACAATATCTTATTATAAATAAATACATTTATAAGCAATAAAAATGTTTTTCATTCCTAAACCTTTTTGATAAACGTAATTAAATATAAGATATATCCGTATAACGTACAATATTTAATTAATTTCATCGTTAATAATGCAATAAATTTGGCAACATTTTATTGGTTGAGTATTGAAAAAGTATTTGGTTACAAAAATGTCGAATTCGATATTTGCAATATTTGTGTGAAATTCTTTTTCCACACAATAATAAAGCACAAAATTATAATAATTATCCTAATATTTTAGTAAATTTCTATATTACATATTATATTTTTGAATGTAATCAAAACCTTTTCGCTATAACAAAAAACTTAACAATTTAAAATATCTACTTTGAAACACGTCTAACGATTATTGATCATTATTTTTATATAAAGAGTTGTACCCAGTCGCAAATTGACTCGCTAATTTTTGAACTTTTAGCTGGTGTGGTAATTTTTAATATTTTTTAAATGTATTTGCTCATAACACAGTACAAGAATTATATAATATAAATATAGTAATTATTTCAGCTTTAATTAACGTCGATAGTAAATTCAGAATCACGGTTCGCGTCTCGCTAGTTCGTCGTCACAAATAATAGGTTTGCGATCGTCGCTCTTACTGCCGCGGCCTAAGCGGCCTACGCGGCGAGCTAAAGAGTTAGTCTTGTCCACTGCACCCCAACTGTGAGCAGTTCCGCTGCCCGATCGTGATAGCAACCCAGTTACTCCTTCCCCAAGTTTGCTATGATGTACTCCGTAAAGGAAATATAGGAGAAGTCCTGAAAAATAAAAATGATTTAAGTTTTGTATATTGATTGCTGTTCTTAGTGACTTAGTAATTAGTGTACTAGGTATGTTATGAGTAGGTACTACCTGTATATCTATTTTGTTTGAAGGAAATCTAAAGATTATTAGTCCAACCAGAACAAAATAGATAAAATTAAGTAAAGACTTGCAAAATAAACATGGGCAAGAAAAAACGACATCTTGTTATGCGCCAATGAGGCATGTCTATTGTACATGCTTCAATATTTATGTGTTCGATTCCAATCAAAGCGAATTATCAGCATTTCTAAGAGTAAAAATAAAAAATTAAAATATTTTTATTTCCCCAATCTATGGAGAAGAAGCGGCTCTAGGTTCCGCCATCCAATCCAAGACGTAAATAAGCAGAAAATGGAAGATATTGTCTTCAAAATTAAATTTTGTCAACCTACTACACTAAACGTGGAAGTTGTATAAAACAAATAGAACTTACCAAAAGTCATCCAAATCGCAAAACGCGCCCAAGTGAGAGCGTTCAGATTGACCATTAATTCAACGTTAAGCATCACACTCGCAGCTGGCAGTAGCGGCACCCAAGGCACTCGGAACGGCAACTTTAGAGGACTTTGTTGGTGTGCCCAAATAACTACCAAACCTATAAAATATAAAACAGGCTTCAGATTTAAATAAATTAAGAATCCCAAATATTACAGCTTCAGGTTTTTTATAGCATTGAAAACGAATGATTGCTCGCCGTACTTTGCCCGTCACTGGTCTTGACCAAAAACTGATGATCTTTTACTACTTCGGTCCAGATCGAGCTTTATGTTTCTATAAATATGTTAATAATAATCTTTGCAATTTGTGATAAATAATTAACGGTACCTTACTTTTACTATGTTTTCTAATAATAAAAATAATTACACATTAAAGGAACTGAAAATTAGCTGAAAGTTACATTCGTCTATAAGAAAAATCAAAAATTCCCTTCATATTAATTATACGCTATTTATATGAGTAACAAACAACAATAGAGCGATTGCTACAGCTGTGAACGGCATTGAGCGAAAATAAACTAATAAGTACATTCAAACATAACTAACTACGTATTGGATCTGTAACATATGATCTATGATGATCATTACAATACCAAGATAATAAATTAATATAACATTATAAAAGACAAGCAATTTATATTGTAGTTACAAAATTTAACCCAACTTCTATTCTAGCTTCTAGGGTTTTGTGCATACAATACTATCAGTAACCAATTAGTCAGCAAGGAAAGAATTTAATAGGTACTCACAGGCTATGATAATGAAACTTAGCACAAAATCTGGTAACAATGCCCAAAGGCCTGCTGGTTCGGCCAAGAAATGGTTGTGTGCACAGAGTGCCGCCGCGGCCGCAGTGAATACGTATACGCAACTGGTGACTGCACTGCCGGGAGCCCTGCCGCCTGCGAGAGGCTCTAGCCAGGCGTACTGCGCTCGAAGTCTACCTACTGTTAACGCTTCGAACATCTGTAGATTTATATTTACAACTTGTATATAACAAAATTACTAGATTAAATCGTTTAATAATAAGACATCTATAAAAATATAAATAGATACCTCGGACGAAGATGATCCTCCGTCAGTTCCGGGAGTTCCAGTAGCCGAACTGTCTTCTCTATCCACTGGTGAATCTAATTGAGCGGTACCGAAAACTTTATCTTCGGCAGGAGGAGCTGGTCGATATCGTAATATTATAACAGCCGCACTAACAATAGTATAAGCTAATAATGTGCCAATTGACATGAATTCTACCAACTTTTCTAGATCGAATAAAAGTGCTATTAATGCTGAAAATAGTCCAGATATTATAAGATTCGAAATAGGAATATGTGACTTATTACTGATATCACTCAGAAAGCCAAACAACAACCCGTCGGCTGACATAGCATATAAACAACGAGGGAGGGAAAATAATGACCCTAATAATGTCGTGGTCATTCCACAGACGGCACCAACTGCTACGGCATACTTTGCCCAATCTGCGTGAACTGCACCTAATGCTTCTGGTATCGCCGCTTCTGGCTTAATAGTTGTATATGGCACCATTAAAGTCAATGCAATAGCGACAAGAATGTAACCAAAAGCTACCATGGCCATTGACAAAATGGTGGCGATTGGAATGGATCGTGAAGGATCTTTAGCTTCTTCACTAGAAGCAGATATACTGTCAAATCCAACAAAAGCATAAAAACAAGTAGCTGCTCCAGCTAGAACACCACTAAAACCAAACGGCATAAATCCACCCTTTTTCTCCGACCAGTTACTAATATCAGCATAATAGAAGCCTAGGAATATTACCAAGGTTATCACTGTGAGATTTAAAATTGTTAGAGCATTGTTAATATACGCTGAGGTTTTTACACCTACTGCTAGAATTAAGGAGGCCACTATACATATTAGAAAAGCCAAAACATCTGGATAGGAACTGAGAAGTGTCACATCTAGTTCACCTGTCACAGATTTTGTAGCGTTACTAATTGTACCATCTAACATGGCATCCAAGTAACCTGACCACGCCCTGGCAACTGAAGCAGCCCCTAAAACAATTGAATATGTCACATTAATCAAAATTACACTTACTCTTGCATCTATAATAAATTTCAAAATAATCTTTTATTACTTACCTATCATATATTCAAGAACAATATTCCATCCGATAATAAAGGCCCAAAATTCACCAATGCTCACATATGTGTAGGCGTAGGCACTTCCAGCTCTCGGTATTCTAGTACCAAATTCAGCATAGCACAGTGCAGCCAAGGTAGAAGTGATACCCGCTAGTAAAAAACTTAAAGCCGTTGCTGGACCCGCCATACTGTGAGCCACTGTTCCAGTTAACACATAAATACCCGCTCCAACCATATGACCGACACCTAAAAATCGTTTTCTGCCTATAGAAAAAGTAAGAATAATGTTGGAGACCAAAAAATCCTCATCTTTGCTATTATTTTATAAAGGATTTCTAAGGATTTTCCTACTAAACTTATTTCTCTTTATTTAACTTTATTTTTCACTGAATAAGTTTATCCTGATATATTTTTTTTATGATTAAAATAGTTAACAATCATAGGTGTAGTGGGCACCGTGTATCATTTTGGTGGTAATTTGAAAATACAAAATGTTACTATACATTATATTGAAATGAATACCACGAAACTTAATGTAATGTCTCCATGAAATTATAGTCAATCCATTGTCAGTATTTAAGAAAAAAACATTATTATAAACTTACCTAAGAGTGTTATATCAAAAGTTGTAAGACAACGATTAAGGGGAGTATCCAAGGCATCGCCATACAAAGGCTTGCGTCGATTCATTTTGTGACAAAATCCTGAGAGGACATGTCCCAGGATTTTATGCCTGGCCCCCGGCATGATTACTAGAAAAATATAAATTTTAATTTTTAAACATACACTTGAGTATCACTTTTACAATATGTTCTATTATATGAACAATCAGTATCAAAAATGTCGTTATATATTATAGCATTTTTCCAATATAATGATTATACCTCTTTATTTCCTGACCAGCTGACGATGTTTGCGATGTCCCAGTGATAGCCGCGATGAAAAAAGTCAGCGCGCGCATCTAATCGATTACTTGGGGATGCGCGCGATATTATTTATGTTATGTGGATAATGCATGCTGAAATTATTCTGGAATTTCATAGTATTTTAATTTCGTTGTAGCGTACTTTCCAGTTATGTAAAGGTTCATTCAGCTAACAAGTTAATGTTTGGAATATAATTATTCTTAATTAATATAAACAGTGCGTTACTTTTATATATGATACGTTAACAAAATAAATAACCGACACAATTTTAGTAAATTCTGAAAAGGGCTCTTTCATTTTAAATGAGTCGCAACTTTATCTTCTATTAGATTCAAAGAACTTTTCTGTTCCTGAAATAGACTTTTCCAATAGGATGTGCCTTATCTGCATCTTAACAGATAGAACCATGTTCTTAATACTTTTACAAAGCTAAACTTCTACACATAAAAAACATTTTTCGAATTTTCTATGTAGTCAAAGTCCTACGATAACTCGTCACCCTACGATATACCTCCTTATTTTTTTAGCGAGAATTTACCGAGTACCTATATGATGTCCGGAAGTAGAGACGTTACTTAATGACGGACAATATTAAGATGTGTACAGTAAATTTAAATTTTCCATTCAAATATTTAGTTTAAAGGTTTGACCTTTAAACTAAGTATTTGAATGGAATAATTTAATGCTCCCCACCCAAGTCTACCCACGCAATACTTGGAACCTACCGAAATACAACCACAAAATTAATGTAGGTACACATCTTTAATTTTGTTCGCCAAGTACCTACCTGCGCCCCTAACGTCTCGAATTCCGGGAACCGAATAAGTACTCGTGAATTGTGAAATGAATATGTAGGTATGTTATTGACACGTATATTTACATAGAAAATAGATAAGTCAATAAAATTTTATTCTAATTTTCAAAAAAACTAATAAACTAAATTGTTAACAGTGTGTACAATATAAAACTGTAATAACTGTTAGATAAAGTAAATTCTTAACACAATAGTCTGCGACCAACTGTATTATACATCTTTTAGGGAATGTTAAGATTTTTCTGTATGTCAAATTGTGTGGAATAAATAAATTAAATACCAGATTATTTCAAACAATTTTATTCACATTCTACTTCCTAGTCTCGGTGATATTATTGACATACAAACAAATATAAATACATATTAAAGTATACAAAGAAATTGTTATTATATGACTAATAAATTTTATATCTTGAGCTAATTTCTTTCTCAAAACAGTTATTATATACATAAAGCAATAAGTTAACCATTTTCTTTCGCAACTTACAAAAAACTGACCCGTATAAAATTCGAAACAAATTCCTAACGCCTTCAGCGTAACAGTGAGTTGTTTTATTCCTAGCTATACATATTATGACTGTGATGTTTAACTTTTATGCTTCTATTAAAACATTTATTTGTGGCAAACTGCATATATATTTATATATTTTTCATTTCCTTATGTATACAATATAAATTACATAAGTGCTCAGGGCCGGACATAAGGGGCGTGCAAGTGGGCCCGCTGTCCAGGATCTCCATAAAGAAAAATATATAGTTTTAGCTACAACATCTTTCACATCTCCAAATTCGGCCCTGTATGTGCTAGTTAACAATAACGCCAATCATGAGACAAAAAGATTAACTATATATATAAGTTAGAGCGGTTCGATTTCACTTATATAAAACAATTTATTAGAACGCGTGATATACTGGAAGTATATTTCTTAAATTGTTTATAAAAATAGACACAAAATATTGTTCGCGAACATCAGCGAGAACATACAAACGTTGGTAATTGAAGTAACAACACACACAGCAAAATTTGGCCTTACAATTTGAGGTAGAAATTAATATGACACAACGTTAGCCCCTTCATTATTTAACTACACTGCCTTTGGATTTAGATGGACTGATGAAATCCTCGTACCTGATGTTAGCAATTTAATGTAAGTTTAAATTTTTGAACCACAGAGGATTTATAAAATTTGAGGTTCCAAATTCGAAAAAAAATTTTATGCACTTAGTTTAAGAGCATAAAAAGAAAGTTATTTGAAATAAAATCATCCAATATTAAATAATTATTTTTTTTGGATTTTTACAATTGGACAAATTAAGTGGATGTTCACCGATTATTAATACATTTTTTTTTCTACATCAGTTATTTATATATGCGTTAGAAGTTAGAACTATTGTTACCCTAATTTGCACTATTATCTTAATTATACATATTTTGTATTTGGATTTTGTCGGATTTCCGATTTTTATTAAATAACAATAAATACACTTTCAAACAATCACGTTAAAATCTATATTAACATAATATTGATGAAAGAAGAAGCTTAAGTTACAGTAGGTAATGTAGTTTGAAAATATAAATACATATAATAAAACAATGGTAAATGAAAAATATTATAACTGCTTATGTACTTGACAATTAATATACAATTTAGGTACTAAACATTTATAAATAGAGAAATAGAATTCACGCAAAGTATGAAAAATTTAAGAATAGAATATAAATTATTCGTTATTTTAAACGTAGCTGATAACTAGGGATATGGATACTGCGAGGTTCTTATTTACCTTATTTGTCTACATAGCATTAGCGACCTTTTTAAGGAGCGTCAGAATGTGAAATAAATAGCACTGAATGCAGCAAGAATTTATTTAAACGTTTAATCATGTGATATATAAGTAAATTGAGTAAAAATATATACACCCACATAAACACACCTTAGCGTTTTCAATAAATAGACGGGACATTTCATTTTACATAAGGAAGTCAAGTATTTTTAGAAAAGTTATTCCAAGTTCAACAAATGGGCGGATAGAATGGACGAAATTTATAAAAGGTGTATATAGTTATAGAGATCAATAATAGCATTAAACAAACCTAAACGCGGGAACGTGAAAAAGCTGTAATCGCGAAAAGGCAGTACATATAAACCAGTTTTCAGCTAAATGATATGTTTCAGGTTTCAGTCTTTAGAAAGTGGGGCTTATATATTGACAAATAATTATTGCTTAAAATTGATATATAAAACACATAGAGTAAGCAAATGACAGAAAAAGCAATTTAATTATTGTGCGTTTATCAGTTACTACTTTTTTGTACCAGTATGCATTTCTTCTATTTTAGTCAAATCGTACAGAGTAATAAATTAAAATATTATTGTTAATATTGTCAATTTTGATCATGTGGTTTTTTTGGTGGAATCTTTAGTAGCGTTTATAAAATTTTCGGATTAACGGATACGTCCGTTTTTCGCAAAGTAACAAGACATTAATAACTTACGAGACGTCATTTGTTACTAGCACCCTATCCAATTAGTGATAATGAAACCGTCCTAAACATTTTAAATCTATAAAAACTTAAAAAAAAAGAATTATTTAAACCATTTGATTCATGCCAACATTAATATTAACATAATTTATAAATATTTATTACTTTACGTTAAGATTTACAGCAAATATAGTATTATAATCAGACTTCCCTGTAATTCTAACGGAATTTTAACATATTGTCGAATGAGAAGTGGTGAAAATTTCAATATGTTTAAAAATATATAGAATTTATTAAATGAGTTTACATGTAAATATATCTTTTAAATATTATTATACTAAAGAAACAAATAGCCGATGGGCATGGGGTTCACTTTTGACACTAAATCATCGAATCTAAAAAAGTGAAAAGTCTGACATTCGCATCATTCAACATCAAAATAGAATATTTAAAAAAGTAGGCACAAACAAGTTTACTGTTCATATAATAAAATAATAAATAATAGGTTTTCTGCAACCCATTTCTTTTCAACATTTTAAGTAGGTCAAGCGGAAACATATGGATTAGGTCACGGTGCAAACTAACCCGTAGCAACTAAACGCTCATCACGAAGATCCCATGTAATAGTTCCGACTTTACTACAAGTGTTATGAATTTAATAGCCTAATAAAAAGAAGTTATTTCTTAGAATCGGTGTTAGGCAAAATTTAATTTCAATTAACATTTAAATAGTAACAATTGATCATATGTTTTTGGAAAAATCACAATTAACAATTCATTCCTTATTTGTTGTAGTGTACAATGAACAAGAAATTAAGTTCAGCTAATTGTTATTTTTATATGATTTTACCACAAACAAATAACGATTTATTAATATTTAACGGTTAATTCAACACTGGGTAGAATATGACATAATTATTAAACACGACGATTTCTGTCATTCGTCGTATTTGCAAGAAAGTAATAAATTAATTAAATTAGTTTTTACTACCATTAATATTATTTTGGATATCTAAAGCCATAGAAACCGAGTCATTATTATGATATTTTTATGTGACTACATTGAATTAGCTAATAGCTAAGTGTCAATTATCTAATATATAAATATTACAACACATTTATACTATATTCTTCATTTGAATAATTACAATTATTGATATTTGCATAAAAAACATCGCATTCACGTAAAAAAAAAAAATACAATATTCACCATACTTTATAAAATTTACATCAAATATTAAATAACTCATCATAATTAATATAGTAATTTTTATATAATACATAGTCAAACTACTTAACTACTCTTTAATGGTTTTTTTAATTACTTACAATATAAAAACATAATGATGAAATAAGTACCTCTGGATTCGGACCCTCATTTAACCGTTATACTTTAAAAAGAATTTAGCACTATTCACTATAAAATTTATATGTATGTTAGGTTAAGCTAAGTTATTCATATATCTAATTAAGTAGAAAATAGTGACTCTCAAGTAGGCAAAGTAAAAAAAATAAGATTGTATAAAATATTACAAAAAATATACTAAAATACAAACAATATTTATTTAAGTAGGAACACAGATGAAGAGACATGAAATGAAATAAGTTTTGTACACTAAAAGAATATGTTCATCATATTGGCATGCTTTAACATAAAATAATTGAAATAATAAAATATAGAGAGCTTCCCAAAAAAATAAAGAAAATATATTTTGTATATATTTATAAGATTATTTCTAAATACTATGATGATGATAGTATTGATAATAGCTATCATACTAAACATAAATGATAAAAAAATATATTTTCAATTTATGATAAATAATGTTATAGTATAGGGAATTTAAATTTGCCCAGAATGTTTATATTTTTGTAATACAACTATACATTTAATAGATCACACAAGTTAACTCTTAATTAATTATTAACAAAGTTATTTTAAGTAGAAGATAAAAAATATTTCTGGACATTTACATACAGATAATTTTCAAATATTTAATAACAACATTTATATGAAAACAACATAGTTGTTACAAAATTGTACTCAAGGGTACCTATGCAATTCGACATTGCATTTATATTTTTAACACTCCACTCAAACATAAATATGATCCATTTTAGCACCTTATAATTATCTTAAACTTCATTATATCACATTTAAATTGCACATCCAGAAACCAGTGGACACATGACACGTAATGTAGATTAAACTCAGATAATATGTGCATAGAAAAGTTTAAAAGATTAAATTTTTCACAAAATTTATATTAACCTAATATGTAACACTACCCTCCAGTACCATTAAAATATTGAGCATGCTTTGTATATGGTGCTGCAATGTGATAAGGCGGAGGCTGCCCTCTTACATATACTGGCTCTGGCAAGCCACTAGGACTATGTCTATGACTTACTATGCTTGGGGCATTAGACGAAGCAGCTGGTATAGCATCATACAAATCATACATATTCTGACTAGCAAGAGATTGTATATGTGTAAAACTACCATCATCCGATATGAGTGGGGTGTTCGTCATACGATAAGGGTTGGTCGCATTGGTGTGACCTGTAGGAGAATATAGTTCTGGAGATTGTGAAGGTACATAAGTAGGGCTTGATGCAGCCATATCATACATGTTGCAGTTCGAGGATGCTGTTTGATGTACTGTTGGTGTATAGTGATTTGTGTCAATATTAGAAGCAGAGTACATTTTACTATAATTACATAAGTTGGGCATAGTTGTAGAACTAACTATTTGGCTTACTGTGTGAACTCTTGGGCTTGGTAAGTCTCTCCGTTCATGGGGGTGATAATTAAAAACATCGAATTTTCTTTGTCCATACACTTTTTCAGAACCGCAGGAATAAGCTTCATTACCATATGGGGCGTTGTGATAACTTCCATCTGCGGGGCAGATGGCTTCTTTTCTTACATATGGTGGTTCAAATGTGGGCAAGTTTTCAGACCTACTGCACCTTGTACTGTATGAGTTTTCATGATATTGAGTTGCGAGCACAGCTTCATCATTGGAGTGCCTTTCTTGTGTAGCTAAACTAAGTCTTTGTAATTGTTCACATGAGTCATCAGAACAATTACGATAACCATGATCATTTGGCATTATATAAGTTTTGCTTTCTATTGGATGAGCTCTATAGTTATTTGTTGCCATTGCAGGACAAGATCTTACAACATCTTGTCTTGGTGAGTACCTCTCGTTTTGCTTTAATGTATATTGTGCTGGTACTAACCCACAGTTCTCAATATGATTACTTTTATAAGTATTTGGTTCCGAATTGTTTTCTACATAAAGTGCATGATCAACACTTTTGTAAGTTTTATCTTGCTCATAAGAAAGATCTAATGGTTTATCATAAGCATTTTCTGCTGGTAAATTATCATAAGTAGACACTTTCATAGGATCCTGTTGGCTACCATTAGAGTGGTCATTACTGGAGGTAGTTACTATTTTATTGTCAGATGCAAACCTTTGTTGTAATGTTGGTGTTATTTTTGCAGCTTTAATATGAAGAGCATTATGCATTGGTGGAGACACATCTTGTGTGCCATCTTTATGAATATTCCTAGCATGTTTTGCCATAGCTCTTAACTCTTTTGGGTATGGTGTAGGAGCACGACGTAGTTGACCTGGTTTTTCAGTTGCCTTAACTACGGGTTTCATATCCACAAAGCTTATATGTCGTGTTGCACTTTGTGCCTCTATATTTTCAGGTTTCATATTATCTGATTTTACTTCAATAGGAGTCAAAGGCACTTGGGGAAAGAGAAAACAAGTAAGGACTTGTTCATAAGTATTAGGATCTACTTCAGAATGCATAGGCACTAGGGGCTTGCTTTGATTTTCAGAGAGCCAGAGGGCTACTAAATTATCACAATTTAATAATGATTGAGGAAGACAACTTAATGAATTTCTCACTAAATTTAAAACCCTTAAACAGGATAAATGTCCAATTTCTGGTGGTATATTTGTCAATTTATTAGAACGAAGAGATAATACAGATAATTTTATACAACTACCAAGTTCAGGTGGCACTGCTCTTAGCATATTTTCATCTACATTTAAATATTTTAATTTTCTTAATAGTCCTATAGATGATGGCAGCATATCAATATAATTACACATCAACATTAGTTCTTCTAAGTTTTTTAATTGACCTATACTTTCTGGTATGGAATACAGCCTATTGTTGTCAAGCTTCAATGCCGTCAAATTACTTAACTGTCCGATACTATCAGGAAGCTGAGTTAAGCTATTTATTGAAAGAGTTAAGTCTTCAAGTCTTGTACAATATCCAATTTCAGGAGCTAACTCTTCAATCATGTTGTTACTTGCTTCTAAGTGTATTAGGTTTTCTAAGGGCTTTATGACTGCTGGAATACTTGTGAAACTATTGCTATCAATCCATAACTCCTTTAATTTCAAAAATCTCCCTATAACCTCTGGGAACTGTTGAAATTCATTTTGACCAATATCTAATCTCAAGAGTTCAGTAGATCGTGAAAGTGATTTTGGCAAAATCATAAGATAGTTGTCTCGTAATTCAAGTATACGAAGGTTCGCAAGACGACCAAAATTTCCAGGTAGATATTCAAGGTATGTGTCGTTTAAATATAAATCTTGTAGAGCTATGAGGTTGGTGATAGTTTCAGGTAATTTTTCTAATGGATTAACACTAAGATCTAAGAACATTAAATTCTTTAAAGCTTTCATGTTATCTGGTATGGATGCTAAACTGTTTCTACTGATATTTAAATGCTGTAAATTTACTAATGATGATATCGCTGTAGGGATAGCCTGAAGATCATTATCACTAAGGTCTAAGTATTTAAGGCCATGACACATGAAAAGCTGTCTTGGTAATTCAGTAATACGGTTACTCTGGCACAGTAAAGTTTCAAGTGTTCTTTCGTAGACGAAGACGTCCGTTGGTACATCTGTGAGCGAATGATGTGAATAATCCAATTCAACTATATCTTCCACTCCGGGTCTAACACAGCACAAAAAATCGAATGGCATAATGAAATTAACACTTTTTAAACACGGCAAAAACTGAATAGATATGTGAAACACGTATATCAGGCATTATCCAAATAAAGAGCGTTGGCCATTATAGCCGTAAGTTATTTTAACGTCAACTTTATCTCATGTATTTCTTTGAAATACACTCAATAAAAGTGTTTTTTTATAATAACAAATATATTGTGAAATGAATCACAAAAATTCACAACTGATTCATCTTCCACTCCCGAACACAGACTATATAAAATAATAGTTGAAAAAGAAATTGTATAGATATTTAATAAATAAAAGTAACTTCATCTTCAACAGCATCTAAAATTTAATAAAAAAACAGCGATAGCAGAACAATGCGATATTCAATTATTTTTAGGGAGATAATTAATGTAGGGCACTCTTGTCCGAGACCATAAACAGGAACATTTTAAACATATCTGTAATTTGAATAAAAAAAATAATATCTTATCTGTGTCCAATGTCAATTGTCAAAATTATTAATTGTTGTGGAGCGGTGGTTTGTTTTGAATTTTGTTTTGACAATGCTACATTTCTTTTTATTTTTGTTAACAGCTAAATCTCATCGTAAGTGTAGTATATAAAAGGCAAAAAATCTCGAAAACTTTATTTTTCTATTGTTTAACATCGACAGAAAATGATACCAAAAACAATTCACAAAGGAAAATATTTTATTTCTTTTAAGAAAGGTTTCGAAGAAAACAAAAAGAACTTAACCATCACTGTCGATAAATTATTTAACACTGATACTTTGGTTTGTATATAAATCTATTAAGATAACTAATGAAATACTTTAATGTTGTTTCTATGTATTTTTTTATATTTCAGCGACTAACTTTATCCGACGACGACGATCCTATATTTTTATGCAGGATAAATTTAACACGATGTGATTACGAAGACTTGAAGAGACAACAAGGATTGTTAATAGATTTTGATAATTTCCCATCTCAAGTTGTTAGATTGTTACAACAATGTGCAACAAATAATATGTAAGTTATATACAAAATCATATATAAAAAAATATTTGAAATGAATTTCAATATTTTTTACAAGATTTTTAATTGTTTTACAGGTTTCTTATTATTCAGCAAATTTCACCTATTGAATATAACTTTGAAATTGTGGAGCACAATGAATTTAGAAGATTAATTCATTTAAGCCTTAAGACAGCCCCCGCTTGTGATAATGAAATAAAACAACATATGGCAGAGACTATTGGAGCTTTAAAAGTAAGATCATTATTATTAAAGAGCTGTTATGAGAATTTGTTTATTGTTGCTAATTGTATATGTCTTGTAAAATTAATAAAAAACACATGATTTATTCAAATTAACATTTACAAAAAAAATCTTTAACAGCAGTCATTAGCAGCTCTTAAAAGTTCAATTTCAAGTAGTGAAGCTATGTGGAATGAAAAACAATTGAAACTAGAAGTAAATATCCAAGAGTTGACCCACACTCTATCTAAAATAGAAGAAAATAAATTGAAACAAGAAAAAGAATTTCAAGAGTCTTTAAAATTTGAAAAAGATCGTCTAGTGCAGGTATAATCACTTATTTTCATATATTTCAAATGGGACTTAAATTTTCCATTATAAAATAATTCTGGTTAAATTTTTTCCAATAATTTAATTTCATATATTTCAGGAACGATTACAATGGCAAAAAAATGCTGAAAGTCACACTAATAAACTGCTAAGTTCCTCTCAAGAAAATGCACAGAGAAAAGAAAAACAAATTGATGAGTTAACCTTTATAAATAAACAGCTACAAGAAAAAGTTAATCAGTTAGAAAATCAAATAAGGTCAAATGAGTATAATGTTCAAATGTATTGTAAAACAATTTAGTAGTAGTATACACTAAATTTAATTTAACTTAGTAATTTTATTAAGTATAAACTAAAGTTGTGCCAGTTGTGGCACAGAGGGGCAAGGTGCAACTGTAATGCGAGTGTCGTGTAATATTTCCATTTTCTTTGCTCTGGTGTCGAGGTAAAGCGCGGCATTAAGTTCCGCCACAAAAACACGCAATGCCTATTCGGCGGAAAGTTGGGCACGGCGTGTCTTAACACTAGGTTTCCTCTGCTTACCCTGCTGTGTGTGGGATACAGAATGAAGCTAAGGAAAAAAAAGCTAAATTAAGTTTAGTTAAATAGTCTTAAACAATTTAATTTAGTACAAACTAAATTAAATTGGCTTACAATACATTTTAAAATAGCTTCACGATATATCCCGCACATAGCAGGGTAGGCAAAGGGAACCTAGTGTTAAGACACTCCATTCCCCACTTTCCGCCGAATTCGGAGGCTTGCGTGTTAAGTGGCGGAGCTTAACGCCGCGCTTTACCTCGACACCAGAGCGAAGAAAATGGAAATATAATTTCCACCCCTCGAGTGGGAATCGAACCCACAACCAGTCGTTTACAGTCACACTCTTGTGCCACTGGGCCACGACTGGCCACAATACATTTTAACGTTATATATAGTTTATTTCTTGCAGTGATAGAATGCATAGGTTGAATTTGATAGAAAATGAAGTACAAAAAACACATATTGAAGTTGCCACATTAAAAGCTAAGAATGCATCCTTAGAGAGAGAAATTATTGAAAAAGAAAAACAAATAAATCAATTAAATTCAAAATGTACTTATATAGAAAAGGTATTTTAATATTTTATTCAAAGCTCATTTCAGACATTGTTTACTTAATTTTATATTCACTTAAAGTTTTAACTTTCAATATATTTTTATTTACAGTCACTGAAAGATAATAATGATGTTATCAAGGAGCTAAATGAAAATATACAAACATTAAAATCAGAAAAGGTTGGTATATAAAACATAAACACTTCTTCTTTTTGCAGCAAAAAATTGTATTCTTATATTGCACATTGGCATATAACTGATATTGGGAAGGAGTGCAGAATGCTAATATTTCTTGTAAATCCATACTTATATTATAAATGCGAATGTCTGTGTGTTTGTCTGTCACGCTTTCACAGCTAATCTACCGGTCCGATTTGTATAAAATTCAGAATGAAAGTAGTAAAAGTGACTGGGTCTGACATAGGCTACTTATTTTTTCAAAAACCAACCTCTAAAGGGTTTAAATAGGGGATGAAAAATCTACACCGCTGACTGATTATAATGAATTTTGGCATAAATATAGTTGATAATCTAAGCTTAAACATAGGCTACTTTATTTTTTAAATATGCGCCCCCGAAGGTTGCAATATACCGAAACGATCACGCCGGAGCGGGCCGCTAGTAATACATAAAATTCATTCATTTTATTAAAATATATGTAACACACCATACCATTTGCATGAAATTGCAACACACTTTTTGTGTGGCTTATGGGACATGTATTAAAATAAATAGTTGAATTGTCAATCAAATATACAAATAAGAAAAATCTAAGATATGTTAATTGTATATGCAAAATATTGCATTGCAATATGTATTTCCTTGTTGCACTCATTTTCATACTAAAAAGGTATATTATTTTGTTAATTTAATTAGAATTTTCATCTTTTTTTAGAGTAATCTGGAAAGACGCTTGACCGTAAGTGAGTCTTTTGCAAACAAAAACAATGAAGCTGCTCATACAACTACTGAGCAGCTATTGAAAGCCAATCAAATAATAACTAAACAAAATAGTGACATCATTGAAATGAAAGACAAGGTAAAATATCCTTTTTATTTAATAGTATTCTTAAAAAGTAAATATGTTTTAAAAGCTATGTTCAATTCCAATTCGAGCTAGAAATGGGGAACGGAGTGTCATAAGTTTTTTTCTCTTTTTTTAAATATGTCTAATTCGGTTGTTGTATTTAAGCTTTTATGCAGAACGGCAATTGCCTTAGAGCAAGAAAAAGTAATTGAACGGAGTGCAAAAGAAATACATGATTTAAAGTCTGAAGTAACTTCGTTGAAGGATAATTTAGATAAAATTCAACAAGAATTTGATACACTTAAGGAAAAGAATGAACTCAATGAACAAGCTCTAAAGGATCGAGATGAGACTATTAAAAATAACAATATGGGTATGTTAAATTTTTTAAGTCTTATTTGTGACATGCATTTCTAACCTATGTATAGAAGAAGAATAAGAAATAGGCGCGAGAGATATAAATCATAAAAAAGGTCAAGGCTTTTTGAGAATTGTCTCCAGTTCATTTTTAGCAGTTATTTCAAAAGCTGCATTACTATTTTAAAGTTTTGGTTAGGTTAGAGAGAGAGGAGCTCGGGTGGAGGAGGCGACCTGTAATGTATTTTAAAGGGGTCTCCTTAACTCTAGTTGTAAGTCCCAGGCACTTCTGGACCCTTTTTTGTGCAACGCGGTCGACATCCGTTTAGTGCATCCAAACAATTCTAAGGAATGTTGTGTCTCTGTTTTTATAATTGTTTACACAAATGCTGCTGCGACATTTGTTAATACAATTTCCCAATAAGTTTTGTATAATCGTCTTCACATTAGATATATTGGTACATTGAGTGTAGGTAGGTACTATATGGTGTCGCAGTCTAAACATAAAATTACATAAAATGAAATTATTATTCACCTTTCAAATTACATTTGCACAATGTATATATTGTAAACCACACGACTGCATTTACCTCTTTAAGTGGTTTATTTCGTTAAAAGAGATTCTCAGTGGCGAGTTTTTTTATCCGCTAGCGTATAGGTATACGTCTTGGGCATAGTGTTATAAACAGTAGGTATATATTTTTTTAAGATTCTATGTTAACAAATTAAATATTTATAATATAATTTTAACATATATCTCAATACAGGTCATTTGCTTATTTCTCTCGTATGCTGATTAATTTCAATTTAATTTTATGCGAACACATTCGTCTTAGGTGTTTTGTAATGCATGCAATGCATTTTTATGACATATACCTATATTCGTAATAGCCACTTAAGAGGTTAATAAAACTGTTTTCTGTTTCAGTAATACAATGGCTTCACAAAAAGATAGAAGACAACGGAAGGACAGAATGCATTAAGAGCACTGGCAAAACGAATCTTCTATCTGCAACAAGTTCAACGCCATACATTCCCATGAGAACTATTGAAAATAATTCACAAGATTCCGACTGCTCCATAAACTTTTATGCAACATCTAAACTGTATGTTTTATTTTGTTAAAATATTGATGTTTTTTCTTTAATCTTTATTGCAGCTTCACGCTTTTTCCTATATAGCAGTATGCTTAGAGAGAACATATTATCAAGATACTCCATTCGTCACTTTGCGCTTGAAATCAAGACATTGCGTTTTGCGGTGACGGAATTTAACACGGCGCTTTAACGGCACACGGTAGCGGCACACGGCGCACGGCAGTAGAGGCGGAAAAATGAAAATAAATAAAAAATAATGATTTCCTTGAGTGGCTATCGAACCCACAACCAATCGTGTTTACAGTCAAGCGCTTTGCCATGCGCCACGATGGCCTCAAATTTCATTAATTAATTAGCGTAATAAATAAATTAAATGTGTAAAAAAAAATATTTTTTTTAGATCTAGTCTAGAAGACAGTCCACAGCCTCCCGTACAAAGCAAAAAAGGCTTAGATCCAAAATACTTAAGTCCTGCATCAGATGATAAATTTGTCGCAGAAAAAGGTTTGTATAATATTAGTTTTATTTTTTCAATTTATGATAAAAAAATAATATTAACGATTATGCCTATATACCTATATACCTAACAGATGTCGCTTACAGGGATAAGGCACCTGTGTTGCACATTTTATTTTCTTGTGTATAATACACATTTTATATTTGTGGTATACAGTTAAAGCATATTTATATTATTTCAATTGTTATAGGGTCAAGACCTACGTCGAAAAATACTGCTGACAAAAAAGGAAAGGAAAATGTATGTTTTGAATTGCCAAAAGTTAATTATAGAGAAAAGAAATCTTCTAGACCAACTACGTATCGAGCAACACCAGTATCAGCATATTTTCCTTAATTTATAAACAAATATTTTATTATTTTTTGTTGTAATATGCGTCATATTAGAAATAATAAAGTTAATATATTAGTAATTATGATGAAATTTATTGTTTACATACCTGTTCGTTTGTAATATTAAATTAACTTATTTTACTAAATGCATTTGTGTGTAATATTAATACGGTATATATACTATAATAACATATATTACAACCTTTGTGTCTGTCTGTTTGTTCTGGATAATCTCTGGAACGACTGAACCGACTTAGACGGGACTTTCACAGTCAGATACCTGATGTGTTTAAGAGCAACTTAGGCTATTATGATCGAATTATAATTTAATAAATAATTGTTATACTTCAAAGAGACATATTTTTTATTATTTTTATTCTTTGCACAATTAAATTTAAGATACCAAGTTGACGGATCGCTCGGATTTTTGTTTTGATTAGTGTTTTGGGATGACAGAAAAATAATATAAACTAGTTACAATTTAGGCATTGCCTGACTATTTACAATTTAGGCAGTGTTCGACCGAAACTGAATTTTTTGCCGAAACCGAAACCGAACCTTCGGCTCTGACTTCAGTTTCGTCCGAAACCCAAAACCGAGACCAAACCTGCTGATGATATCATAAAAATTGTATAATATTAGTGTCCGACCGAAGGTTCGGTTTCGGTTTCGGTTTCGGCAAGTTTCGGCATAAAATTGTAGTTTCGGCCGTAGTTTCGGTTTCGGCAAAAAAGCTGCCGAACCTTCGGCAATGCCGAAACTCATGACGTACTCAAGAATTTTCACGTAGCTTAGATACTTTTGAGTGCTTTTATAGCTTGTCAACCTAATCTTAAGATGTAGTAAATTTTAATATATTTAAATTAATGATGAGAATACTATGAACTGCTGACGACAGATTAAATGAACTATCCCTGTTAGTCTGTAACGAAACTGTGTGTCTGTTCGCATAAATGTGGCTCCTTTCAGGGGTCGAATACCTATGATTGATTGATATTTTGCGATCCCTGGGCTAGTTACTATATTGGAGGCTTGCCTTAATATTATTTAAACATAACCGTTTTCTATATAAATGCTACACAGTATATAGCCAACAATACTATAGTTAATATAAATATATATCTAATGTAAATCTTATCATAAATTAGCACATAAATTTCTCTGCAAGAAATGCACAGGTACGTTAAAGGTGAAAACCTTTTTGTAAAGAAATACCTATTAACACAAGTGTTGCCAATCTTAAGTGGCGACCGAGGGCCTTGATAACACACAGGTCCCTGCGCAACGGCTCAAAAAACCTCTATGTAAATCCCTAGGAGCCTTGGGTAAAGAGAACTGGCGTAGGTCTAGACTAACAAGTGATCCGATCCATATATTGGTCAAGTTGAAAAAATGTTTCAACTTTTTAGAAAAAAAATGAACTGAAAAAAATTGTTTTTTTTCTCTTTCAATATTTATCAGGATAGATAGGAACACGTCGTTTGAAGACATTTTTCATCTTAAGATCTCAAAACTAGACACTTTAAGCTTTAAAATGGTTTTTTTATTTCAATGCGACTATTTTTGAGGAAACCTCTCACTGCCACTTGGAAAACCTCAAAAAAAATGTTTTTTTTTATGATTTTTTAATTATTTCCGCTAGTATATATAATAAAATCAACGTAATCACAATAATTCAAATGCACGTGTAATTTTGAAAGCGTAAAAAATGTATTTTTTTTACATATTATTCAAATTTTATGACGTCATCAGCAGTTTCGGTTTCGGTTTCGGTTTCGGCCGAAACTGAAGTCAGAACCGAAGGTTCGGTTTCGGTTTCGGTTTCGGCTGAAAATTCAGTTTCGGTCGGACACTATATAATATGTAGAAAAATGTACATTTTTTACACTTTAAAAATTACACGTGCATTTGAATTATTGTGGTTACGTTGACTTAATATATATATTTTTTTAATTTTTGATTATATTTTATTATGTACATTTTTATAGCTTCACGGTCAGTTTTTCCGCAAAGCGAGTAGTCGAAGACAGCCTAGTTTTAAGACACTTCGTTCGTCACTTTCGGCCTGAAATGCCTGGAGACGGTGCGTGTTGGGTGGTGGAACTCAACGCTTTGTCTCAAATGCCCAAAAACACAATTGGTTGTGGTATTTTTCAAGTTCGCAATTGGCTAGGGTTTGCCTTTACACACTGGCCGGTTTGGTAGTAGTTTAAGTTTTATTAAATAAAACATTTTTCTATTGCCTTCACGTTATTGTTTTCACGAGATTATCATCATGTAGAATTACAATGTCTACGTTAAAAACACGGCGCAATCAAAGGGTTTATTAATACTATATCAGATGAATTACCATAATGTGTGTGATAATAGACCGATACCCCAAGTGCAAGGCACAGCTATTTTCAAGACCGGGAGTATCCAAGAGTAACTTTTAATATGTATAATCTTCATTCATGCTAGTCATTTGTGTCTATTCAAATGGCTTGCGACCACCATCCCGTCAAAAATTAACCGCAAAATATCTGTTGATATGTTACGATTTAATGACAGGTAAGCCAGATTTCCCTTCATCCTCAAGGTCGGCAATGCATCCACAATTTTCTATGTGTTGTAGATGTCCATGAGCGAAGATAAACACCTACCATCAGTCCTTCTGTTAATTTGCCCCCTTTTATAAATAATAAAAAAAATAGTAAGTACTAGAGACCTACGCCAGTTCTCTTGCCCAAGGCTCCTAGAGACTTACATAGAGGTTTTTTGAGCTGCCGCCCAGGTACCTGTGGGTTATCAAGACCCCTCAGTCTCCACTTAAGACTGGCAACACTTGGTAAATAGATATTTTTTACGAAAATGAAAACCTATTACTTAACTGTACATTTCTTGCAGGGAAATTTATGTGGTAATTTATGATAAGATTTACATTAGATATATTAACTTATTGTCTATATACTGTGAAACATTTATATAGAAGACGGTTATATTTAAATAATCATAAATAAGGCAAGCTTCCAATATAGTAAATAGCCCAAGGTTCGCAAAATTCATAGGTATTCGACCCCTGAAAGAAGCCACACTTACGCGAACCGACACAGTTTCGTTACAGACTAACATTTAATCTGTCGTCAGCAGTTCATAGTATTCTCATCATTAATTTATAATATATTAAAATTGTTCACTATATTTTAAGATTAGGTTCACAAGCTATAAAAACTCTCAAAAGTATCTATGCGACGTGAGAATTCATGAGTAGGTATCTCACGAAGGAGTAGTTTGACCTGGCTTCATTATACAACTATCTGCCGAAAATTCGGCAGTTTTTTGACCGAAATCAAAACTAAGGCCGAAACTACATTTTTATGCTGAAACTTGCCGAAACCGAGTGATTTCATTATGCATAGTGTCTTGTGTCCCTCACTCGTCATCGGTAACTCTTAATGGCTGGATGTCTGTACCTGCGTGAGATTTCGGATATCGTAGAAATTACTGGTCAAGATAAAATGGTCGTATATCGTATTATATTTAAAAACGACATTTGTGCCCCTGGCAATTTATTACATTTTTATCAACATTACTTTTAAATATCTATAAAAAGAATTATCAATAAATATTGATACTTTTTTATTACTTTATTACTTCTTCTAAGTCGTTCACTCCTGTCGGAGTGGTCGTGATCATGAACTGTCTTTCCTATTTGAAAACCAGATTATGAGATTTCTCCATGTTTCCCTATCTTCAGCAATGCGTATGCAGTCGTTAATGGAACAACCGGTGTAAGATTTTATTATGTCTGTCCATCTTGAGGGTAATCGACCGCGAGACAGCATTCTCGCTCCCTTCCCTCTTTCCTTCCACTATTCCTTGCATGACAAGATGTTCCAAAGACTCCCTACGCGTGATGTGTCCGAACATCTTAAAAATACGCAATTGCACAATCGATGATAGTCTTTGCGTAATGCCAAGCTCTTATAAGATGTAGACACTTTATTCTCAACAAACGCCTGCAGCACCACATTTCGAAGGCATCGATCTTAAGACGCAATTTTTAATGGATCGTCCATGATTCAGCCCCATACAGGAAAATAGAAAATACTAGGCATCTCATTAATCAAACCTTGGTGTTTTTGGTTATGCAGCGATCTTTCCATATTTTCTTGAGCCACAGCAGACTGTACAGCAACCTTCTTGTTATCTAATCTTCACAATTGCCAGTATATGTGATTGTGGATCCCAGATAGATGTAGAACTCTGAACTACTTCACATTTTGCTATCTTCCGTAAATCGGGGCGATTATTAGTCTTATGATCATCATTTTAGTTTTATCGCGTTTTATAAATATTGATACTGACGTACCGTAATAAACTATTTTTTAAAAAATAAGCTTATTATTTTTTTTTCATTATTAATTAATTATATTAAATTTGTTATTATAATCTATATATTAAATTTGTTATTATAATCTATATAATAATAAATCTATATAATATAAATAAAATATATATTTTTATTGGGCAACATTCATTCAACGTCCTTTTAAATTTTGCTGTTTCTAATTGCCGTAGCTTACAAGTTCTATAAGTTCTAATAGCAGTTTACTTCAGTGCCTATTCTTTAATTTCAACTTAATTACGATACTTATACTTTATTATTATTAAAGTTAACATTTTTTTCTACACAAAATGTGGAATGGTAAGTTGTAATGCAATGTTAGAGAGTTAGAATAATCAAAAAGGGTTTTATTAATTATGATTTACCAATTTTAGATCAATCAGTAGCCGGAGGTGGGTTTTTAAACACATCTAATCAATTTGGAGGTCCTAATACACCGAACGTTGAAAAATCGGTACGTAAAACCATAACAAACATTGCTAATAGTCACAAGGTTGTTATTTACATCAAGTTGAAACATGTTTGAAAATATGAGTCACTCGGAAAATTATTCCATGTTATATAAGTATATACATAAATAATACATAGTATTCATAAGTGCTTATCACACATGCTAAAGTTTTATACTCGACTTTTGCCTTTAATTGCAGCTTTTGTATTTCTCTCATATGTAATCTCTAACGCTATCACTTTGTGTCACCGGTTGGGTTGTGATTACAATTTTATATGCTATTCATTTAATTCAAAATGTCAATAATGCTAGTCAATGGAATGAATATAAAATGCATAACCAACAATTGACATACATTTATATTTATTTCCTATATTTAGTAATACCCAATATATTATTTATTTCTTTTAAACTACAACAACTACAACTATTGATAAATTTACATTATGATAAATAATTAGTTGAACAATGAAGCCAGGTCACATTGTGTACAGACAGATGCTGTTGTATTAAGCCATTATGGCTATTCTAAATATAAATAATTGTTTTTAATATAATTGATCTTTAAAGGGTAGAAGAGCATCAAGAACTGCTCCGATTGTAATAAAACAGGCTTTACATAGTGGTGATGACGGAGTTAAAATTTGGGGCACTGATATACAAATTGTAAGCATTGTCGCAAGGGTCAGGAATATAAGAGTACAAAGTACCAAAATCACATATACTATACAAGATATTACAGGTCGAATGAGAGCAGTTCTGTGGTTAGACCAAGAGGCAATGGACGAAGATGTAAGTATATATATGAGTTTAGCAATATCAATTTTAATTTTTTATTATTGTCAAGATAACACAGGTAATGTTATTCTTTTTTTTAGGACAATACAAATGCAAAAATCCAAGTTAATGAGTACATACAGATTTATGGAAATGTGAAAACTAACAGAGGCAAGAAAGTTTTGATGGCTTTTAAAATAATTCCCGTTACAGATATTAATCTTATCACATTTCACTATCTTCAATGTATCAATAACAAATTAAAAATGGAAGCTAATGCCAAGAAGGTAATATGCAAAAAAAATTATAGCAGAATTTTTCAATTGAGACTGTCAGTAATCAAATAGTAAATATGTAAAATAATAAACATTTACTTTACTCAGGTGTTGTGGCAAAGCGTGGCTTTAATTTCTACCACATAACACACAATGCCTCCAAATTTGGCAGAAAGTGGGAAACGAAATGTCTTAACACTAGGTTCTTTCTGCCTACTTTGCTGTGTGCAGAATACAGTGTGAAAGTAAAAAAATAAATAAGAAATAATATCCTGATTTGGGGAATTAAATGGGGCAATTTTCATATATTCCTTTGTGTGGTCTCCATATAATATGACTTCCACTTAAACTTAAAATGAACTTCCATGCAAAAACAAACACATGCAAATTAAAGAACTGAACTTCACTTTTACAACTTATTTCCTTTTTGCTCTCAATGTTATTATGTTATATACTTTTCAGGAAAAACCTGATAACTCAGCAAACTTCTCAAGCACTGTGCCAGCCAATTCAATGATTGGAATGAATGATGCTTCTACGAATAATTTAAATGAACGTCAAATGATGGTGTACAATCCTATCAAAAGTTCCAAACTTGATTCGGGCATCACTAGAGAAGATATATATACTCAATTGAGGGACCGGATACCCAAAGTTGAAATTGAGTATGTTATTTACTTGTATATTCAAAGTTGTTTTATATATACTTGGATAGTCTATTAGATTCTTATTGGGATTTTATTTTTTTTTCAGTAAAATATTGGAATGGATGTGGCAGGAAGGCCATATATATACTACTATTGATGATAACCATTTTCAGGCCACTGATGCCATGTAACTTTTTATAGTAATCAAGCCTCCTTTGATTCATAAAAACATATATTTTTGTAACTTCTATATAATAAAGATACCTGATGTTTATAAACCTTTTACTTTAATGTTTTCGCCCCTTAAATATATTTCATTTGTAAATATAGAAGCAAAACTTTATTTTATGTTTGATAACGATTAAGGTTTGCTTATCAATATTTAATATAGAAAGGGAAAAAGTATGGAGTATATCCTATTTCAAAAACACGGTTAAGCAAAAGTATGTTTTTCACTTTTTATAGTGACTTTCATCAACACGAATCAATCATTCATGTATATTCTTAAAAACGGTGGGATACTAACCGCACAGCAACATACAAGATGATACACGGGCCACGACTGTCACGTCTCGTATGCATAAGTACAGGTCACACTAAGCAGAAAAACGCAGCGGCAAAAATATTTGGTAGTTGTTAAAAACGTGAATCAATCCTATAATTCTAGACCTTTAAAATTTTTTTTTTTTTTGTTAAAAAAGTCTGCCCACCGTTAGTCCTAACACAAATTCACTGGCATAGGCCAGATCATCATATCATTTTAATATAATAAAAAAATATTGGCGCAAGTTTTCAATTGTAATAATATCCACACTCCAACACTCAACAACTTTTCGCCCGTGAACCCTCACGGGTTAGAATACAATTCCTCTCCGCCGCTCAGTAGCGTCCCGTAAAAGGCGGGTAACTAAGTAGTATGGTGGTAGGAGATTCGTTCGTCGACTGGTTCGCGACCACTATCATGTCAAAGACGAACCGCCAAACATCGGATGATGTGTTCCGGTTCGATGGCATGTAAGTCAGCTCTCCCTAATCCCGCCATCCCCATCCTTCCTCTCTCCTTCCCTCCTCCACCATAAGGCCGGCAACACATCCACAACACATCTAATTACTAATTTTCAACACTTTACTAAGAACTTAACTACAACTGTCTTAAGTTGGAACCCATGGTAATTACATTCTTGCGGTTTGCAATTCATCTAGTTTCCAGAACTTCACCACATGTAGAGAGAATTTTTCTAAAGAACTAAGAAACTTTTCTAAAGAAAAATCAACAGGAACTCCATTCCAATCCCTACTCTCATGATAATTAAAGTACAAATGTTTTTGAAGTTGCTTAAAATCTAAGAACATGGTTGTCCAAAACGTTATTTCTTACTTTAACAGCAAAGAGTTGGATAATTATTTTATTGCAACCAATATTTTTACAACCATTGTTTGGAGATGTTATTAATGTGGTAAATAATGGTCAAAATTCTCATAAAATTAATAGTTCCAATGGAAACCGCTGTTCCAAGGTCAAGAGTTTTCCTCGACACATTATCTATATTAGCATAGAACTTTTAGATGTTCATACAAATTAAGTAATGACAGATTGCAGTGGATGGATTTAAAATATGTTCATAGGCATCCAAAAAAGTTTATAGTTGTTGAGGATCATTAATGTTTTTTGCATGCACCATGGCTAACAGACAAAAGAGTACTCTATTTTATTAATTTTGCCCTCCATAATATATATTTCTTTGACTGGAAAATCTGTTTACGCAGACCATCCTTACGTAAGTTAGGCAGAATTGCTATACGGCCAGATGATACCATGGGGCTCGTTAGTGAACTCGATACCACTAACTATAACCCAGCAGAAACACTCTTCACAAACGATTCGCTTGCACATTCTCTTGCATTGGACTCTCACACCCTCTTCACGGCCTCTATAGTAAGAATTCGACAATAAGTGATTTGGTTGGGAAGTTTAATTAATAATATTTTGCTCAAAGTACTGCAAAAAATAATTTATTTACAGAGGTTACTTATGTCAGTTGAGTGTTTTATCAAAATGAGTTAAGATGTATTTTCTTATCTTTGTTTATGTTTGACAAAAGACGATTTGTTTACAATATATTATATATCAAAATATGTGAAGGATATAAACATGATTTTTTAAAACATTATAAATGCAAAATCTGTATCTTATAAAATAAATTAGTCTTCATTTACAATAAATGTATTTAATTATATTCAGATCTATACTTAAAGCTCATCCCTCACGGCTGTATTTTTAACATCTGGGTTATTTCCTTCGTATGTCTGGCTTTCTAGTTGTATATTTTTAAGTTCATTTTGTTGTAGAAGATATTCTTTGGCAGTCCAAGCTTGAGAACCATCTTTAAACATGAATATAGCTCTATCGTCATCTATTAAATATCTGAAATGGAATTTTATTATTGTTGAGAAATTTGTCCACATGCTTTAGGTAGTAAAGAAGCAATTTGAATGATTAAATATTTCGTCAGGGATATATGAAGGACAGTTATGATAAAAGTACTAATATTTAAAAACTCACCTTTCAACTTGTATATGGTTGCTCCAAAGACCACTTTGCCAAATTTTAGTTAGCTCCTCTGATCTTGCACGAGAGGGCTTATTAGCTACAGTTACAAACATCATTAAGGTTTGGCCTTTCTTAGTAGCTTGTAAAACTGATTCTGGGTTTGACATGTCCATGGAACTCAAGTCTATTGAAGGTGGTTTTCGCATGTATTCTGGTTGCTCATCATCCGGAAGGGGTTCTTCATCTTCCTCCCATTGATCAAAAAGGCTAAAAGTTTAATATACTTCATTAATAAATATCACATTAAAAGATCATAGGAGATACAAATAAAATGTACCGTTCCATATCAGCATCACTGAAATCACGGATATCTTTTTTTGCCCAAGTCGGTTTCTCTTCATTATTATATTTTTTGGCACTTTTAGCACTAATACACAATAAAATTATGAAACACGTAAATTTCATCATTTTAAAAAGGTAAAGTGTAGTAGACGACAAATTACAGAATTATATTACAGAATTTCCCAGTTACAAATATTTTAAAATATACGTGTAAACGGTTTAAATTATAAAGTTAACTGTAGTAATGCATAAACTTAAAAACTTCTATATCTCAACTTCAAGATCAAGTGTCATCTCAATTACAGAACACATTAACCCAAAGGATCTCAAATAATTGTCATTTTTATATCGAGATTCGTGTTTGACTTCGCTTTGTCTGCGTCTGTCTTCAGTTAGTATTAAATTAATTAATTAATATTAGATAGATATTACGACGTTTTTGATGGTTATCCTTAAATTAATTAAAATTTTATGTAACTTTCATGAGAAATCTATAGTCATTATAAATTTGAAATATGTGAATAATTTATGATCTATGAGTGGTTATATTATTAACTTATCTGTGTTACTATATGTCAACGGCCAAAGTCAAGTCAAAGAATTTTGAAAGCCGCTCACGTCACCGGTTACAAATTAGGAAAGAATAAATGTACGTCACGTTTAGTTGTCACAGTGGCGGGTATCTTTTTAGTCGTGTATTGTTTCAATTTTTAACTTCAGAAATTTATTATCAAGAAAATATGTATATGTAGTTTTTATATTTTCTATTAATTTTTGACTATACTTACGTGAAGTGTTTAATATATTTTTCATTAAATCTTAGTATCAGTTCCGGTTGAGTGGTTTGAACTGCGGTTATATCACATAGTCAGCATAATTTGGGGTGGGCACCATGGACCAAAGTAGTATTACTCCAAACACGTCGAATCAGCAGTTAGTAATAAATGGGGACAATGATTCTGCTACGACTTTACTACATGAGAAGGAGAGCAGAAGAAGAGAGACTTTAAGTGATGTAACCTTCATGGAATACATGACGGTTTTCATATTATGTTTCGTTAACCTCATCAACTACATGGACAGGTTCACCCTTGCTGGTAAGCTCAACAAATTTATCACAATATATGACTTATAACAATATTAGACAAAATATTGAATATTCTTAAAAAGTGTATTATTTACTTTTTATGCAAATTAACTGAATGGAGCTAATTGAATTTTACTAACTGTGGAAAGTTTTTATTACGGTAGTTTCAATATTATGAATGCACTATTTTAATTAAACCAAGTTTATAATAATTTCAATAAAAAATTCTGCATTAAGAGTAGTATTTATCATAAAAATTTTATAAATATTAACAGAAAGACAAAAGTTAACTCTTATATGACAAACATTTTCTTATACAACTGTATTTTCTTATTAGAGAATATTATTATTTGTTTATTTTTGTACTTCATAATTATGTTGATTAAAAGCTAATGACAATTGAGATACACATCATTTTTATTTTATTTATTTGTATATCAATATTCTGTTATCACACTACTTGCCGATGTATTGATTATTAAATACATGCAAGTGTTTGTAGATAACTATTTCAGGAGAAAGTTTATGTAAGAAATGTACTTTACAAAAATTTTTCCCAAATCATTTTGTGGGTAGGTTAGTTAGAGGATCTAGAGATATGTTAATCTTGTTATCTAGTGATTATATCCCTTTGAACATGATTCATACTAATTAGTACAATTATTTAAAAAGAACTATTATTTACATATTATTTTATGAGAATATAAGATCTAAGTTAATAAAAACTCTGTTTTATATAAAAAAGAATCTATTAATATAATGAAACTTTTATATTGTGAAGTGTGCTCTAAATATATCAATTTATATATAAATATATATTATGTATTCTTCACTTTATGCACATTTTAGAGATTATGTAAAATATATTTCTCTACCATGATTATTCCCATATAAATCTACCTAAAGGAAGAATGAATCTTATCTTACCTTTCAATTTTATAGTTAGCACAATTCTTTGCTATACTATGTTAGTATCAAGTATTTAAAAATAGATCAGAAATATTCAAGGATGTAAATAAAGCAATGAAATAATTTAAATTTGTTTAACTTTGCACTATTGAGGAAAAGTAGGATTTATAGGAAGGTAAAATATTTTTTTATAAACAAGTATTACTATTGTTTAGAATATATGTGATATATAATATAATGATTACATCACTCCTGCCAAAAATTTTACTCTGTCTTCATGTCAAATATATTCATGTGAGTGCTGTTGAGATTAACCGAGATTATAACTTATCATCATACTATCTTATAAGTGAGGATACACTTTTAAGGAGTAAAGTTACGAAATATGTGTAAGCTTAATAAATATTTTTGACATAATAAGCTTGCCACAGTTTTCATATCTCTTGTCTTAAAAAGTTTATTTTATTACATAACTTGCTATATTAAGCTTGGTTTATCAGAAAGTATGGCTTAACTTCAAACAGCTTTAATGTGAGCTTAATTTTTATCTCTTGTAGTATCATATTTAGGGCAGCAATAACAAAAATATTTTTATAGTAATTTAGCAAACATTTATGTAATAGAGGGAAAAGACAGTAATAAAAAACTTATTTGAATCTTATAAATACTAATAGTAACTGAACTGAATCTATTCTCTTATTTGTTTTGTTAAATTTCATTCATTAAATATACACTTAATATTTATGAATAATTAGTGCATGTAAATAAAAAGAATAAGACATAGATAAAGTTGCAATTCAATTTAATGCTGTAAAGAACAACATTTTGAATTTCAAGTAATTTCTATATAACACTTAACAATATAATATATTTCATAGTTAAAAACAATTTATTAATATTTTGCAATTGTCTATAAACTAACTTTTGTTTTGAGTTAACTTTTTGTTAAATTTTGCTTCCTCATTTTCCCCTCTCATTTGACGTCACTCTATGCGAAATACACATTTATGATATACAAGTAGGTAATTATTTAACGCGGTAATCGAAATTCTAGGTACATATTACCTAATTTACAACAATGTAAAAAAACAGTTAAGAGTAAGTAAAATTCAATTCTTTTATTTGTATAATTATATTTGAACGTGGGGGACGCGCGTTTAAGCGTAAAGCAAATATACGATGTAATCTCTACCGATATTTGCATAGGGCAGATGATTTCCCCAAGGTACAATCGACACGTTTGTTTGTGAACTTCGGGGCTTGAATCTCCATTTATGTGGGACTCCTTCAATTAGTTTTATCTAAATTAAAATCTTTTAATGTCTTTTTGAAATGCAGTCATTTGTACCTAATAATGCAAGCGTGTTTGTAATTCACAATTTAACTACCGGTTTTACGAAATGCAGACGTCTGAATATTTTTCACCTGCTTCGACATATGCGATATAAATGGTATATAGTAGTGGTTTATTACTATTATTATTAAAATCGTGAATATTTATAACCTGAGCCGATTTTGGTCTTATTGTGAACGCGATGGTTATAGAGCCTATTTCAACTCGTTAAAATAATTTTCATTTATCCGCTAGTATGAAACGGTTCAGGTTGTTGAGTTTTAGTTTTAGTGGGAATTCGAGCCAAAAGCGGAGAACGGAGTGTCTTCACTAGGTTCTTTTTCGTTTTTTCCGCTATGTTATTTTAGCTTCCGTTGAAGAAACCTAAACCTATGCAAGAAGTACCATCAAGCTCCTAAATATTATATACTAAAAAAATAAGACCAAAGCTGAAGAATTCAAAGTAGGTACAAAAATCTAAATGGAGTATTAACAATATATTGTCAAAATGACCTCAGTGCACCATGTTACATAAGATTCATCCTATGGCATTTGGATCTTGGCAACTCCTGAAAGAAACGTATTACAGTGCCAAGTTATTCATTTGTACAAAACATTATAATTTTATAGCAATAAAAATAGACTTTGTTTGTTGATATACAACAAACAAACAAATTTATAATTATATTTATTCTTCTACAGCCGTACAGGATATATTTGATACGACTAACGGAATATAATAGTATTACCTATTTTAACGTAACATTAGTTCACCTTTGCCGATTTTAATGTTTATTAACTATACTTATACTGATTGGCATAAATATGGTCAAACTCATAGGTCATTTTATTAAGAAAAATATGTTACAATACAACGGAGCAGCTACAGTTGTGTAGCTCACACGGCGGAAGCCGCGAGCGGGCCGCTAGTATATATTATTAATATGGATACAGTAGTACAGTACATGTCATACTGCATCCGCATATAGTAGGTATCGTATACGATTATTGAGGATTAATGTTTGTGTTCTATAAACAATTTTATAAATTGATAGAATTTTTAAAATAAATAATTCGAATACCTCTAAGAAAAAAATCCATTAACATTGTACGCTTTATAAACATTTTTTGTTAAATTAGTTTTCAAGGGTATACAGGTCACGAAGTTGGATTATATTTTAAGTTATTCCTACTCATTTACTTCTTACATTCTATTAAGAATGTTACATTTTTCAGAAAAACGACTTAATATAAACCAACTATTTAGTTTAGTTTGAGTTTTTATAAATAAAAAAATAAACACTTAAATGTAATATTTACGTTGCCTACGTAATAGTTGTTTTTACATCTTTGTCAATTAATCGAGAGCTATGATACGTTTGCAAGTTAACTTTCAAGCAAAAAATTAAACATAATTAAAAAGTTCATCTGACTTACTTAATGTCCTTAATTTTTTTTTCAGTGTTAGTTTAACATTTCAATAATTAATATTTCATTTTGAGTTACAAAATTCATCATCATCAGTCATCATCAATTCGTAATCATCATAGGCTTTTGCCCGTGGGGGGACGGGTTAAGAATACAATTCCCCCCCGCCGCTGGGCAGCGTCCCGTAAAAGGCGGGTAACCCAGTAGCTTGGTGGTAGGAGATTCGCTCTCCGACTGGCTCGCGACCACTATCATGTCAAAGACGAACCGCCAAATATCTGATGATGTGTTCCGGTTCGATGGCATGTAAGCCAGCTCTCCCTATTCCCACTATTCCCATCCTTCCTCCCTCCTTCTGTCCTACATCCCCAAGGCTGGCAACGCATCCACACTTAACGTTGTGGATGTCTATGGGCGAAGGTAACCACTTAACACCAGGTGGACCTTCTGCTCGTTTGCCTCCTTTATTACATAAAAAAAATACTTACAAATAAGCAAGTCTTCGTGGCGCAGTGGTACAGCGCCTGATTGTAAATGCGATGGTTGTAGGTTCAATTCCTACTCAGGAAAATTATTTATTTAGTATTATAAATAACAACAGCACTCCACTATTACAACACGTTAAAATAGTTTTACAGAAACAAAGCCAATAACAGTTTTCCACTTACATATTAATTTTAAGCACAGAGCTATACATCTTCAAGATTAATCAAATAATTATATGTATTAAAGTTATTTTCATTTCTCCGCTCTGGTTTTTTAGGCAAAGCGCGGTGTTGAGTTCGACACTATAAAGAAATAATTGTAAATGTTTTTAAAATGATTTTAGAGCATTTTTAAATTAATCCATGGCCTTAGTAGACATAAGAAGCTCTCTTCAAATAAGTATTTATTTGAGGATTTAAATACGTCATTTTTTTATAATTGTTATTATATAATTGAAAAAGCAATAGTTGCAATCAAGGTAATTATTGTTTTGCATAACTATACTATTCTCGAGTTAATAAATGGCAAAAGAGATATTTCGTTTTAACCACTTATAATATGTTGTTTGTTTTTACCTATACTAAAAATGTAACTATTCGTTGTCTGTACATGGAGGATAACTATTTATCAGAGCCAAAAATGACTTATTTTTTTGTAGTTTTTGCTATTGCATTTTGGTAATTTTCTCTTACATTTTGTATTTATTTTATTTCTATCGGTTTATAAAAAAATGAAAACTCACAACAATTAAAATTAATTAATTAAAATTGTTATAAAATAAGTATTCTATTAAATCTCAATTTACGCAGGCAAAGCCGCGAGCGTGTAGTAGTGTAGTAATTAATGTTTTTGAAGGTAATCGTAAAAGATTCACTATCACCATCTATTGTGACTGGTGAGTATGAGTCATAAAAAAATTTGGTTAACTATTGTGTTTTGTAATAAAAGGTACCCTGCTGTTCCCATTCTGTTAAATTATTATGGGGTGCGGGTGTGTACACACGTTTATAAATGAAATATGTGGAAGCACCATTGCGTAGGTCGGGGTTCTCAGTGAGGGGTTAAAAATGCGGTGTCAAGATATTGATTATAGCATTTTCTACGTTTATTTACGACCCCTACAGTTTCACATTTCCGTAATTAGATGTTTTGTGTGCATGGCTTTGGGTAAATAGACGGTTAGGTAGACAACAAGATTGTGCGTAAAAAGACATTTTGATAGCAATATTGTGAAATTGTGGCCAGTCGTGGCCCAGTGGCACAAGCGTGTGACTGTAAACGACTGGTTGTGGGTTCGATTCCCACTCGAGGAGTGGAAATTATATTTCCATTTTCTTCGCTCTGGTGTCTAGGTAAAGCGCGGCGTTAAGTTCCGCCACTTAACACGCAAGCCTCCGAATTCGGCGGAAAGTGGGGAACGGAGTGTCTTAACACTAGGTTCCTTCTGCCTCCCCTGCTGTGTGCGGGATATAGCATGAAGCTAAAAAAAAAAAATATTGTGAAATTTATTGTGATAATTTTTTAATAATATAGCTAAGTTAAAAAATATAGATATGTAATTGCTATAAAGAACTCGTTCTTAAACATAATCCTTACTTATTATTTAAGACTAGCGACCCGCTTGCGGCTTCGCCACGTGAACTGCATTGCAACATGCAACTGTTTCGTTATATTGCAAACCTCGGGGGTGGAATTTAAAAAAATAAAGTAATCCTATGTTTATAACATACAAACAGACAAACTTTCGCATTTATAACAAAAGCATGGATGGATATTAAGTATTTAAAAAAGCGTTAACGATGATATTATATTTATTAGTGACAATCTACTTCTAGCACAGCCCCATTGTTGATTACAAAGTATTATTGAAACCTCAATATATTTTGTAGTCTTTAACGTTAATTTATACCATTCAGTGTCATTTACATAAGTACTGTTATTAAATGTGCCATTATTTATTTTTTAAACACGTCATCATAGCAATTATTATATGTACATATTTATATTCAAGGTGTAAATTACATTTGTAACAAGCATTTTCTTTACTAATAATAATAAATATAGTAAAGTTATAAATAAGTGATTTATTTATTATTTATTATTAATATCTCACTAAAATTCGCTAGAGCGAATTCTTTTTTTTTTAAAGTATGTAGAGAGAACTTAATGTTAACATACTTAATCTGCCTTTTATTAGTAGACAAATTAAAAAGGGCTTACTAAAGGTTACACGAAAAGCTAGTAGAAGTTTAAGTGGAAGTAATTTACTAAAATATGTTTTTTTATATATATAAGTAACATAGCATTAGTAAAATAATTAGGATTATAAAAATTTAATAAGTTTTACATATGTATATATTTTTTTATAAAAAATATTTATATACATATGTAAAAATTATTTAATGTTATGTATACATAAATATTGCTCTTGGTATCATTCAATCACATGAAATGTGTATGTAAATGCCTTGATTTACGAAACAGTAATTAATAGCTTTACCATATCAAACTCATTAATAGTTGGGAAGTGCACTTAAATCATAATGATAAAAACATAGTACCTTTTCAAAAGTTTATTTCTAAGACATCCTTATCCACTAAGTATTAGAAGAATGCTTACCGTTCGTAATGTGCATTCTTGTGCATTTAACTTTATCTATCTCATTATAACAAGGATGACATAACAATTTTAGTTTCTCATCGTTTTATTTTAAATTATTTAGTTTTTTTTTAAATTATTTAGTTGTTATTGAAATGGTTAGGAATTAGAATATTTTTTCTTTATGTTACTTAACATAACCACGCCAGCGCATCGCTCGCACCACGCGAGCCATCTATGCGGGTAGAGAGCTTAGGTAATAAAATCATACATTTTGTCTTAATATACTCCTATTCTGCCAACTTTAGATTTATTGTGTATTTTGTCTTTTTACCTATATTAATTTTACCAAATAAATACGCAGAAATACAATAGCCATATTTTTATTTTAGAAGAACAGCTCAAATAAAAAAAGGGAAGTTAACGTATTTTTGTAAATTACTAGTACTAATTACTTTTTTTTACTTCCACTTGTTTTTAAAACAACTTATAAATACGTCCTTTTTTATTTATAAAAACTCACGAGTATCGTCTTGTTACTCGATTTTTCTGTGCTTATTAATGTATGACGAAAACTATGTAATACATCTTTCAAGAAGTATAGAAAGACTAATTTATTTTAAATATCTCCTGAATGGGAATCGCGCCCAGGAGTTACACAGTTGATAGTGTTTTCAACTAGGTCATGATTGTGTAAAGATAAAGAGAAAGAAAAATACCAAGGTACTTGAGCGCTTTCTCTAACCAAATCGAAGCGAAAAAAGAAATAGGCAAACATTCGAGGGGAAATCGAACCTACAAACATCACGTGTTCGAATCGGCCTCTATTTAACTATTAAGTTATATTTTTATATGTATATTTCACGGAAAACTATGAAAATGTTATTATTTATTACACGAACGAGAAGTTAAAACAAGGCAGTACCATTTTTAATATTATGTACATGTGATTGGGTTTCACAATTTCAACACTTAGGTATATGTCACGGTTTTATAATTCTGCCACTTGTTGCATTATCAAATAGACTTATATTTATGACAGTTGAATAATAAATAAACATTTATTAATTATTTATGTCATTATTTAGTAGCAATCTTTGGAACTATGTAATAGCAACAGAAAATTAACACCTTAAAATCTGGTAAGGAACTGGTAAACCGATGATCAAATTACTTGTAATAAATCTTAAGTTACCAATATTGAAATTACGTTCATGTCTATACTCAGTACCACATACATATGTGTAGTGTGGGTTGTTAACCTTAATTTCAATCAGTCACTTGATACGTACTCACGTATCTGCTATATTCGCAACTGAAATTGCAATGAAACGCAATGTGATTGATATTTTATGAGGTTTAATACCATAATAATATCTTTGATATAATGAAACACAGCTGCAACCGCTCTGAACCCGCATTATATTCGTGAAGCGTGGTCTACACAAGAGCTCATCGAGACTTGCATGCACTTGGAGTCAATTAGTTCCACTGGAGATAGTACAGTGCACTACATTTACTTTTAGTCACCTACATTTGAATTATGTTCTTAAGTACTTATTCTTAAGGTGTTGTATTTAAATTTATGGTAAACATACTCAGTACCACCTACACCATGATAAGGCTATTAATATAATTATAACTGTTGCATTGTTGTATACTGGTGAGATTACCAGCACAGCATAGGTTTTAATTTTTAATACATGTATGTATGTGTTAGTAGCGAAGTGTGAAACTGTTTCAGAGTGGTACGCTAACTTACAGTTATATGTCATCTATACGTCTGTTAAGCTGCGTTTGCCAGTGTTGTCCATATATACATAAACTATTCTCTGTGTGAGTTTTGAATCCATAATCCTTGGATTACATTAAAAACGGCGCATTTCATATCATAAAAGAGAACTTAATAAAATATTTACACTTAGTCTTGACATTTTTTATAATAATGCATTTAAAACTTGGTTTTATGTACTCACTTATTAACATGGTAAACGGTGATAATTATACATACATACTTGTTTCAATTTAAGTAGTAATAAACCCGGCGGTGTTGTACCTTTGTGAGTCTGTGCGGCCACTGTTGCTTCATAGAATTTAAAGTTTGTCTTTTCAATGAAGCATGAACTTTTTTCTTGCCTGTAAAAAATCGAAGTTCTAATTAGATAGTTTTTTTTACATTTATGTTTATAAAGTACGCATTGAATACTTATACAAAAAAAAACTAAAAGGAAATGCAGAATGCAGTGTCTTATCGTATTATATTTCTCTTGCCTAGTACGCTAATCTGGAGATGTGTAAGGGTAACTTCACGCTTTTTCCTGGATAGCAAAAAAGCCACAGAGAACTTAGTGTCGAAATATTCCTTTTTTGTCTTTCCACTCGAAATCGAGACATTGTTATGTGGCGAGACTAAAAGCTATGCTACAGTAATATATAATCATACTTCCATCATCTCTTGGAATCGATCCCACAACCATCAGTCAGATCATGGGACTGCACCACGACAGTCACATTTGTAAAAGCTTATTGTTACTTTAATATTTTAAAGCGTAGACTGTCTAGTCTACGCGTTTAGTATGTTTATACTAAAGTATTAGTACTTGAAAGTAGTATAATAGTTTTTTAAAATGTGTAAAAACAGATCAAGAAAGTAGTAATTATATTTTTGTATAATCTGTAAAACTGATCTACCTATTTGTTACATAAAATTCTATAATTTGAAAATAACCTTTATAGTAGATATTTATTTATATTTTTCAAAAGAAAATACTCCGTGCCATTGTTAATAAAATGATGTAAACGTGACTGTATTAATTATTTTCTACATTATTTAAACAGCAAAAAATTGCTTGCGATACAATACACAAAGTACAATTAAAAACGATAAAAATATTTTAGTTCAAAGTTCTTTCTTGACTAATAAAACTTTTTTAATGCGTATCGCAGGAAGCTGCTTTTTAAGTGGACTATAAAAATAACCATACATATCTACAGCTCAAAAGTAAACTATTTTGGTCATATCCGTAGCATCTTATTACTTTGCTACGGTGCGGGGTTTATGAATCTGGGCTATACTAACTATCAGTGGAGAGGTATCCATATAACACGATGCCTAACGGCTTCAATACAATTTTTTTTTCTCAAAATTTCACACTTTGCCACTGCTCACAACTATATAATTGCAACTAACTGTATGCGGGTATTATCATACTGTAATATGATAATAAATAAAAAGGAACTGGAAATATTATAAAGAAGTGTAATCTGGTACACTTTCAAAAATTTTTATTGTAAAATGTTACACGTATATAACATTTGAATAATAAAACCACAAGAGTCTTGTTACAATATACTTTCTTGCATAACACAAGGAAAGCACATTCGTATTTAGTATACATTTAGTAAAATTCGGTTTTACGCATACAATATGTATTTTTGTTGAAATCGGTTCTTAGAAATGCTCCCTAAATCAACCCTTTTTTATAATTTTTCCGACATTACAGAATAGTCAGAGAGAATCTTGTGTGTAGACACTCTATTCTCTACTTTTCTTCTCGAATTCGATTTGTAAAAAAACTTCGAATGTGTAATGTGTAAAATTATGTAAAAAAATGATACTTGTACCTATCTATAAGTCTTTATAAAATATAGTTTAAATAGAGTATTTTTCTTGTATATTTGTTTACCTATATGTTAAGAAACATTTTACGGTCTTCCCTAGAAGCCCATAAAGCACTATACATCTATTTCTTAGTATTTCTTGTGGATTTTGTTTCAAAGAATGACTTTTGAACATATATAAATAATTTTATATAATACAAGCCATTATATATAAAATGGCTTGTATTATATAAAATATTAAAGAAATTCCGGGTACTAGTTTTTGTAAATTTTAAGTCAACCACCTGCATATAATTTATCGTTAACATGTTCCGTGTTTTTGCACTTTTAATATTCTTAATCTGTTATTTTTCATATTAATTTAATCAAAATTGGTAATCAAAACCTAACTATAATGTATTTATAATTATAATATGTCTTATCTTCAAGAATAAAAATATATCAATGAATTTCTTGATATTATTTTTTTTATAAAAAAATCAATAATTTTCTATTTTTATTTAATGTTGGTGAAAAAAGTGCACATTGTATTTTTTTATTTATTCAATGTTAATGCTGATAATTATACGCCATGTAATATCCATTATCATTGTATTGTTGACCGAAGACCTTGTGAAGAAAGAATAAAGTATTTGTTAAACTTGGCTCTACGGTAACAAAACAAACACTTGTAGTAGGCTAGTAGTAGCTAGCTAACCTTACTCGATTTCACAATACTCGTATGTAGTCTTCACGTACTGAAAACATTCGTGATTCCAGTATATATTTTATTTATGTTTGTATTAAATACGTATCTTTATTTTTATTGACTACACATATTAAACAACCTTTTTATAAAATAAACAACCTTTTTATAATAATTTGATAAAATATTGAAGCAATGAGATCGCAATGAGATCAAAATACTTATATTTTTATTAGTAAACAAAAATACATTTTTTATACTGTTTATGCACTGAGAACTTATCAAAATTATGAAATTGGTTATCTTTATTGTGTAATAAATTTTGAAAGCAAATTTTATAAAAGTTATCAATACCTACTTGTTAACGTATATTAATATCTGGCCTTGCAATAAATTCAGCTACTGTGACCACAGACAATAGGTGTTTTTAAAGTATTTATTTATTTTTTGTCCCTTAAAATAATCTTTAAATGGAGCGAAAAGTGTCGTTTAAGTCAGTCTGTTCTATTCATCTACATTATGGTCATTTTTTCTTCATAAACGTGCGTGATGGAACGTCATCTAGACGCCCATTGTTCCGGAAATAAAATGCATTGACTCACGCTTATTCCCTTTTCAATACCTATACAATATAATCTTAATATATAAAACTACTATAGTAAAATATAAATGAAATTTTAAAAGCACGCCATTGTCATATATTTCTACGGTTTTAATTAAAGATACTGTTATATCACTTTTTTTGTATTTCGTTTAAATTTGAACTGAAATAACCTACAAGAATAATAAACCGGTATTTTAATTATGGTAAAGAAACACCGTAGAAGAGCATTTGCAAGTCGATTGAAGGTGATGCATTTGTGGCAGCTTATGACCTTGCTATATATTTTGTAGTAGTTAAAAAATATTATTTAAAAAGTGTTACTTTATTAACTATAAAATTCTAGTAAAAAGTTGTTAAAACCTTTAATATTACAACATATTAGATTATAATAATCAGTACTTAATTTCACTTTAGCTGTTGCAATTTTTTGTGTACTATTTGTATTATGAAAAGATTAAGTATTGTAGCGCTGTTATCATAACTATATTGCTGTTGCGTTAGCATTTGTTGTTTGCATAGCTGAAACCCTGGCCTGATTTTATATAGGTATTTAGTATTGTTTCAGCAATTCGTTATATAAGTATTATAAATAACCGACTTTAGTCGTTTGGGCTGCGAGCTCATTTAATCTTCGCGTCTGCGCCGGTGCGGCACATGACAAGTCATGAAGTCACTCAAGCGCTGTTTCGTGCCACGATTTTCTCGCTCGCTATTGGTCGAAACAGATGGCGTGAGGTTACTGAGCGTCGAACGAGCGGGTGTGTTCGTGCTGTCAGACAGCAGAGGCAGACTAGCGGAGGTGCTGCCCCCATACAACGCCACTGAACACGTTTCTAATGTATACGTGACGTAGGTACGCGTAGTGTCACGCCACGCGCTCTGACGTAAATGTTCAACGGAAGGTCATTGCATTAATAGTAGGTATTACATATTTCGGCGACTCATTAGGATTGTCAACATGTCGCGGTCTATTTCGTATTTGATGTTTGTCCGATACTATAACTGACCTCTTCTGTTACAATAGGTAAGATAGGTCAGATGATAAGGTTCAGCAATCTAATAACTTTAAATGATTAAGTTAAAGCTTAGTTTACGTGGCGTTAACTTATTGTATAACTAACTACAGACCCAATACGATATACAAAATTGTGCGCTCGAGTATAACAATTAATAATCATTTAAGATTTAAATAAAAAAGACCTTGATTTTTTTATTTGCTTATCTTAATTTTGTAAAATGAGTAATGACTATTTTTTTTAATATTTTAATGTGCTTACTTTACTTGAATTAATAATGGCGCGCTTCTGTTTTAATATTTTGCTTATCAAATGTTTCTGTAATTGTTAATAAAATGTTAATTTTATTTTAATTTAATTTGGCAATTTATTTATATAGTGAACAACAAAATAATAGTAATGTTTGGTTAATAAATCCTCATTGTTAATATTTTTTTGATTATTAAGAATATTAATATTTAATATTCAATGTTTTTTTCGAGTCCAACATAAAACATAGCGGCCATCATAAACCTAATCAACAATTCCATTACTTGCGAACTTTCTACCGGCACTTACATACTTGCGAGAGAATACTGGTAGGTACCTGAGATTTTTAACTTTCGCTTGGTAGGTACGCAATATTTTTTTATGATAGCATTAATTTAATTGAACTAAATAACCATTATTCTATACGTATAATGAAAATAAATTGCTTGGAAAAATATTATTGAGGACATTTATCAAAGCTTATTTTTTCTGATTGTCGTCTGTGCGCTTGTGTATGCTAATCTCTTAAACGGCTTAATCGCTTTATTCAATTTTGACTATTGAATTTTGGTAAATTTCCCATAACATTTAGTGTGTATTTTATGTCGAACAGTTTATGAACAAAAAAGTTACAAAGATTTAAATTACGAATTTAAACACAGTTTGTGATTTAATTGAGAACGCGGGCGGCCAAAAAGACGAATTCGTTGTAGTCGTGTACTTTACGCAGGCAAAGCCGCGAGCGTGTCGCTAGTATAAAAATAATGTATATTAATTATATTTTATTCAGTATATATCATAATAAAGTATTACTAACTGTACACAATTTTAACTGCAAAATATTTCAATACCAGCGCGCCAACACTCTAAAACTACTATATCATTCTATCGATTAAAGTTTTCGTTTTATTTCATTAGAGATGAAGGGACGACAAAAAATCGTGTTGAATGTAAAAGGTTGGGGCCTTAACAATAATGGCACTAAGCACAAGGGATGGTATAAAAGAGATGATTTATGAACTTGTCCAAATAAAACATTTGAACGTTTAAACGTGTGGTGAAGCTTCAATATATAAAAACTCTGTGTGAAGCTAAAATATATACATTTTTATTTTATTTGCGTACTTTTAATTGAATTTGAATTTTAAACAGTAGGAGTTTTAGAACATTAAAAAATAAATTGTAATATTTTGGACACTCGATTATTATTATTTGTAACATTATTTTATAACATATATAAAATATCATAATATAGTATTGTATTGATTAAATTTAACAGCACTAAAAGGTTTTATAAATAATATACAAGTTACATATACGTAAAACTGTTTTTATAAAAAACACTGTATTGGACATGTAAATTATCGAAGTTGTTTTATTAATTGGCTGGTCATGTTTTTGTTAAGTTTAAAAATAAGTACAAACGTCAGCGAGGCCAACATAACGCAGTGGGATAGCGTCTGACTGACAACATGTGGCTTCGATTCCTACTCAGTGGAATTATTGTATTTAAATTATTTTCATTTCTCTGCTTTGGTACTTTAGATAAAAAGAGTCTCACCACTCACGCATTGCCTCGATTTTGGGCGAAAACCGAAGAACAGAGAATCCCGAAACTTTTCCTAGTCCCGATTCCCCCTATTACCCAGCTGTATGGGAAAAATATTAAGGTGCAAAAAAACAACATTCTTATCGGATTAAAATATAACATGAACACTAACGTTTATGAGGTCTTATTTATTTAGCCCCTTAGTTATCTGTCATTTGTGTTTGTACTGCAAACTACGAACCACTCCCTTCCGTTGCTTGAACAAATATGTTATATAAATATAGCATATGAAAATTGCAATTTTAATAGACCTAGATATTTTAATACTCTTAAGCATATTTTACGATGTGGGGAGTAGTACATAGAGATTCCATTTTGCGTTAAATAACACTTTCTGTTGAAATATATATCTTGAATGGCAGGACTTAACGATATGCTTTGCTTAACCAGACCATAGAAATGAAAATAGTTTAAATAAAATAATATACTCTCAGGTGGGCGTTGAAAAACATACATAAACATTGTGCCCATCTGAGAGGTTCCAAAATCCTTGCTCCGTCCCAATTATTTTAATTACATCATCATTGGCATTATATTTATGAATGAAGTAAATATTTCTATCATTTATTAGGCGAACGGAAGAGTCTTAAATTTGGCATAGTTTAAAGTTTTTGGGAACAAGCATTGAAGAAAACCCATGTCTTTGTAGTATTGCATTAGAATTATTATGTACATTAAAATAACAAAAGTATTAGCGCCGTTGATGTGTAAAATATATTGCCTTAGCAACATGTATGTCATTTTAAGTTTGTACGTCAAGCACACCTGTGTCTGACGTACTGCAGTGTGTGCAATATTTATTTTATAAATTTACACAAAAAAGAAGAGGACCTCGTGACGCAGTAAGACAACCTTTGACTGTGAACCCTATTGGTTATATGATAGATAGAAATGCGATATGATAGACCCTCTATCTTCACTCGTAGATAGATTGTTCTGGTACCGCATCGAAACTCCGCGTAACATCCGCCATTCAACACGTAATGTCTCAAATTCAGGAGGAAAGTTAAGAGGAGAACGGAGGGTATTGGCATTAGTATCTCTCTGTCTACGAGACGAACAAAAATGATGAAGCAACGTATAGTTTACGCGTCAATGAGTCTACTAGTTGTATTTAAACTATCAATATAGTCTGTTTCATACATTAAGAGATAGTATTCTGTTATCTCAATAACAACGATGGGTATTGATTTGATATTTTATCTAGCTATAAAATACTTTGACGCTATTGGTCCGAAATTATCGCGCATGTGATTTCGATGTGCATCGTAATGGATCCACTTTAATTTGATTGAATGGTCCTTGTATCAATATTTTTCAAGTTCTGCTATGACATGAATTACAATGTTATATATTTGCAATATGCAAAATATTCTTAAAGCTTTAAAAAAAATTAAATAATTAATTATTAATAATATTATCTTTTAGATATGATACCATCATAGATGAAGATACAATCTATTAATAGATGAAGCGTGTTTATGAACATACCTGTATTTTTATAACACAGACCTGTAAAAATATATTATTTCCCCAAACGTGAAGTAAGAAATTTAATATGTAATTTGAAATATCAGTTTTTCGCAGTGTTTTAATAATTCTTAGAACCTAAACCCGGTATCGTTTTAAGACATACAAAATGTTCGTACATTGCAAAAAATAATATACCTACAAAAAGACTACACAACCCATGTTCCGGTTATATCGTTTTGGCGAGTATCCACTCTCCAAGCAAGGTCACTTTTAAGGTTGCACATTATATAAAAATCAATACAACTGCTGCTGAAATGAAAATTGTCACTTACTCGTTTCTAAATACTTTCATTTAAGACTCGTTTAAGCTTTTAAAGGCTTCTAAGTAATTGTATACTTCTGTTGGAGAATATGCGTGAATAAGGTGTGTATTTGTTCTAGTAGATTACGTTGTATGGCTTAAGCTTAACACAAGATGAACTAAGACTATAATTTCTAATAATGTAATTAGTGTTAATTGTTGTTGTATGCATTTATTTTATTTTAATATTTTTATACACTTATCTAATACCTTTAAACGAGCATTTCTTGTAGATATACCTATATAATAAATCTGGAACTTGGCAACAGTTCCAACGATTTTCATGAAGTTTTAATGCGTTTCAGGGGCGATAAATCAATCTAGATAGGTTTTATACATTTTATAATATTTGTTGGTGTTTTCGGGCAGTAAAAAAGTCCTGCTATCAATTAAATACGGGGTAAATTTCGCCTCCATGTGTAAGATTCTAACAGACCCTGGTTCGATTCGAAGAGTCTCCAGTTCTTTTTTTATTACATTAATATTTTTTATTATTATTATATTTTATTTTTGCATTTATATTGTTATCTATATCTGATCTTATATTTTAACAATATATTTTCCTTATAATTTAAAATATACTTAAATGAAAACTTGAAATAATACGCGGAGACGTTTCACATTATGAAAGTATTTAAAGAAGACGCCTCTTGGGAATCACTTCAACCAAACATCACATGCCTTTACTTAAGAAATTCCATCGTGTGTGTGTGAGATACGGCCTCTTGAATAAATTACAAATGTGTATGTTCCACAGGTACTAAATATTTTTTATTTTTTTACAGGTGTCTTAGATGAAGTTAAAAAAGAATTTTCAATCGGCGATGATTTGGCTGGCCTGCTACAGACGGTGTTTGTCGTTGCGTACATGGTATTTGCACCTATTTTCGGTTATCTGGGAGATCGTTACTCAAGACGGACCATAATGGCATTTGGAGTAGCTTTGTGGTGTATAACAACTTTTGTGGGCTCCTTCATCACAGTAAGTATCCCTACCACCAACGTATTTTTATACCTCCACTTGGAATGATCTAAGATATAGAATAGAGTATGGTAGTTAATTATTGTAAATACTGTAATTTAATATAATAATAAATAATTTTGAACTTTGTAAGTTTAGCCTAATTGTTATGAAAATTACGCTACGTCATACATGACAGATCTTCCGCATATTAAATTAAAATATTGCCAGTAATTAGCATATCATATAGCGTGGCGTGATGTTAAACGCAATATGGTTTTCCCTATATTGATAACTATAAATATTATATAGGGGAGTTTCCAACAGCAAACAGTAAATTTTATAATAACATATATTTTCAGGATTTTGGCCAATTCGCATTTTTCCGTGGCTTAGTTGGCGTCGGTGAAGCTTCTTACTCGACTATAGCCCCTACGCTTATCAGTGACCTCTTCGTCGGTAATGTCCGATCTAAAATGCTGGCATTCTTCTATTTCGCCATTCCCGTGGGAAGGTAATTTTTTTATGTACTATAAAATATATTTTTTTTTTTATTATAAAACGTTATTAAAGGGAAATTATGAATAAACACATGTAGGTCTCGACATATTTCAGATATTATCTTAGTTGTATATAAGTGAGGTCAATTAGAAGATCACAAATCGACCGTTTGAAATTAAAAGGTCTGTTCGTGACCTCTGAACATGAAATAACTTCGAGTACATAATTGATTTATCTTCTATTATTGCAAGTATCAGTAGTAGTAGATGACAGTGAGTGAAGCGAAGTGTTATCTTTCTCTCTTTTTTTGTCGGATGGGACACTAGTATCAATTATGGCCATAACGCTTTAATAATATCACACTTATTTCATAGAATATAAATAAGCTATATAGAGTGTAGGTCTCAAATTTTGCATTTTTAAATAGGCTTTGGAAGTAAAGGAAAAAGATATTTATAACAGCGAAATGTTACTATAATCTACTAAAAAGATCTCGTCGTGTCTATCATCGACTAATTTATAGCACGCATTTCGAAAGTAAGATAGTAGAAGCGACAGTAGATGCGTATTTTACTGGGGACCATGAGCCTATAGTTGGGCCACAAGTCTCGGGGTGCTATTCTTAGCTCCTATTCATACGACAAATCTATGAATGTTAATTTAAAAATAAGTAACGCGTCGTTATATTTTAATATAAAAGATAAAAATGGGGAAAACCGATGTGTGATTGGTAATTTTTGGTTAAATAAAGCGGATTCACGAATAATTCTTATAGAGTTTCAACATACGACTGTTGCGACTCAATCATGCCGTAGCATAGCGTCAACATATTATTTATCAATGGTGGAAATTCTAAAAATATCATAATTCAAAATCACAGTAGTAAGTCTCCCTGTAAAGTACTGAAATTAAAATCAGGGCAACTCATTAAGGCTTAAGGATATTAAACAAATAGGTAATTTACGTTTAAAATTTCTTAAGAATTATTCATTGTATATTAAAATGTTTGTTTCAAAACAATGGTCAGGCGTTTCAACACAACATTGTATACATACGAGATACGCATTCAACTAAAACCCTTGACAAAGACCCCATTAGGTCGGCTGATAATAAAACGATGACATGCAGACAAACGCAACCAGTGTCGAGTGGAATATTACGAACAGATTGCCGAGCTTTAGATAGCGCAGCAAAGTATGATGTGATCTATGATTTAGTATTCTAATTATAGTTTCATTAGTCATACGATAAATTGATTCACATATAAATTACGCAACTTAATGTTAGTTTACGTTTAGATGCGAAATGTTTGATTATAGTAAACGAACGATCTCTATTTGTATACAATTTTGTACATATTTTGGGCGATTGTATTTTTTTTTAACTTTTTTAACGTTACGCTTTATTTCTATAACTTATAACCACTCCGCTCGTGGTTAAAGAAAATGTTCGTTGAGTTATTATAAAAAAATATTTACTTTTTAGGTTTTTATATTTCTTGTATAAAGAATTTTAATATTAACGTATAGTCGTTTATAATAGTATAAAGTTACAAAATTAAATTTATTATTTAATTGCACAAAAACTGTTAAATTCTTTTTACAATTATTGTTTTCGAAATCGGCAATTTTATATTCTTTTTTGGTGCTATGTAAATGCATATAATTATGTATTAAAAATAAACTTGAATTTTATCTCCAGTTTACTCTTTATGAGTAAACTGGAGTTAAATTCTTTACAATGATACACAATACAACAAAGAGTATTAATACACCTTTAAAATGTCAATCCAATCTATCTTCTTCTAGACATTTTCTTTATAAACACGGAACTAATATTCTTATAGAGTATTTTATCTATACTACGCTAATTACATTTTTTTAAATTAATCTGAATAAAGTATAGGCCAATCTGTAAGCGAGTCTCGTGACCAATGCAGGAATACATTAGGAGGAAATAGCAAAGTTTGATTAAGCTTATCAGTAAAATAAAAACATTTTTGTTAACATTTAAACAATGCAAATTTTAAAATAATATGTAAGTGTAAACGCTTACCAAGTCTTATGTTTAAACTTTCTCTTCATTCATGACATGCAATTAGTGCCGAAGTAACATGATCATCATGCAGTTTTTCACATTATGTTCAAACTAGTCAAGCGTGAAATTTTATTGTTCCGATTGGTTGATTTTTGTGCTAGTATCATGTATTATTTTTTAATATTTTGAAAGTAATGTTAATTTAAGTTTTTATGTATAGCTGTCATAAAAACTATATTATTTTTATTTTTGTCCGAATTTTATTAAGACATATTAGTAAGTTGTATTATATGACGCAGTTAGCTATGCTGCAGCGTTGCAGAACCTATCGCCTTATCAAATCAGGCCAACGAGTCAACCATGATCGGTAATCATCATGTTATCTATCGATAATCATCATGGTTATATCATGATTATGAAAAGAAAATTATCTGATAGAAATTTGAAACCACAACCGTTTCTTATCACGAGATATATACACTTTTTTATATAATGTGTATATATTCAAAATCTATTAATATCTCAGTGAAGTATGTTTTGAATCTTTTTCGACTTTAGGTTTATAAAACATTGTCGTCTTTTATATATCTATAAAGGTATATAAAAGAGATTTATAATGTTAACAGGCGTCTCATTTTGGGTAATATTTACACAAATTCCTACAATTTTAAAATGATTTGTAATTAATGATTTCCAAATCGTTTTAAATATTTCATATTACTTTCTTTTTTTGTGGTTAATAGATGTCAACCATAAGTTTTATTTTATAAAAGGTGCTCTATTGTCATGAACTATACAAATGTATATTCTAATTAAGTTTATTTAGGAACTTGCCATAAGTTACAAAATGGCCCGTTTCTTAGAAAACTTGTATATAAGTGTGTATGTATATTGATTTTATTTTTTTCCTTTTAGTGGTTTCGGCTATATCGTGGGGTCGGTTATGGGTGCAGCAACTGGCAACTGGCGTTGGGGGCTGCGAGTCACCCCTTTCTTGGGCGTTGTGGCCGTAGCGCTTATTATGTGGGTCATGCAAAACCCCGAACGAGGCCAAGCTGAGGAGAGTCTCATGAAACCCACTTCGTACAAGGATGATTTGAAATCTCTTATAAGGAAGTAAGAATCTGTTAATATGTTGTTTTATATTTTTTTCCCCATATCAAGATAGGCGGAGAGACTCTGGACTCTGGACACCCCGTTCTCCATTTTCCTCCCCAATCCGCCTCGAACTTTATGTGTGGAGTGGCAGAACTCAACGCCGCGCATCTTACCAAAGCGGAGCGGAATTGAATGTAAACATTATTTTAAAATTGATTTATATTTATTATACCCTATATTATATATTTTTATAATATTGTAATAATTATTATATAAGATTAGAAGAGAATATTCTTTATTATATATCATACACACAATAGAAACATTATACTAGTGTAGCTATTAACAACTGCGTTTGAACTTGTCATAATAACACTTAATAAAGAGTATTAAATGAAAACGATCATATATTCTACAAAGAAAATTACTATAATACCACAGATAGTGGCAAACCGGTAGTAAATACAATAATATTATTAAAATTTCAACTCAATAATTTTTAATTTTTAACTTTCATTTCAGTCCTTCGTTTATGTTGTCAACGTTTGCGTTTACTTGCGTGGCTTTCGTGACGGGCGCGCTCGCATGGTGGGGCCCGCAGTTCATCTTCCTAGGGCTCAACTTGCAGCCTGGGACTAATGTCACTTTGGAAAGGTGAGAAATAAACATACACATCAGAATACACACTAAATACTAAAATTATTATTAAAATAACAATAATTTATAGGTGCAGTGACAACTTTTTTAAAATAGTTCGTTATGGTTAAACACTAGCTTAAATAGGCGGTGGATAGGTCAATAAAAATATATATTCATATTATTACACTATAAGATAGGTCTTAAATATTCTCAACATAAGTTAAAATTGACAAGAACTGAATGCGCAATATTTATCTTTATTTTTTATTAAAGTCAATAACATTATGGACAAAGATCCCGTTGTCACGATGACTAATGACTGAATAATAATAATAATAGACACTACACACGTATACTTGACAGTAAATCATTTAATAATCTTTATAAAATTTCATGGCAATAATTAAAATTTAATATTCAAGGTAATATTTAAAAAGAATAATAAATTTTATATAACGTTAATTAACATGTATTTTATGCGTAATAATAATTCAATACTATGATTGTACGCCTTTATTTGAATATGAAGCTTCGCTCGCGTTAAGTTCAGCTTTTGTAGGCGACAAACCTTTTACATAAAATTTTCAACCTAAGATTTATAATAAAGTAAAAAGTTTTTTTTGCTTATGTATCACATATTTGGCAAATTACTAATTAAACTCCATTATTATACTCCATAGTCATGTCTTAAAAGCTTATTTTTGTATGTTTCTATTTTAATTTACAATGTTACTAAATGCGTCACTTCATCTGAATACTAAAATATATTATTAATACATACTAATTATATGCGAAAACATATATCACTATTTCATTATAAACGTTGAATATTATAAATTACGCATATATTTTTTATTTTATCATAAATATTACAGAATATTTATTAAAAATGTTTACAAAATTAATAAAATGACATAAAGTTAAAAAAGATTTCGTTCAAGAGTTCTCAAGGTGTCGTCAAAATTTAAAATATTAAAATGTTTTAAATTTTGAAAAAGTTGAAATGAAAGATGGCGCTGGTTATTGACCTATATATGTATGTTTGGCGTGTGTGTGTGCGTGTGTGCTTGGCGTAGCGTGTCGTACAAGTTCGGGCTGGTGGGCATGGCGGCGGGCGCGCTGGGCGTGCCGCTGGGCTCGGCGCTGGCGCAGCGCCTGCGCCCGCGCGCGCCCGACTGCGACCCGCTCGTGTGCGCCGCCGCGCTGCTCGTCTCCGCGCCGCTCGTCTACTGCGCGCTCGTGGCCGTGCAGCGCTACGCGGCGCTATCCTACCTCCTCGTGTTCCTCGGCATGCTCTCGCTCAACCTCACGTGGTCCATCGTAGCCGACGTCGTGCTGGTGAGCGTCCCCCAACGCGAGATATTCCAACGAGAATCGCCCCTACACCAGACTCACTGATCTCAGAGCTGACTGTCACCCGCGCCATCGATATATAGCATGCTCATTATATACTCCTTTATATATATACATATTGTGAGCCCATTGCTTGACATTTGCATAGAACGTTTCATGATATGCTGGGCTTGCACCGAACGTGTAGTGCGCATTCATTTATTTTGCTCGTGTAGCGTTTTGTTATTTAAGCTCGGTTACGTCATTCACGTTTGGTCTAAAACCATTTTAGGGTCTTATATTATTTTTAAGTTATATTTAGCTACTTAGGTTTAAGATTATGTAAGCAATTGTCGGCTGGTACAGATAATTAGTTGTTAAAAGTGAGTTAACTTCACTAATTTTTGTTATTAATTATGATTATTCACTGTACGAACGAATGAAAATATTCAACACTGACAGTTGTTTATTGTCAACACGCAAAAACGCGTGATCTGAAGCGAATGCAGCGCACGTTTTATTTATTATATTCAAAAAATCCATAAATTACACAGTACAATGAAAAATAATTTAAAAAACAAAACGTGCGCTGCATTCTCATACTCTCTCGAGCCGTATAGTCATATTATGGGGGGTGGGTATCGCACGAAGGGTGTCATTTATCTTCGGCGCGCTGACAATGGCGTCGGGGCTGGTGGGAGTGCCGCTGGGCGCGTGGCTGGGCGCGGCGCTGGTGCGGCGCTGGGGGCGCGCGCACGCACTCATATGCGGCGTGGGGCTCCTCCTGTCCGCACCCGCCATGGCCCTCGCCATCATCACCACCGACAGATACTTCTACGCGCCCTTTGCCCTCATGTTCTTTGGCGAAGTAGCCCTCAATCTCAATTGGGCTATCGTTGCGGATATGTCGCTGGTAAGATATTATGTTGGAAATTGAGGGGGTTGTGTGTGATGTATTTAGTAGTTTTGTAGATGTGATTAGTATTAATTTGATTAGATTTTGGTGTAGTATTCGAACCCGGCTAGTGTGTCAAATATGCACATCGTTGTTAGATTTAGTGTTCGTAATGTACTTTATATTTATCATTAGCAAAGCATGTATATGTGTGATCTCGTTTGTAGCAAATATCTGGGTTTGGTATGCATGGATGGGTAATCCTTCTTGGTGAAAATATTTATTTACGCTAAATTAATATAATTTAATAAAAATCACCTGTCAGTGATGTAATTTTAACTTAATCAAGTCATATTGATTGCAAATTATTAGCGTAGGTAAGTATTTTGGTTGTTCAGATAGCATGTTTCCGAGAATGTTATCGCTTCATAAGCATGTCATTGAAATCAGTCAGTCACGAGTTCAGTATTGTATATTTAAAAGAAAAATTAAATTAAATAAAAATGTTGTAGTGTACAAGTTTCTCGTTGGAATATTTCGGCTAAAAATATACTGTGAGGACTGATTTCATTACATTTTTTTGCAAAAACAGCGACATCTATTGGAGTTTGCACAAATTACCATAAAACTTGAGTTCTCTTCTAGTATCAACCAATTGTTCTAATTTAATATTTTTTACATAGATGGCGCTGTTTTTTTAATTTATATGTCTGATTTAATGTATTTGTTTGGTGTTAACAAAAAATAACTTATTTGGATTCATTACAAAATTCTCTGTATTTCACCAGAAAAATAAAACTAATATTTTATTAATTTTCTTATTCGAAATTACTAAATATGTAAAAAACATGTTATCATTACCTATACATTTATATTAAACTATAATATAATTTTCAGTATGTGGTTGTTCCACCTAGAAGATCGACAGCTGAAGCTTTCCAGATATTGATATCTCATATGTTTGGGGACGCTGGAAGTCCTTATTTAGTCGGAGTGGTAAGTTTGAACTTATATTCAAATTCTATTTTTAATACTTTATTTAGCAGTATAATATATATTTATTTGATATCAATACTGATACATTCTTTTATTTTTATTAAGATTGGTTATTACCGGGAAATGTCGTTTGCAAAATATAAAGTTAATACATAACATATAAAGTGAACATAAATATTTTTATATTTTTGAAAATCATTGAAAAAAAAATTCAATTATATTCCATAATATAATAGAACGAATGTACGTTACAATAAATATTTGAGGTAAAAAAAAATAACCGTCGTAGCGCAGTAGGACCGCGTTTACTGATAAACTTCAAAAAATATGGTTATGGGTTCGATTCTCATTCGGGGAAATATTTATATATTATTTTCATTTCTCCACTCTGGTAAATGAGATAAAGAACATGGGATGTCCCGGTTTTGGATAAAAAGTGGAGATTGAAGTATCTTGACACTTGTTTCTTTTTGATTACATTCCTATACGGGTAAAATTAATATTTCTAGAAATAAAAAGTAGACAGACAATTTATGTAAATATAAATTTTACATAAATTGTCAACCTTTATGGATCTATTTGATTGTGATTATTTATATAAATGTGTTAACATATACAAGTTAAAAAAATACTGCAAATTAAAACTTACTTAGTTTTTATCTAAATATAAGGCTAATAAAAATTTACATTACATTCATTGACTTACAACTTAATTCTGAAACATCATTTTTATTTCAGATATCGGAAACTCTTAAGAAGTCACTATCACCTGCCGCCGCAGCGCCCTCACAGGCTGTGAAGTTCAGATCACTGCAATATGCATTATTTATAACTTGCTTTGTTGAAGTGATCGGTGGGATTTTCTTCCTCATAACGGCTATCTACATTGTGCGGGATAAATTGAAAGTTGAGAGGGCCATTGCTGGTTAGTATTTTCATATAAAACATACTTTTATATGTTTGTGCTTTAATTCTGTTGTAAATAGTTAAAAAGCGCTTTAGAGCTTTAATTTATATATTGTCTTCCTTATTATGTTACCTTGTTTGTGTATTTAGTTGTAGAACTTGGCACAAGCTAGATTTAGTTAATTTCTCTAGTATGGCTTTCAATACAATCTGTGAAACTTCACATTGTTTCAGTTGCTTCGAAAATTATTTAGTGTTGGTGAGTGTATAGGATATGACTAACTGCTTACATCATTTCAGCTTTTTTACTTAACAGAGGGCACATATATTTTTATTTATATTTTCATATAAAAACATGTTTTAAATAATTATTTTTCTTTCTTTGTTATAGAGGCTGAGGCACAAAGTGCTGAACCATCTCACAGCAACGCCCAAGAAGACAATGTAGAAGGTGAATAAAACAAGAGCGCTGTTACATCAGTCGTATTAGAACATAGATCTGTGAAGTATAAACTTTCACTATTGCTGAAGCATATTTCGATCAAATCATAATTGCAATTGTTACGATTCGCTTTAATCGATTCCTATTCTATCTTATTCCAAATCTTGAAGTTAATTTACTATGTCGATTATAAAATCGAGTGTATCGAAGCACCGTTTTTTGTTATTCATATTGAGTTATTGCTGAGCTTATTCATACATTTAGTAATTTACATGCTTCAAAACTATAACGTTGTTATAAATGTTAAAAAAAATAATATAAACTTAAAATGCTAATGATTTGATTGGAATGTTATATAAAAAAGACTGATTCGAAAATGCACAGCACTCGATCAAAGAGAACTTATGAATTATGAAAGTGAGATAGGTTAATATATGGGGAGGTGGCCGTCCCATACTTACTGGCTGCATTTGACACATGTGCCTACCAGATTTCACAATAAATTCTATTTCTCTACTATTTATAATGAACCAAATTAGTTTTAACTTCGTATTTACTAGATAGGTTTAATTTATAATTAGCATTTTAATTTTTGAAGAAAATAAAAATAATATGATATTGATATATAAAATGGTTTAAACATTTGACTGAGTATAATACACGACTATTTAAAATAAATAGTATTATTGTATTTCTAAGTTACAAATTTTGGATATACTTTAAACTTACTTGTTTAGTGAATACGAGGACATAAGCTTGAATATTGAAAATAGTTTTACTTCAGCGAGTGGTAACGGGAGTTTTAAACATTTATTTAAATTACCTCAAGAACTTGTTACACAAGAAATAGATTCAAAGTTTTATTTTTATTTATTCATTTATTTTGTTGTTCATTTGTAAACGATTATATTAATATTTTTATAATTTATAAATGCAATTTTTGGATGGATAGTTACTTAAGTATGGTTTTCGGAATTACATGTTATGTATTCATATACAGTTTAACAAACTTGCCTTATAGATAGATGAATTTATATTTTATAGATTGTCCCTTTAAATAGAACAGCTGTTATCTCATTATTATAAAAAAATATGGTTTAATGTAATTAGTAAATATAGATGATTATTAATACTTGCAAAATCAAAGTATTATTTATTCAAATAGGCTAATAACAAGCACTTTTGATTCGTCAGTTAAGGTAAAATGTCACTATTGTCAGTCCTAACGGCTCCAAGGTCGTTGTGCTGATAAAAGCTGACGAGAAACTACAAAAACTTGTTTCAAACGTAATTTTACAATAATTGCATAATTATGATTAAGCTCCGAAATAGTTTATAATAGTGCAATAGATTATATAATTGTGACCCAATAAATGAATTTTAATAAATTACCAATTATTTACTAGTAGTATGTCAATTAATATTAGATTTATTTGCAAGTTAAACTGTATAGAATATGAATAAGACTGAATTGTTTGTTTAAAAAGTCCTAATAATAATAGAGAGTTGTTTGTAAATATCGTGTAAAGTATGGAATTGAAAATAAATACATAATTTATTTTTTAAAACAAGGTTTTATTTGTACAACGAACCCTGTCGTCACAATCATTCAATAACATGATAAAAAAATGTCACAATTGGTGGGATAATTGAGTATCGCAATTAAACACAGTAATTTTAAAATACTGCTAAAGCTTTCTTCTAGTAAGTATATAGTCACCACAATATCTTCAAATTAGACAATTTAAAATATAAGAATTCGAATCGTCATTCAGAATAATCATTAAAAATCTAATAATCAACCAAAATATTTAGTCTTTACATTATAATTAAAAAAAAAATAAACATAAAATTTTTAAGCGGCCGTGCTATCACGAACAAATAGATATTAATTATAATAACAAATTAAAATTGTAATAGTAAAACAATTAAATGTCCGCATAATTACGGATATTCACAGCCACAATGGCTATACGCTAGTCAGCCAATACCAGAGCGTATCGTGTGCGTTAAAAATAACCTAAAAATATAGTAAATTTAATTAGATTTTGAGGTATCATCGTTGCTTATAAGAAATGGTAAATAAAATCAGTCGTCTGAGCAGCAGCTGTTTGTGGACTTGGTATCATTGGATTCGATTTCAACTCGTAATTTCTTCGCAATTGGTTCACAAGAACTGAAACTGTCACTTAGGCCTCTTTTTCCAGTCGCAACTAATTTTAATGTAACATTTTTGTTGTTGTTGTTCTCCTTTTCTGAATCGTGTTCAACACAATCTTGGTTTCCTTTGAGCTGTGTTCTCGACAGTAATTTATCTATCCTTATTATTACATCTGCGTCCTAAAAAAATATTATGATATAAAGACAGAAAATTTATAATATAAAGACAGTATTTCCATTTTACGATATATTTTTTATACCCAGTACGAAACATTATATGGATTTTTTTAAGCCTTACGCTTTTTCCCGAATAACTCACATGTATTTGTTCTCTGGTAATAATGAAGAAACAAACTGAAATCGAGACATTGCGTGTTGAGTGACGAACTTGAAGCTGCACTTTGTCTTAGATATAATACCAGAGCGAATAAATTCTAACAATAATCATTCTTTCGAGTGAAAATTGAACCCACACACACTGCGGTTTACATTCAAACACTATTCCACGGCGCCACGACGGCCTCTAATACCAACCGATTACTATATATCTTTATCTGAATCCAGTTACAAAACACACCTACAACATATTGTGTATAATCCAACAAAAACACAGACACACACGCGCGCGCGCTCACATACACGCACACACACGCACACGCACACTCACCTGCATCCAGTCGTGCGCGAGTATGGCGTCGAGGGAGATGCGCGCGCGCACGGGCACGGTGAGCATGCGCGCGAGCAGGCGGCGCGCGGGCGCCGACACGCCGAGCCAGTGCGCCTCCGACACGCGGTACGCGCCGCGCACTATCTGCTCGCACAGCGGCCGCTCGCGGTACTCCGGCGAGAACGGCAGGTAACCCATCAGGCTGACGATGGCAGACATATATTGTTATAACAATTGTTTTCTATTTATCTTTAGAAGGAAATTATGAATATAAAGACATTTTACAATTCTAAAAAAACGTTGTCTTAAAGGCACTTTAAGTAATTTTTTTTTAGCTTCACGCTGTATTCCCGCACTCAACATGGTAGGCAGAGGGAACCCAGTGTTATGACACCCCGTTCCCCATTTTCCGCCGATTTTTGAAGACATTGTGTGTTAAGTGGCAGAACTTAACGCCCCGCTTTGCCTCGATACCAGAGCGAAGAAAATAGAAATATCAAATATTTCCACCCCATGAATGGAAATAGAACCCACAAGCAGTCGTTTAGTCACACGTTTACGCCTTAATTATATAGTGAATGTATTGATTTTGTAGTTTACAATTATTTTTTTTTGTGTTTTAACAGTTTCGCGCTTTTTCCTGTAAAGCAGAGCAGTCAGAGTGAAACTAATGTAGATACACTACGTTCTCCACTTTTCGCCCGAAATCATTCGGAATCGACACCACAGTCGACACAGCGTCAACGTCTCAGATACTGGACTGATAACACAAAATATGGATACAATCCATATTTGTGGATATATATGGATATAATCCATATTTTGTTCCTCAGGAATATATGAAAAATAAAAAAAAAACTAGTATTGAGTAACTTGGCTGACAGATAACATGGTCGTATCTACTGTACCATAGAAAGATGAAAGCAAGGTTTCATAAGGAATGTACAGAAGCAATATCAAAGGATTTCTCGAAATTTCTTTGGAAATGGGAAAATACAAGATTTTATATTTTACAATTGACACAAACAAAGTTGCAGGCAAACTCCTATTAAATATTTAGCTATATATACTTTAAATGAACTTCATGCAATTATTATTGTAATATATGAGTATTTACAATTGCTACATAAATCAATACACATATAAGAGGAATATTATAACCTAATGTATCACATTTCTTTGCTTTCAATAAAACTAAATTATATGAGAAAAAGTGTAGTACACATTCTTTAGATATATAAACCAACTTACCAAACAAATAATATAACACCCAAACTCCAAACATCAACTTCAGGCCCATAAGAATTCTGTCCCTTGGCAATAATTACTTCAGGAGCTAAGTACAAAGGGGTGCCACACATCGTCTTCATGAAACTGTCCTCTCCTACAAACTTACTGAGGCCAAAATCAGTAATTTTTACTAGTGTCTCATCTTCTGTACTCTCTAGTAGCACATTTTCAGGCTAAATGAGAAAATATATGGATAACATTAAAAATGTATTCCTAGCTTATGCTATATAAAAACATTAACAAAAAATACTCTGAATTGTCATAAGAGTAATATATAATTATTTGGTATTTTGTGAAAACAGAGTGAATAATTCATTTATTTCTTAATACTTATCCAATGAATGTATTAAAATAAATGAACTTGATTAGTAAGGTATAGGTTCATATATTTGGTACTCACTTTAAGGTCTCTGTGAGTGATTCCTTGAGAGTGAAGATATCTGACCGCTAGCACCATCTGTCTGAACAGAAACCTAGTAAGCCTCTCCGGCAGCCTCTGATGCTTTGTAATTCTATCAAATAGCTCACCACCTTGCATTAGTTCAAGTACTATGTACACTGCATGTGGAGAATCAAATACTTCTTCTGTTGAGATTATACAGGGCTAAAATATGTCAATATATTATTACTTACAAAATCTTTAAGAAAATATGTTTATATGGGTTTACCAAACTCACAGCATACATAAATTGGTGTTATATATTTTTGTAAATTTAATTTTAAATAGAATTTATGTACATGTGTTTTTCCTTCAAAAATAACTTCTTTAAAAATAAATAGTTGTTTATTAAAAGTTCATACAGGCCATTGTGGTGTAGTGGTGCTGTAAATGTGCTTGTTATTACTTTGATAACCAGTCTGAAGAATAATTATATTAAAGTAATTTTCACTTCCTTGTTAGAGTATGACAAAGCAGTATATAGTTGTTTCATTTAACATAGTATGTATTGTTTTTAGGCAGATAGCAAAGAATACCAGTGTCTTAAGTCTCTCTGCCTACAATGCTATTTGTGAAAGTGAGAAGCTGTAAAAAAGTTTATTAAAATATATAAGTTAATGTTAAGCTTACATGTCTTAATTTCTTCATTATATTAACTTCATTCATAATTTTTTTAGGGTCATTCAAATGTGTTAGGTATCCATTACTTAGCCTACTTTTTGTTATTACTTTCATAGCATATTTGGTACATTTCAACTGCAACAAAATAGATTAAAGTATTGTTTATATAAAATTTTTCATAATTTCAATTCCAAAATGTGCCATTCATATTTATATTAAAAAATATGTATACATAATAAAGAAATAAGAAGTTACATTACTTTGTTATAAACTAATTTAACAATTCCACAAGCACCCTTGCCCAGTTCCTTTGAGATATAATATTTTTGGGAGACTTCTTTAGGTACTTTGTCTTGCTCATTTTTTAACAGATCTTTGAATAAAAAAACTGAAATAAAAGTTAAAAAAATAAATAAGCAGAATACTATTGATTTAAAAAGAAGGATAATGGTATAAACATACTTTTAACTATGCAATGTGTCACTGATATAACATCATTATCATCCAGAACCCTACTATTTCCTTTTCCAATTTTTTCACCATTAACAAAAGTGCCATTATGTGACAAGTCAGTTATGATAGTAGGACTTAGATGTTCACTGTAATATAAACAAAACTTTAAGATAGAAGATATATTAATATGTTATTAAAACTGTTTATAATTAGAATAAAGGAATATTTTAATATAAAATGTTACATTTTTAAATATATATTATATTTAATTAAGCAAAAATAAGACATTCAGCAGATATTTTTTTTAAGAACTAGCTTTGCTTAACCTACCTTAAATCTCGTTTAATAAGAAAATGTTGTTTGCTAACATTTTTGATTATGTTTGGCTTAATAATATTCGTCGTCATTACAAATGTGCAAGTTACAGCTCTTCCCAGCGTAAATTCAGGTTGAATAAGGTCTAAAATATGATTTTTAAATTAAAATATATTAAAAAAGCAAACATGTCACGTATTTTTACATAAATCAATTAGTATTATTTACCATAATATTCGGGATTGTTAATATTTTTCCAGCAATGTTTTCCAGTAGAAGTTGCTTTAGTTAAGTAAAGTCTACCCCATATATTTGGTATAAATGTCGGAGTATTTGTCTGGCTCCATTCGACTTGTGAATTCTGAGTTTGAGTTTGAGTATTTTCACAATCGTCAGCCATTTTACAATCGTTTAATTATTTAGGTGCCATAAATTATATCTAATAAAAAATAAAAGTTTCAAAAATATTTAAAAGTTAGGCGGCTAGTCGGCGAGACGTTACTTGACAGATCACAGAAAATACATCATAGAGAAATCCCCACGCTTGACGTTCCGGTCGCACAGATTCAAATTATAGAATGTAGAAATTAAAGACTTTTTTTTTTGTTGTGATCTAGGTGATGGTATTTTAATCATGTAATATATAAGTATATATACTAATATGATATATTTATTTATAAGTAACTTATAAATATTAACATGTATTATACTTGTGAAAAATTTAAATCGTGACTAAACTCATAGTTTCAATATCCTATTAGGATAAAAGGTAAAAAAATGTAGTAAGTTTGTGTTCTAAATATAGTATAGACTTAAGTGTATAACAGAAATATGAAAGGCTTATGAGTAGTAAAGTTTATAAGAAACTTTCTTACCTGAAGCAAATAAAATATAGAAGTATTCCGTTACGATTTCCTTCAGATGTTTAAATATCTAAATTAAATGCATTAATATTTTTGTAGTCAATTCATGCCATATAAATAAATAAATATTAAAATGTAAGTTACTATAGCATGGAGTTGTCACTAACAGCTTCTTCTTACGTTTTACCATAATTTTGATACATAAATAAGACTTATGTTAACTGTAATTTATTGTTTTATTTATTTTTCTCTAAATTCCAATAATGATTTTTATTGATCTCGAAATTACAATGGTATATTTATTGTAAAGATACAGTAAAGTAATATATATATATATATATATATATATATATATATATATATATATATATATATATATATATATATATATATATATATATATATATATATATATATATATATATATATGTAGTTGATATTTGAAATTATATTAATTTTCTTCTATTTTTAGAAATTATCAATATGTTCAAAAGAGCAAATTTAAACTTAAATTTTGCTCCTTCTTACCACGTCAAGTTTAATTTTATTCCAACTCTTTAGTTGAAAAAATGTAGAAAATGTATTTACATTTTTTCATATCTACGCTTTGAACCCGCAATGTTCGCAATTTTTATCTTCATGCTGTATCCTGCGCACAGGTAGGCAGAGGGGACCCAGTCTTAACATACTGCATTCTCCATTTTTCGCCGAAATCTGGAGGCATTGCGTGTTAAGTGGCGGGCGTTAACGCCGCGCTTTGACTCGACACCAGAGCGAAGAAAATGGAAATATTAAATATTTCCTCGCCTCGAGTGGGAATCGAACCCACAAACAGTCGCGTTTACAGTCACAATTTGCGCCCCCAAGCCATGACTGGCTGTAAAATAAAATATCATTTTTATTTTTTAAATTTACATTTACAAAAACGTATTTTTAAATTTATGAATTTGAACACGAGCATGTATCAGATTAGAAGTTAAATGGATTTTTTACACTTTGAAATCAGTTAACTTTTAATGAACAAAATCCTGTGTCACATGTCCTGCCTATCGATGGCGGGTATCACGTGTTTGCAATAAAGTAAATGGAAAAAATGTGTTTGTTCTCGAATTGCGGTCCTATACGTTGATATTGAGTAGGTTTTTTTACTATTACAATACATACATAGATATTGAAATAGTTTATATAATTTTCAACGTTGAATACCTATTTATGGATATTTTAGATTTTGTACTATTAAACTCAACGATTGCTTAACGTGTACTTATAAGATAGACACCTATCTACCTTATTACTATAACATTTACCACAATTTTAACATACTAAACAAAAATTGTAACGATCTTAATATAACTAAATTGAAAATTGTTTGTGGAAAAAGCATCTTTGTTTGTGTTTTGTAGGTTAAACCATTACACCTACACAATGTGAAACAATTTTACTTTCACTGGTTTATCTGTCCAAAATTTGTCGACTTAAATTAAGTTTTTGTTGTAGAATTTCGCCTGTTTCAACGTAAACGTTTTAGAATATATAAGAGTAAGAGTTTAATATAAATTTCCTGAGTGGTTGCTTTTTTAAGTTAAATAAAGTTTGGATTTTATAATGGACGTTAACATAGGTGAAATGTTTTTTCAGCTTCATGCTTTTTCCTGAATAACAGTGTATAGGCAGAGGCAGAGGGAACATAGAAGCAAGATACATCGTTTTTCACTTTTGAATTCGCCCGCATAACAATATCTTGAACATTGTGATTGAGAGTGAGTAGCAGAATTCAACGCTACAATTTGAAAAAAATAAAATAACCTTTTTATTTATAAAATATATTGTTATTAGGTAATTACAAAATCTATATAAACTAGATAAAAATAGTAAACCATCAAGCAGCATTATTGTGGGCGATACTTGCTTTTCTGGAAAATGGCTTAAACGCTATTGTGTATAGTAGCACAAAAGGTAACCCTATTTAAAAGCAATATTCGAACATTTTAATATTACCTAACAGCAAAATCTTTTCTTTGATAATTATTAATTTAACCTGTGAGTCTTTTAAATTTTATAAGCCTTACTTTGTAGGCTTTTACAGAAAGTAATTTCAATACTATAATTCACATTTACTATAAATTTAGAATCGATTAATTATTTAAAAATAATAAGTATTAAGCGAAGTCAAATTATCACGTCCACATGCATATCTCGTGGGGACAGTTGTTCTAAGTTCTGATATATTTATCGTAAATTTCAGAGACATGACAACATTTAGTTTTATTTAATACTCAAAAATTTTATTTTGATACTCAAAAAAATTCTAATAATTTATCGAATGGCAAGTGTGGAAAATTTACAATAGCCTTTATTGAAATCAAAAAACTTCTGTTCATGAGGGATAATTAGGGCACATAAAGTGATTATAGAAGTGGAAACTTTAAGTCAGTCGTGTAGTCAGAAAAAGAAAAAATAACGAAATGCTTAAACTGTGCTCATATCCTAAACGAGTACCTGTGTATTATGTTTTAAATTTATTTCAGATGAGTAAAATCAATATAATTTTGTTAGATATTAATTTGAAAAGTTAATGAAGTTCAAAAATTTGAACGAGTTTTTGAGGGAAGTATTAGACAACTTCATGCTCAGGTTAATTAGATATACGAAATTATTTTGTCAATAAATATGAAAGTCATGTCTAAGTATTTCATATACTCTTGAAATATTTTATAACTAATCTAAACATCGACATCGGCATGTGCCTGTCGTTATGTTCGATTACCAGTCGGGGAAATAATTATATTTGAATTCTTTTCATTTCCCTTTTCTAGTGGCAAGATAAAGTGCGGCGCCGAGTTCTGCTATTGAACATTTTGGATTCGAGACGACTATGCGAGACAAAACATGAAACTCAAAAAAAAATATTTCAATTTTAGCTAGTTAAAGTGAAGTAAAATAAAATAAAATTCAAAAGTAAGTTTAGCGGTTATAAATCTTTTCATTTTAATTTAATTTAAAAAAAATAGTTTACCTCATCAAATTTAATCAGTTATTTAGATGCTTTTGAGCACATTATTCTAGAGCGTGTGACGTTACATCGAGCGTTTGTAACTGATATAATGGAGAATGTTAACTAATTTTGATTATTAGCATTCCATATTCTATGTCAAAAATAAAAAATACTAGTGAAAGAATTACTTCGATACGTCAATTAGTTTCCGAGTTATAAGTAAAACACGTTGTAACCGGCCGGTGAACGTGTGACGTCATCCTACAACACGCTCATTCTGGCACTCTCAATCCGCTCGTGGTCGCGCGCTCGTTCGTCGTAATTATACTTAAATACTTTTTAAAATGTCTTTAACACTTTCCTTCTTTACTTCTGTAACGCAGTCATCAGTAAGCGCGCCAGGCGAGGCACCAATCATGGGCCAGTCATTCTTAAAAAAAAAGATCAGATTCTGCTATTTTTACATTGTGTATCTTTTGTTGTACACTGAGCAACTTCGTGCATTTTTGAAGCTGTTATACATCCGTAGCGCATCTCAAACCACAAATTTGGATCTGATTGAGCTGTTGTACCTTCTTTTACTTGAAAACATCTTGATTCCGTCATTTCGTTCTTACAAAATGTTATAAAAGTTTCGTCAAAATCAACACAGGATTTTTTGAAATTATTCAATTATGAATGGATCTATCTAAATATATCTTTTCAACTTCTTTTTTTTCACATATAAAATGTGAAAGAAAACACTTTATTTCAAGTTCCCTGAGTTTTAATGTTAAACCATTGTCAAAAATATTTTTCCATTCTGACCGGCTTCATGAAGTATGTACCAATATCAATACCACTTGTACCAAAATCTTTAGCTTCAAATCAAAATCATTTTCGGTGTGGTACCAATACCTGAGTGCTTAGATTTTTTCAAATAACACTTGGTAGCATTCGTTGAAGGCTCGTCACTTCGACGATGTAGCCACATTAAAAATGCTATGCTATAGCATATAGCTATGCTATATGTGTACAGCCACCTCTTCTGGCGGCACAATCACCGCAAGTTACATTTAAAACTTCTTGATTCTTTTCATTGCATTCTGAACTACAATGATAAGGTGTGGTACGTACGCGGTGTTCTGGCGTGATTCTCCATTTAACCGTACATACATCACCTACTCTTTTTACTTTAACATAACCAACAGGTTATGTTAAACCGCTGGCGATGGCCGGTTTCAAATAAAAATAATTATATACATATTCCATACATATGTTAGTAAAAAATCAAATAAATAAAAAAGTTTAGTACATCTAAAAAAGTTTAGTACGTAAGGCCATTTTTTTAGAAAAACAAAAACAAAACACAAATATCTTTAGTACATCTATAACATTCAACCAACGACATCTACATCCTAGGTAGTAGGATAGGTATCCTACTTTCTACTAATATTATAAATGCGAAAGTTTGTGAGTGTGGAATCTGGACGAAGCCTGGGAAAATTTACAGTTTCCGAGGGAAACGCGGGTGAAGCTGCTGGCGGAAGCTAGTATGCAATGTATATTTATTGAAATTTACTAAGAAAAGCGGGACTAAATGTGAGGAATAAAAATGCTAAGTTAAGTTTATATTACTTAACTTTACATTTTTATTCCTCACATTTCGGCGGCAACAAAATCCCTGTTTGTCGATAAATAATGCGCAACCATTAATCCATTTATTTTAAGTAGATTATCCCTTTTTGGAATCCTTCATCCATTTTATTAATCGAATAATATTTACCATTATTAGACTACTAATGTAATTACGCGGACGAAAACACAACAAATCCCTTTAAATCTACTATAACAGTGTTGCGAAATGACGTCACAAGCGGTCAAGTGGCTTTTAGCGGGACTCGATATTTTTCGAAACTTTGAATGCCTATAAAATCAAAACTACTAGATATTTTTGACTAAAACAAAAACTAATGTATTTGTATACTTCTAAGCTTTACTGAGACAAAATTTCAAGTGATTTGGCATACCTAGTAACATTATCCATTGTGTAATTACCATTTTCCGCAGGCTATTTAATATGCGAATTATAAATTGTTCAGATATTTATTCAAAGACTAATAATTGTTCTCCATGCAGTGAATTTCTAGTCAGATAATATTATCATAAAGTTAAAGATAATAATAGGCATGCATGTTAAACATCGCTTGTATTTTTAAAAAGCCATTTCACAATAAGCTGTAAGTAAGTATATTCTATAAATCTGAATACGTGAAGATGGAAAATATGATTATATATTTATGCTTTAAGAAATGTAATGTAAATAATGCTTCAAGAATAAAGAAAACTAATATTTATGCTTTAAGAATCTAAGCTTTTCATATGTACCAACCTAACTAGGTTGGAACTCCTTTCCATTTTTCGTCTAAAAAGGAACTCCTTTTTAAACGAAAAATGGAAAGGAATTATTTGTTGTAAAACTGTTTTTTGTTTACAAAGTTGAGCATATTAATTGAAATATTGAAAATAATTTGGCATTTATTCATAAAGTTTATAATAATACGATAGTAGTTTATATAGTATACATAGTTATAGTACACAATTTCTTTTGTGTGGACTTTATGACATGATATAGTAGTATATCGTCCATATTCCTCAAAACTGATCCAAACGCCCTCTCACTCCTCCCTCGGCAGGCAATAAGAACTTAGTAACGACCCGTTCTCCGCTTCATTCTATATAGTCCAAACATCAACGGTCTGGTTTGTCTTACCGAAGAAAAAGAGATAATGCACCTTTAATACTACAATTTCATCCAATGAGAACCACACTATCCCACTACGCCACGATGACCTCAAGCTTTGTTTGTATTTACTTATTTCATATAGTCAAGTTGGTCAATTTTGTTGCTTCATTCGTTATTCCTTTAGTTTAGCTGGTTTGATTCTATATTAGACACAATTGGACAAAACCTGCTATACCATAAGTCTTTGTCCAGATTAAAAGATAAATAGCAAAAAGTTTTATAAAAAAATGGTCCATTGTTTATAAAGAATACGCGTAGTATAAACAGATAAAATTGTAAGATTATGATTCTTATTTCATTACTGGTTTTTCAGTACTTTTCATTTCGCCATTCAACATGCAATGTCGACTATCGAACGAAAATGGAAAACCGAGTGTATTGATACTCCGAAAACCTCTGTTCTGCGGGAAACAGTGTAAAGCTGCCTAGAACATAAATTGAATTAAGTCTATGTTTGAATTGCTTTACATGAGAACGATTTATATTTTTGAATGTAATTTCAATCCTATTTCAATTATTGTGTCTAATTTTAAGTTAAAAATGTACAAGTCACTCGACGCGCTTAGGTATTTCTATTGGGAAATCTATTGAAATAATTTTCTAAGTAATGACTCGGTGCTTTTTTAAATTACCAGTATTCAAATTATAAACCCACGTATATATATTATAATTTCATTTACTTTTCTACATAACAAACGAAAAGTTTTGATTTTGTATTAGGTTTGTCTGTAACTTACCACGGTGGGACAGCGTGTGACTGTAAATGCCATGGGTTGTAGGTTCGATTCTCATTCTGAGGAATAATTATATTTATATTAATTTAATTTCCACTTTTAGTAAAACATAAGGCAGAGTTGTGCTCCGCCACTCAGCATGGCTGTTTATTTGGCTACGTAATGTAAAGGGCAACGTCAAGTAGAGATCATAGTGTTACCATATTTACTAGGTTCTCTTTGATTACCTCTCTGCTACGCGGGAAAAAGCATGCAGCTGAGTTTTAAATGACAAATGAGTGTATTGACCATTTAAATAAATGCATTTTTTTTAATATTGTATGCATACATATTCGTTCATATTCGACATATACATGACATAGACTCCTTGAAAGACTATAAAAGGCAAAAATATTTATAGACTTGCAGTAGTTATGTTAGGTTTTTTATTTTTACGTTATACAGGTTCACGTAGGTGAGCCTCGTGTAGTGCAAGAGCTTACGTTAGAGAGGAAATAAATTCCTTTGCATATAAACGTTTGTACGAGCAGTAGTTGTGTGTATTTATGAAAAAGGCAGAGTTCATAAATGAGATATTTTCTAAAGACTAAGCAAAAAATGTACCACCCTTTTTTTTGCCATGTAGAATTTTGAAAATTTCTTACCTTAATTTACTTACCTTAAAATTTCTTAAAACGTATATAAGTTTTAATTTCTCGCCCGTTGATTGACTTGGTGAGTTGACAAGTGAAACTCTACTCCACTTTGACACTTGTAGTTTGATTTACAAAAAAAACGTTATAAAATTATGGATTAAATTGATTTTTTTTACTAGAATTAATAGACAGACTAAGAGCGATGTTGAACGCCGCTATCTAACTACTATACCATACTTGAGAATGATTAGATGCGTTGAAATTAAAAAATATATAATGCTATTAGTACTTTTTGTTGCATTTCAATATTTAAATACATACATGAAATATAATTTGTCACATTTGAAACGAAGACGCCAACGCACCTGAAAGTAGTAACAGGTTGTGAAAAAAACATTAGTTATCACCAATTATTTTTCATAACAAATATTTATAATAAAAATTTTGATAATAGATTAAAATATTTTTCTAAATTTCTGTACTATTTATTTCTATCATATTGTGTTTTGTTTAGTCAAATTCACCGTAGTTCTAAATCAGATTACTAAAAAATGTTAATACTAGCAGACTTAAATTATAACTATTTTGCATTTGCATATAACTATATTTCCCTAAGATTTTTTTTTATAGCTCCACGCTGTATCCCGCACACAGCAGGGTAGGCAGAGGGAACCTAGTGTTAAGACACTCCGTTCCCCACTTTCCGCCGAATTTTGGTGGGATTGCGTGTTAATTGGCGGAACTTAACGCCGCGCTTTACCTTTGATACCAGAGCGAAGAAATGGAAATATTAAATACTAGCGACCCGCTCGCGGCTTCGCCACGTGAACTACCACTTTCATCCTCTATTGCCTATTTGGGATTGCTTTTTTTTATAAAAGGAGGGTAGTCTATATTAGACTATCGTCACTAATTATGTTCATGAGAAAATCATCGATACATTTAGTGTAATGTCTATATTATTTGATAACATATAGCGATAACTGTTCTAGTAAGAAAACGTACGAAATTTGCTATCATATGATAGTAGATTTCGTACATATATACCATCTGGTATATAGTATTATAAACCGGTCATAATATCTTAAATAAACTTTAAGCTTTTTATTTTACAATTGTGTTACTTATTGATATTGAAAAATAGCTTTACTTGCAAATAATCAATGCAATTTGACTTTGCCAGTTTTTTACTTTTCTGCGGGAACTGTTTTGAATACCAGGGTAATTTTTAAAAAAAGAGAGATGGCCTATGTTTGACCTTGCCTCATTAACTATTTTCCTGAGAAAATTCATTCATTTCAGACAAGGAGTTTAGATCTTTCATTCTCACTATATACTAAACATACATAAGTTTCATCCACTGTTTCAACCTCCTAGGGTTTGATTTTTTATAAAGTAGCCTATATGACCCTGCATCTTCAACAATCTTCTTTACGAATTCCCGTCAAAACATAACAAATAGAAGAGATACAAATTTTTGCATTTTTATAATAATAATTTTAATGAGTGCGGATATGTCTAATACAATGTCAACTATATAATAACAAATGGCGCTACCCGTTGCAGAAAACGTAGTGACATCTGTTGTCATATAGATTATATAAATATATAGATTATATAAAGTTTTATAGACCGGTCAAATGTATATTTAATAAATGTTATGCATATTTTATTTTATAATTATTTTAATTAGTGATATTGAAACAAATTTAGCTTCACTCGTGAACTATCGACATAATTTGATTTTTTTTTTAATTTTATTTTTCTGCGGGAGTTGTATTGAATACAAGGATGAAAACTATCCCATATGTTGCTCTAACCTCTTAGCTAACTCCATACAAAAAATCATTAATTTCTACCCGGTAGATACCGATATACCGATATATAATGATTTACTTATATCGGTTTTTTATTTTTTACAAAAAAACTACATGGAAAACCGGGATAAAAACTATCCTATATGTACCTTTGGACTATAAGCTATCACTATACCAAAATTCATTCATTTCTGTCCAGTAGTTTTTGCGTGATTGGCGAACAAATTAACAGACAGACAGACAGACAGACAGACAAAAATTCTACTGAGTGGATTTTTGGCCTCTGTTATCGATATATTAACGCACCCAATTAAAATTTTTCTGAAATTTTTCATGTACAGAATTGACTTTTCTACTCTTTTATTATATATATAGAATAGAAAATATAGAATGTAGATTTCCACTCCTCGAGTGGGAATCTAACCCACAACCAGTCGTTTACAGTCACACTGTAAACACTGTTCGTGCCACTGCGCCACGACTGGCCCCAATGAATTTTATAGATATAAAAACATCTAAGTTAATATTTTGTTTCGGTTTTGACTTCATATGTTTATTACCTACTAGTTAAGCACATTTTGGCTCGTTATCAAAAATCATCTCGTCATAATTTTTGATAACGAAGCTATACAAAATTTTGATTGTTTATTTTTAGGCTAATCAAATAATATTCAATCATTTCAACGAATAAAATTATGATATGTAGTAGCAAGGCTAATACAGGTAACCACATAAAGCGAAATTACCCAGGGCGATGGCACCGCCCGTTGAGATAGGCGGCGACGGCTCACATGAAATTAAGTTATTCACTTCAAATTATGTTACCTACTCCCGTGTCAGGCATAAAGAAATGGCACGTGTACTGAACAATAATTGTATAAGCCATAGATATAATAAATTCACTTATATGGGCCACTATCTATTATTATTTATGGAGGATATATCATTATGTGTATACTTTACTATGTTAAACAATACTATTCATGAACAAAGAAAAGCGACGTTTAATTCATTTAAATAAAACTATACCTGACTATTCAAATCTATATATAATTATACATATAAGTGCTACATGTAAGAAAAACATAAATCTACAATATGACGGTTATTTATACAAGACTATTATTTATATATGCTACTAGTACTTAAATGAAAACAAATAAGGCAAAGTTTTGTTTTATTTTTTTTTATATTCTTATGTAATGGTGGATTAAATATTATAGACAACATTTTTTTTACACTAAGTTCTCTCTGTTATTTTCATTTTACCACTCTATGAACAAGATTCAATGCCTCCGATTCGAGCGAAAAGTGAACGGACGAATGGACGAAGTGTCTTGACACTAGCTTCTCGTTGACAACTCTGCTATGTGAGCTTCATTTTTTTTTCAATTATAAAAGTTTTGTTTTAATTATAAAAGTAATCGTTAAAACGACACAATGCAAAATTAAAAGTATTGAACACTTGATTGTTATTTTTATTTTTCAAATGTTTGTTATTCAATTATTAATTTGTTACGTTTTAAGTAAGCTTTCTGCTATTTTGGAAAGTTCTGTTCCGTCATTGCGTCATTTGCTTCATAAAATACTTATAATTACCCATTTTAACAGATGTTATTACAGATACAGATTTCTTTTCTATTTTTTAAATGTATTTTTATATTAATTAACATATAAAATGAGTTATACAAAGTAGACCAGAGTAGAGAGAGTAAAAGAATGCCACAGTAATAATGCCACGTGTTATAATAGAAACAATATCTACCAATTAATGAAAAAACAAAACAGATGTAAGTACAAATTATGTACGTATACCTATACCTATATACATTAATATATAGGTATAGGTTCAATATTTACGTCAGGTAAAAATCAATATTTACGTCTTTTACAAAAAATACGATATATTCTTTAAAAAAAACCATTATTGTGAGCTTTCGATTCAGTAATTCAAAGCGTGCATTTGTTTAAAGCGCCAAGGTACTACGTAGTAAATTATGAGACCATAGCGCATCACTAAAGTGAATTTAACTTAATTGTATACTTCAAAGGAACCGTGACAGCAATATTCAATATGCTGTGACCTAATTTATATCTGGGGCTGCAACAGGACGTTTAACCTTCTTTTAGTTAGCCACCAAGAATATTGATTTTATTGATTAGTAAATGTAAATATCTCACTTGAATATACTGATGGCTTAATAGTTTTTTTTAATACAATAGCGGAAAAAACTTGAAGGGTCAGAAATGAATTCCAATTTTTTTGAGATTTTTTAAGTGGACTTGTCCTTTAATATTTTATTTTTAGCTTCACGCTGACTCCCGCAAACAGGAAGGTAGGCACAGGGATCCTAGTGTTAAAACACTCCATTCCCCACTTTCCGCCGAATTCGAAGGCATTGCGTGTTAAGTGGCGGAACTTAACGCCGCGCTTTGCCTCGGATACCAGAGCCAAGGAAATAGAAATATTAAATATTTCCACTCCTCGCGTTTGAATCGAACCCACAGCCAGTCGTTTACAGTCACACATTCGTGCCACTGCGCCACTAATGGCCTCAATTTGTTTCGCTAGTATATTTATTTATGTACACACGTATTTCACACTTTTAGAAATTCAAATGAGGACATTGTGTAAGCTCTGGAACTAAACACCGCGTTTTGTTTAAGATACCAGAGCGGATTAAAATATATATGTACACAATTATTTTCTCGACTGGGTATCGAACCCACAGCCATCGCGTTTACACTCAGACGTTCTTTTTGTAAAAAAGCCTTTTATAACTTCTATTTGCTAATACATACAATAATTTCATTCAAGAAACAGTTTTAGTTGTAACTAGTTTTGCATAACAAATTGAATTGACCACACATTATACGTGTGATACACACAAACTTGATTTGTTTACCGTTGCTTATTCAATTTAGTGGGGCTGTAAACAATCTTTGAAGTTCTTGGACCGATTATGATTGAATTATTATGGAACTTAAAAGGGGCACTAACGATATTTGTAGTACTACTACTATCTTATTCAAATCATTGTCATATTTACTCGTGTATTGTATATAGAAATTGAAATGTACATATGTATTAGAATTATGATATAGAGCTACTGCGATGTTCTTCTAAATTATGATATGTTTTATTGTAGACTATTGTATACTTCACTTCATACATATACCTACTACATTTTTGAGATTTACTAGAAGAGGACAAGACACTGTATTCCACTTCCGGCCCATTTTATAGACATCTTGTGTTAATGCGCGTAATCACACAATAACATACTCTTTTGGAATACTTAGTATTACGACATTACTACGTAAAACAGGCCACGTATCTACCTACGAATGTCATCCGAATTTAAATGTCATATATTTGTAACTTCGATTTCTATTAGGAGGGTAGGTTATATTAAATTATTTTCATTTCGGTAACATAAAGTGCGGCGTTAAGTTCTGTCACAAAACACGCAATTTATCAAATTTGAACGGAGAACGAAAGACTATGATACACTTCTTTCTGAAAATAGTCTTAGGGAAAATGATAAATCTGTTATTATAAAAGATTATATTTTGTATAGGTATATGAATGTACTTTGATCTTAAAATGTTTATGAAAATTGAACATAAAAGTCAATTCTTTAACAACTTTGAATGTATTCTTTTAATAAAGAAAGAGAAGAGCTTTATTCTAAAAGATAGGTAAAATCTTTTCAAAAGGAATGATTTCTTTCTTCATTGTGACAGTTTATAACCGTTATATGGTATCATATTCGTAACGTTTTTGTGAGCTTATTTTTAAAATAATTTTAAAATTGATGTTTAGCAAATAGGCATGCTTAATTTAAAAATTAAGGTATATTTAGGATATAAAGCTCAGAAAAAAATATTGTGGGCTTAAAAGGTGTTTCACTGTCCCACTTTCAATGTGGGTAGCCAGACACAAATTTATGAAATTTCAATTCTGTTTTTTTACTACGATGCTGCTACTAGTCTTCAGTTTTTTTCCTTTACTACTCTTTGCAATAAGCTTGATCAAAGCAAATAAGCTTGTGTTTAAAGTGGAACAACAGCTCGGAAATGTCAATTCTTTTATGGAAGCAAATAAATGTCAAATGCAATAATTATTGTAAAATGTTCATTGTCTCTGATTTCTAAATTATTTTGTTCGTTAAAACTTAAAGATAGAAGCTGTAGCAAGACATACAACGCAAGAGTAATAATTAAAGACCTTTGTTAAGACAAACATTAAATTTATTCATATTCATTGACTTGATGTGTACAGCGAACAATCTTAAATACAGGTACATTAAATCACTTTCTACGACATACATATTTTAAGTATAATATTGATTAAAAAATATTAGAGTACATAAGACTGAAAATTTCAAAATGTATCAAGATAAAAATAAATAAAAAGGGTACAAGAAATTTCTAACAATTCTATCTGCAGATAGATGATGAGGGTAGAGATGATCTATAAATGAAAATATTTAACATTTTTTAGTAAGGAGGGAAATAATATAATTGAAATGATATATTAACTTTGAAAAATATTCAAAGCTACCTACATTAAAGAAAACATTGTTGAAACAAAAACAGATTAAACATATGTTCGCAAGAGGAAATCATCAAACCTGAAAATTTTATGGAAGTAATAACAAAAATTATAAATAACTACGTAGTATAATAATAACGGTATATAATACATTAATACATATAGCTAAATACATAAGAGTAAGAGAAGAGAAATAACATTGACTAGTTAAGAACAATATAATACTCGACTTAATTTATTAATCGGTGGAATAGTTTTATTTACATCGTTTTTTTAACATTTCTGTCTTGTAAGGATAAGACTAGTATAAGACGCGTCGGTAGATTCACTTGCGGAAGCAGGAGATTGGGTTGAAGTAGCATTGCCGGAAGCGGACTTGCCGTTTATCGGCACGCCACTGCCGAGCCAACCTGCCGTCCATAGCCCGCAGTCCCCATCCACGTGGCTCTGCCTGAGGCCACGAGCGACCAACACGTCCTCCCAATCTAAATTTAATGAAATTTTGCAAAGTAATTATTTATACCGGGTCGTATATTCCGTTTCAAGAAAATGATACATTCTGTTTACTTTTTTATTTGCGCTTTAATTCATAACCTTGTTGCGATTTATACTTATAAAATTTATAGAAACAGTTATATTTTACTTATTTTTTTTTTGATTCACATATTTTCCACATAGCAGAGACAGATAGGCAGAGTAGATAGTCAGAGAGAACTTAGCAGAGATAGTCAAAGAGAACCTAGTGTCAAGATATTCCGTTCTCGGATTTTCGCCAGAAATCAAGACTTTGTATGTTGAGAGGCGGAACTCAACGCCGCGCTTTTATGTACCCAAAGCACCAGGACGGCCTCCTATATTATCGAATAATATTAATAATTTCATTTAGTCACTTAGATTAATGTAATGCTTTTAGAAATCTCTACGTTAATTGAAATTAGATTGTAGCTGAATAAAAGCGAGCAATTACAAAGGACACGCAATTAATATGCTAAACAGTTGCAATCTCGGATAAAAGGTACTTTGTTCGATATTATCTTAAATATTCTGACTATATGTTACAGACAGGGTTATTGATATTAACATTTTCGTAGTGTTATTCACATACTTTTTAGATGAAGAATATTTTTAGAAAATGTACAACATTTTGAACATAGCGGGTACCTACGTTTCTTTTTAAAAATATTTATTATTCATTGTAATAACAATGAATATCATATGAATATTAATATGATTTCATTTATTTTGTGCCCTCTTATATATATTTATATAAGTCATGACAAACGAGTAATATAGGTACAAAGGAAGAATTTACTTCGTAACTGGTAACTTATTAAAAATATGTATAATAAATAAGTTCTAGTTTTTCAACAATATTTGATTTTTTTATATTATTTACCTCTCGTCGGCATCGAGCTGCAGCAGCAGCTTGCGCAGCGCAGCGGTGTTTAGAGCGTCCCATGGTACAGACAGATCAGCGAGATCGTCAGGACGCGCGATTAGCGAGTTATCCACTTGTTCGTCTTCAGCTTCCTATGATGAGTAGACGTTTATTATAAATCAACGTACCTCAATTCATCACAAATATTATAAAATGACAAAAATATTTAAATTTAAACGTATCTAAATTATGTGAAACCATTTTCATATTTATTACTGTTGTTATTACAATTATAAAACTTAGAATATAATATTACAAACGATTATTAATATATATAATAAATATAATTTGTTAAGAACATTACCATTGGTGCGGCGACTACAGTCATTATTAGTGCAACAAAGACACCCATAGCGATCATCAAGCTAGTATTGTAAGACATCATGTTCATTGCAGAAAAGTTTGCCTGAAAAAAAATATATACTATTATATGCCCGAATAATATGTCATGTTGCACGGGACAGGTAGGGAAGCCTGTTATTTCCTTCTCCATTATTACCATCACGTCAATAAATAATAAAATAAAATAAATTAAAACATATTTAATAATGTATTATGATTTTTTATAAATTATATAACGTTATACAAGTTTGTTTCACATACGAGGATCTATGATGATAACTCCTTTAAGATATAGGGTCGTTAAATAAATATAGGGACAAAAATTAAATTGAAACCAAAACATTTGTCACGATTGATTGAGAGAGAACCTAGTGTCGAGACACTCCGTTCTCCACTTTCGGCCTGAAATCGAGATATTGCACGTTGATTGTCGAGTTAATAATTATTGTTAATGATACTAATATCATTAGTATATGTACGTATACCTGCATTGTATAATTATATAATCTAACATTAGTGGTTTACCGCAGCTGCAATGTTGCTCAACTAAATCTCAATGACAAATACACAGCAGGATAAAATGTGGATCACGAGATAACTTAATTACTCCATGTGCGGTTCTTAAGTGTTAGTTAATCCTTGACATAAACATAAGCTAATTGTTCTTTAGCTTATGTAGGACATTTATTTTCTAGACAATTTTCCTAGGTACCTACCAACTATCTAGCTTCCACGTGTGCTTTTTTAAAATATTAATAATTTGAAAAACAATGTTACGTTCAAAGAAATCCTGTTCATGAGGCCGGTCTTGGCGCAGGGGCACAAAGTGTGACTGTAAAAGTGTGTCTGGTTGTAAGTTTGATTCCGTTTGAGAAATTGAAATATTTAATATTTCAATTCTTTTCGCTCTGGTTTCGTAGCAAAAAGAATAACGTTGAGTAGTAACAATCAACACGTAATGCTTCTAAAATTCAGTGGAAAGTGGGAAACGCAGTATCTAAATATTAGGTTAACTCTGGATACCCTGCTATGAGCGGGATACAGCGTGAACCTAAAATAAAATATCCAGATCATAATCTTTTTTATGAAAACTTCCTGAGCTTGATTTTTAAACGAGATTAGATCTATATTAGTTTCTCACCAATAACAAAGTAGGCATAAAATACCTAGTCTCAAGACACATTGTACTCCACTCTCCGACCGAAACCCAGACATTGAATGTTGAGTGGCAAAACTTAACGCCTCTTTTTGTTACCAGGGTAGAGAAAAGAAGACAATTTAAATGAAATTGTTTAGCGAGTGAGAATCGAACCACGATAGTGTATACAGTGACGCAAATGTCACATTGTGCTATGATGGTGTCTATGTTTATGATTTTATAGGATTACTACACATTTCTTAATAAGATCATTTTATAAAATAATTGAAATTTGAGGTTAGGTAAGAATATTTAACACAATATGACCAAATGTCCAAATATTACCAAAATGTGAAATATGTTTTAACTGCAATTTCAATTGAAAAGAGTCTATTTATTTTGAGGTTTATAGCTTAAAAGATTGAAAGCGTTGGTGGACATAAGTAATTAGTATTTTAGCTATTAATGGATCGGTTATAATTTTCCACTGCATTGAAAACCTAAATATTGGATTTTGAGTTAATATAAGCTATTTTAAAACTTACTCGTTACATTTTTCGTTATTTATAGGTATTATGATTAACTGTTATTGAAAACTAAATAATTGTATTATAGTAACGTAATAAAATTACATTACATTAAGTAAAGTAACGTAATCTACAAAGTACATACAATAAAAAGATAGCCTTAGGTCTTCAATCTAAATAGTGCAAGTTGATATAAAGAAAGAGTCCCATATGTGAGAACCTTTGGGAAACGCTATGAACTGTCCGACAGAAGGTTATTTGTTTTTTATTACATTCGTTTCAATGTTTATATCTCAATTAAGTGATCACACGAGTGATCTGACAACTGCATTTATATAACATGTCCATTTCCGACTGTTCATTTTATTTACAAATCCAATTTACGTTTTCATCACACAAATTGAAATTCGTTTCAATTTTAAGTCAATACTGTTTGCAATAATGTAGTAATTACTATATCATTGCAAACTATTATGTATTAAGTAATTACGTAATCTTTTTTTCCTTTTAACATGTTTTAAAGGATTATTCACAGACATTGGAAATCGAAAAGTATTTTTAAAAAACGTATATAAAATTGATCGCAGCAGGATTAGAACCCGCGCCTTTTGAAAAAATGCCTAAGCGTTTTTACTTGTTAAGCCGTGCTGTTAAACGCATTTATACGTTTTTAAAAATGTTTTACATAATATTTACTGGGTATTTGTGGATGGAGACCGCATAGTAGTATACTTTAACACACCCTGTTAAAGTATACTACATTAATAACGTTGTAAATTAACGTCTTTCAATGGAAAATACCTTTCAATAGTTATAAAGAAATGGTGACGAATAAATTTAGATTTACACTATTAAATAAAAACATATTACTCTTTGAAGAATATGAGAAAATGATAAAAGCTAACATTTTGCGTCTCTTTATAAGGGAAGTCCCAGAAGGCATCATATCACAATCGTGACATTCCAGATTCGCCTTGACATATAATTGGATACACGAGATGCTATTTATCAATGAACCCTTCAGGACTTAAGGACACATTGTATTATTTATGACGTTCACTATGGACATATAACATACTGCTGTAATAACCTATTGAGGCCCTACATATTGGAAAATACTAATAGATTTCCCATAATGGGAAATAGATCTTTTTCATAATAAAATTTTAAAAGATATTTTTTAAAGTACATTTTTTACATAGGCCGAAGATATATACGAAGTTGTCGTGGCGTAGTGGGATAGTGTTTGACTTAAAACGTGATTTGATTTTCACTTGGTTGTTTATATATGATTTTCATTTCTCCGGCCTGGTACCTAAGACAAAGCGCAGCACAACACATAGTCTCTCGATTTCGAGCAGAAAGTGGAGTGTCATGACACTAGGTCCTCTCTCATTATTTTACAATGTGGTAAAAAGCGTAGGTCTGCTTATCCATCTATAAAATACATTGAGTCATTTTATATTTCTCATTAAAAGAAAAATAATTCTATATAAATAATCCATTGATAATAACGAAACTTCTATAAAAGTTCGATTAAGTTCGACATTAGTATGCAAAGGCTGTGAACGTATAAAAATAAATAAAGCATCATGTCGTAGACGTCTTCTAAGATGCACATACTAGGTATATATACTATATGAATAGCTTTAACGAGGTTTTTGTATCCAATTTCGCAATATATTGAAGATGGGTCGTATCAATCACAGTTTGTTGTCCTATATGCATTTAAAATGAGATTTGCATGGCGAGGAGGATTACGTAAATTTGCTTTTCAAATTTTGAAACTGATACAAAGATATTATTTAATAAAATAAGATATATTTTATTCTCTTTTTTATATATTTTTAATTTTTTGCTTAGTTTAATAAAATAATAAGTGCAATTAGCTATTTTAAGAGTCTTTAAAATATATATTTTAAGAAAATTATATACGAATAATGTATAAATTATATTTATATAAACGTTTGAATTTTATGCATTATAAAACATCAAAGGCTGTAAAAAATTGTATTTATTGAAAACAATGAATAGATTTTTTTACAGCTGTATACTTTTATAGCATACCAGGTCAGTCAGAAATAATCTAGTGTCAAGACACTCCGTTCTCCATTTTCCGAACGAACGGAACAACGACATTGCGTGTTAAGAGGCGGAAATTAATTCCACGAAAAAAATAAATAAAAGGAATTCATTTCATATTGCTTTTGTTTTTTTAGCTTCACGCTGTATCCCGCACACAGCAGGGTAGGCAGAGGGAACCTAGTGTTAAGACACTCCGTTCCCCCGTTGTTTTTTTAATAAAATATAAATAATATATAATAATAAAATATAAAAGCATAAATCATATGCTTTAAGCGAAGACATACAATCATAAGTAATGTTTCGTGGTATCTCGTTATTTTCCTTTATATTGCTACGAGATATCGTAGAAGTCTCGTAGCTATTTATAGCACGTATTGTATTATATTGTAGTAAATACTAATACTGTAGTGTATTCTACTCAGTACTAAGTATTAAGCTGATATATTTTTATATTAATAGGGAAAACCTTTTAATACACTTCTTAAAAGTCCCTTAAAGTTAAGAGACCCTAAAGTTAAACAGATCCAGTTAGTAGTTCTTGCCTAATGGTATGGAAAAACGTTCTATTGTCAATACATATTCTAGCAAATATGAACTAAAATTAAAACTATCGTGTTCAGAGTTGCATATTCTAAGTGCATCACAGTGAATCAATGGCTTATTATGTAGGTGAATAATATATTAACTATGCAGTTCTTACATTACTATGTTCTTACATATTGACGCTTTGACCCGCGGTTAGTCGATCAAAAGTCCCTTTAAATTCTACCTGACTGGATCATTTTAGAGTGCGAAAAATGACGAACGGTGTGCTACGTAAGCTAGTATGTAGCGTAAGAGTGGGAAACGTACCCATAGCTATCGAGTTTACAGTCGGACGCTTTATCACTTTGACATGACGGCCTCTAACTATGTTGTTGTTTACAAATATATTTTAAGAATGCTATTTATTTTTCATAATCATTGTAAAGTTACGTTCATACACCCACAACAGTGTTTACGTAAATTCTAAATACGTAAGTTATAATTATTATTTAAATACAAATTTATTCATGTCAAATTCATAACTTGACATCTGTCTTAGATACATCTTTTCATTCAAGTGAATTTGCACGGATAGTCAAAATTTATATATAGACGCTTACAATAAAATATTTCATGTATTTATTTTCGTCTAAATAATTTTAGAATAATTTTAATCGAAGAATGGTTATTGTTCATTCATTGAGGGATGTGGCCTGTAAAGAAAAAAGCGCCTTCAGTTCACTTTTAAATATTACAAGTAACTTCGTAGATGTTTCGCGTTTTTTTAAAAGCCTTCTTTGTGTATTGACCTGATTTTTATATTTATGTTTTACTTCAATTATTTTAAATATATACTTTTATTTATTGCGTTAAAGATTTTTAGCTCGATATATTATATAAGTTTTGATTTATATGGGTTAATATTATGTAAAATTAGTTTTGTCGAAATATGCTTTTGTCGTAATATTTTATTGTTACAAATCAGTCATTCGGTACAAGGATTTATCGAAAACTATACCCGTACATAGATAATAGATGGCCAATATTTAACCAAACTGTTGAAAACAAAATCATATATTAACAGAATAAACCTAATGCCTATAATGTTCGACTTAAACCACAGCATAAAGTTACTTTGCATTTATTTATTAGAAAAGTTTCTTAGAATATATTACAAAATGCGGTTTTGTTCAGTTACTGAGCTATTCTTTATATCTTAATATGATAGATGCTGAGTATAAGTAAAATTTATAATATTTAACATTTTACGTTTCGTTGTTATGCAAATTTTAATAGCTCTAAATAAGGTCAAACTTGATGTTCCAATAGCTATAGTCTCGCAACTTAATTGTATTAATTATTGAAAACTTTATAAATAGAGTAAATTGAAAGTAAAGTTTCGTAGATATTTAAAGAGTTTAAATTTATTTTATAATTAAAATTTATTTTCTACCTAATGTGCTTATTTTAGATATTTTAAAATTAACTCGGGTATATTTATTTTCAGTGTGCAAAAAAGATATCAAAAACCTCTTTTATATTTTATAAATCTTTTAATTGTATTTTCAATTATATATGTCGTGACAAAAAAAAAAAAAAGAAAAAGAAATCTAACTTAGGTTGACGGTTAGGTGATAGTTAGGTAACCTAACTTAGGTGATGGTGAGGTTAGGTGATGGTTAGGTAACCTAACTTAGGTGATGGTGAGGTTAGGTGATGGTTAGGTAACCTAACTTAGGTGATGGTGAGGTTAGGTGATGGTTAGGTAACCTAACTTAGGTGATGGTGAGATTAGGTGACGGTCTATTACTTGTATAATATAAGTCTTTTTTTTGTATTTTTACATACATTGCTCATATTTTTGAATATATGTGAAGAAAGCCTCCAGCTAGTTCTAAGTCTTTATGTCGAAACTACATATATTCCTCGGTCAGTGATAATCTACAAACTTATTTATTCAAAGACACCTCTACAGCGCTTTATCAACTTGTCCTATAATATTGAAATTCTAATGTTAATTTAATTACGTACACTTTAAATATTATATATCTATACTAATCTCGCTGTACTCTACTGAAAAATCTCAGCCTTTCTAAAGTTATCATCAGTTCGTACCTAGAACGTATTTCGAAGACGGCATTAGTAGGATCTCTTCAGATTTGGTTAAGTAGAAGAAGTCTACACTTGAGTCGCAAGAATGCACACATACTGCGCCGACCTCATCTCTTTGCAACGCGATGGACACGACCAATCCATGGAAAGCTATTTTTTTTTCGGACTAATCTACATTTACATAAATACAGAACTTTCATGTGTTTTATTTCAATTTATAATTCCAATACACGTTTTCGAATTGCTATCGGATTTAAAATTAATTAAACGTTTTTCAATTTATGCTCAAGTCCGCTGAAAACGAAATACCTTTGTTAGAGTTTTTGCTTACTTTGTTTGCAAATGTAATATTGTTTTGGTTTCATCTGTTTTCGGCAGAATAAAACGTACATAATTGGTGCAACCTAGCACGTATACTAGAATCATGGTATAATTGTAAATAATGGAATACGATATATTTAAAATATCATAACTATCATTTCAGCTCCGAAGATCAGAAACTAAGAGAGCCTAGCTATTCCGTATTCTGTTTCCTGCCCGAGAGGTGGAACTCAACGCCGCGTCTTATCTTACACACCAGATAGGAATATATAAATGATATAAAATGATTAAAGAATTAAAATAATTAAATTATAATCATTCCGCCGAGGAATAAAACCCGCAACCAATCGCGAGATTACAGTAAAAAATATATTATACGTCATATTTTTGTAAAAAAATATCATAATAATGTAAATATTTAACCTGACTTTTAGCATTTTTCAAATTATGTAAACTGAAAGAAATTTGTTTCAAGGAAGTCCGATGTTGTTCATAATCAAGGATTTTCTTTGAAGGGTATTTGTGGATACTTCTAACTCGATAATAATGTTTTATAACATAATAAGCTGCATTTTTCTTTATTTATGTTCATTATTTATAAAATAAATTATATTGAGCCAAATTTGAAATGTAGTCGAATTTTATCCTCATGCAAACAGGTGAAAAAGCACAGAAAGGTATAAAATAATATAAAAGAAATAAAATAGGGAAAGGATAAAAGGGTAATTTTAAAATTATTTATAAAATATAACATTGCTAAAATTATGGTAATGGGCTTCGGTTGGCTGGTCATTGTAACGCAATGGGACAGCGTCTTATTATAAACAAGATAGTTGTAGTTTCGATTTCCACCCGGGGGAATGATTATATTTATTACGATCCCACGAGCACGACGTTGAGTTATGTCACTCAACCCACAAATTTGGACTGAAGGTGTAGAACGGAGAGTCTGGCACTAGGATCTCTGACTAACCTACGACGCATAAGAAAGCGTGATTTCTGTTATTTTAATTAATTGTTTAAAAAATTATAATTTATGACAAAATACATATGTTATCTTTCCCCTACATACTTAATATATTTAACAAAAAAAACAATTATAAACTAAAAACAACAAAAAAACAATTATAAACTTTCTAATACAATTTATATTTAATACCCGAGTACATGCACTCCAATGTATATTGTATGTTTTTTTTTTCAATACAGGAGCTTGTCTTGTTTTATTTTTTTTTCTTTCAATTTCAATTTTCATGAAAATGAAAATTGTAAAAATAATTTGATGCGATAGTACATATTAATTTTTACTCTTTTATATGAATACATAGTATTTATAAAATATTATATTCGAAAACAAAAAAATACTGTTTAAAAAATAATATAAAAAAATGAACAAATAAATAAGAAATAAAATTCACTTACTTTATCGTAGCTGACCAGCGAAGTTCGAACTATCTATACTTTCAGGATATCAGGAGGCTTTCGAGTCGATGTTTCCAAAGCAAATGGGAGCTTGATCACGGCGTACGCGATTATATACCATGCGCCCTCGTCCTCGCGCGTAGGTGACGGCCTTACAACCCTACCTAGAGGGTTAATTAATCTGTTTCATTCGAGTTTATGCAAGAGAAAATAATGTTTTACTGTTGATTAAAACAAAGCCTCAATAACTATGATTTGCTTTCATTTTTGTTCCACGCTCGAGAGGTTCTGCATTATGTTATAGACAAATTGTTTATTGAATTGTATGTACGAGTGCTTGTAAGTGTGTTTTATATTAGGTACAACTGGGTAATAAACTCATAAGTGTCTACCTACATATTGTTATATTGGCAATAACCTATTGTGCAGAATTGACACTTGAAATATATATAAAAGGTTATTTTTTTTTTTGCAACTTCACTTTTTTTCTGCATAGCTGGGTACTCAGAGGAATAGTGAATGAAAACACTCCGTTCTACATTTTGTGCATGAAACCGAGACATTTAATATTGAATGGCGCAACTTACCGCCGTGGTTTTTCGTAGTGACCAGAGCGAAGAAATGAAAAGGATTTAAATATAATTCCATTAGGTGGCAACCGAACCTACAACCACATTTTTAGTTACTGTCCCGCTGCGCCACGATGGCTTCAATATATTATTTTAATATAAAGACATATTTTGAAATATAAATAAAACTATTGTTTTTAGTACTACGAAAGCGCTATCTTACTAATAACATTAGGCTTAATTGTTGCTCAGCGTCAGCCATATACAACAAATTACACGACATGCTTTCGTAATAACTTTAACGTCCTATAAACATGTACCCACATGTATATATGAGTAAATACTCTGTAGGCGGATATGAAATAATATTTCATGCTAAGGTTTCATAACTTTCAATTTTTTTTCTATTAGTTTAGACAAAATTGTATTTGCGCCGGATTAAAAGGCACGTGTACAAAGAAGCTTTGACTTAGTCACGTTTATTATTTAAGCTTAAAGCTGCTGGTACGGAGATTAAATTGAATTACATGAAAATCGCTTTTGCTTTGAACCATATGAATACTTACGTGTATTGCTTGTGTTGTTCCGTTTTTAAATTTACGTACAAAGACTTTAAAAATTTATTACAATAAATACAATGAAGTCCTACACTGGATAGCGTTTAAAACATATAAGAATATGGAAAGACTCTCGAGATTAAAAAGTCAATCAACGTTGATTATTATTGGATGGCTTAATCTGCCTCGCTATAACAAAGCAAATATGTCTGAAAGGAATTTTTCAATAAATAAATTAAAAACATATTTTTCATTTTATGTAGGTATATTTATTGTTGAAGTAAATGTTTATAGATATATATAACTGTTGTAAATAGTAAATGTAATTTTTGTCACTTATTATGAGAACAAAGTGACATTTAAATTAAACTTTGATTATTTTTTTTATAGAAAGTTGTGATAATATAAAAATATATTTTACTAATCTATGTTAAAACCGGTGTAGTTTTCATATACAGATTTTCCACGAAAGACGCAGCTGAAATTAAATACTAGAATAACAAAGACCTTGATTTATAAATCTAAAAACTTTATTGCGAAAAGTTATTGTATACAAAATTAAACAAAAATAATTCTAATTCATAGTATACACAGCCGTAAGCAAAGGCCAACAAGAAACTAAAAGCTCGGGCAAAGTTATTAGCAAAATAATTATTAACGCGGCTTCTGTTTAAAATATGAAAAGCTCGTAACTGCATGCATTAGCTGTTAGCGTTTAAAATTGTTTTGCTTCATTTTGTGAACCTCATTTTATAACGGAAATATGTAGCGCCTGTTGCACGGGACGTGTGTCGGGGCTGCGAAGCTATTCGTTATCATAGTGTTTGACACGAGAATGCATATTAATTATACATACTAGAATTGCACTTCGTGTAAGAAAATAAAAAATAAATCATCTTCATGCTTTTCTCACAGCAGGGTTAAAGACAAAGGCATTTAGAAAACGTATAAAAATTTGAACGCAGCGGGATCAAATTTTTATACGTTTTCTAAATGTCTTTTTCAATTTTCCTAAGTGTGGAATAACACTTTAAAAATGTTTAAAAAGAGTTACAGAGAACTGAGTATCAAGACACACCTTTCTCCACCTTCGTGTTGATTGGCGGAACTCAACGCCGCGCTTTGACTTAGGTACCAGAGCGAAGAAATTAAAATTATGTATAATCGTTCCTCAAGTAGGAATCGGATCCCCAACCATCGCGTTTACCTACAGAAGCTTTTCTACTGCACAACGACTAATCAATTGGGCTCGTGTAGGAATATTATCAAGAAAGTGTTATGAAATAGATCGAGATATGCGTGTACTTTAAACTAATTCAACCAACCATGGAGTCCTCAATGTCAACTACGTTTAGAGTTTTTGAAAACAAATCATTAAAAATTGAGTTGACGACTTCCATTATAACGTTATGTATTCAGATACGTAAATAAATAAAGCACTAAGTCAGAATGGTTAGGTAATACCTGCGTATGCTTACTTTTTTAGTAATAAGTGTGATTTGGATGAAATGTAATTTTTACATATACTGAGACGAAATTATATATAAAAATAATGATGTTAAAAATAACTATGCATACTAAGTTTTTCATTTATGTATCTATGCATTCTAATACAAGAGTATCATGTTAGCATATCGTGTTGTTTTTTGTTATTTTCTTTGGTATTCGGATATCTCATTAGCGTAAAAGCTAAATCTAAACAACTATGTAAAGCTAAATAAAAATATTATCCATTTAAAAATAATGAAAAAATGTTTTTATATCTTTCTTTTCTTCAAAATATTTTTGTTTATGATAGATAGTAGATAGGCAAAGTTAGCCCTGTATCGCGACATTTCATTGTTCGCTTTCCATTCTTATACGCGACGTTTTGAGGCACGGAATCTAGCGCCGCAACTTCTCTCACTAGAGTGGGAAATGAAAGCCATTTAAAAAATAATTACTCTCTGAATGGGCATGGCACCCGCTACCATCATTTTTACAGTCCCACTGCGCCGTAATCTAACATTGCCTACCACACTGAACAGCGTTTTCCAATGGAGCTTAACTCATTTCTCATAGTTTAGCATATTTATTATGGTTTCTCATAGATTTTTCAGATCTTCAATTACTATTCTTCAATGGAATGTACGATCATCCGCATCTATTATACTAAAAAAACGCTACGGCTACATTTGATTAAGGATAGGCCATCGCAAAGTTCAATTTTTATAGGCCTTTTCTACTTTCTTGCACTTTAGCAGATCATGTGCGCGTACAAATATGTCTGTTTATTACACAAACGTTGACGTTAATGGAAATAAATTAAAAAAAAAAAAAACTATTTCTGAATTTTCGTCGCCCCAGATGACTTTTCATAAATATATCCATTGTACAGACGTACTTTTCTACTATTTTATTATAGTATACACAGATTAGTTTATTATTGAAATATATTTAAAATTTAGGTTACAATAGACTTTAAACTTAGTAAACTGTAGTTTGTATATGGTTATGACATTTATCTAAGTACCATATGCTAGTATATGGAGTAATATTTCCCAAGTAAAACCTTTATTTTGTAACCGTATTAGTCTATTAGCGTTATAGAAAAAAATAACATAGCTATTATTATACTATAAACAATATCTATCGATTAGGAATCAGAATAAAAATAATCATTCATGATAATATGACAAAGTAAGCTTAAATAACAATTTAGGTATTGAATGAACAGGTAGTGGGCTAATGATTGCGCTGTGGTAAACAGACACGATAATAGCAAAGCATATAAGCGTTATTATTATCCAGTAATCCCCAGCTCGGAAGAGTTTAATATTACCTGGAAAGTGGATATCTATAAAGTTTAATCCATCTTATAAAATGTTAAAATTAATATAAAGTTATTATAGCTCAATGCTTATTCATGAACTTGTTATTATTAGAAGTATTGCAAAAACAACTTCACTTTTTTCCCGGATAGCAGGATATGCAGAGAGAGCTTAATATAAAAGTTTACCCAATTACATTCACCATTTTCCGCCTGAAATCTACACTTTGAATTAATAATGGATTCGCTGTGTCAAGATTTTTTTTGTTTCTTAGATATCGATAGAGGTAGGTAGGTAAATTAAGTGTTACATGATTTATAGAGAAATTTAATGCTGCACTATGTGTGAGAAAAAAGATCGTAGAAACGGAAACAATTTTAAGCGTTTCTCAGTGTGGGAATCGAATCTATCAAATATATAATTAAAAGTATATAATGATAAGTATTACCAATTTAATTAATATATGAATAAAGTATTTATAAAAGGTTTTTCTTATTAATATAATACGATGAAGGCCCTGAATTTCATTCAACCTAAAAAAGACTTATTAATATAATGTGGCTTAAATTAATTTCTTTTTGTATTCTTTTGAGTATGTCTATTACGATATTGTGAAAAGCGCTTTGATTTTTTTCATTATAAAAAAACCTCGAGAAGTACATTATATATATTGTCTTCTTATTTTATTATGTGCTAAGTAAATGAAGTAAAAGTAGAAGGGAAAGGATTCCAATTCGAAGGAATAATAAAAATAATAAATATTTTTTATTTCCAACGATAACAATATTTCAGAATATAGTACGTAAAAAAACTTGTGATTTACAACTTATCACAACTTATCCAGTAACAGCCATATAATGAATGACTATCTTCATTTTTCCGCTCAGGCAAAGCACAACGTTGAGTTCCGCCACTGAACACACAGTATCTCTATTTGGGACAGAATGTGCAGTACAGAATACCTTGTCTTGATGCTGCGGGCAAAAATGTGAAGCTGCGAAGCTAGAAATAAAGAAAAAATGACGTATCACCTGTTGTACGTAAACAAATAAACTATACAGAGTAGTCAAGACACAATTTTGATGTTAATGCCGATTTGGAAAGCTCATATATTTAAAACTAAAAACAATTTTTAAAACATAAGATTTAAAACTAAAAACAATTTTAGTCACCATTTAATATATTAGCATCTATTATATCAGGAAAACGGTGGAAAGTAGTTAGTTCAATTACATATATTGACAAGAAAAAAATTACATCAAAAGATAGTTTACACTGTAACTTCAACAAACTTAAAGATTAAGTTTCCTTCAAGCAAGCTTATGGAACTTTAATAAAAATTGCTTCATTAAGCCCTAGAAATTACTTTGAAAATTTTCTTGAAACTTTAAATTCGTTTCACATTGACTAACTTTTTTCAATATCCAGTAATATGTTAGTTCTACAAACTACAAAATAACTAACGTCTATATAATTTAAGATTACAAATACGATTGAATAAACAAAACTGATGGTTTCTTTTTTATTATTTAACTATCTTTATTTTTTATGTCACAGAGAAATTGGACAACGGAGTCAGTGAAGCCTTGACTAGGCTCACTCTGACTAAGCTTCTTTGCGGGAAACAGCGTGAAGCTACAAAAAAATCATTAATTATTAATATGTGACTATTGTAGCTTATGAAAATTCAAATCATTTAAACAAAAAGAGGTTCAAAAACACAGAGCACGACCGTTATATGAATAAAGTTGAATAATAGCTTGTTAAAATAAATCCGACAAAGCGCTGCACTAACGATGAGATCGAGGTGACTTTTGTAGTCGGAAATAGCTCATGTCGTTACATGTGTAAGATTATTTATTTAAAAGATTAAATATATGTATGTACGAGTGTAGCACACGTGCCAAGCAGAAATGACTTATCAATTTTATAAAGGTAAAAGCCCCTTTTGATATAAGGAAGTAACATTATCTGAGCGTTGGCCTCAGTACATTCGGTAACAATTTACCATAGATCAAGTATTTGTTATATAAGAATTTAGATTTTTTTTTTCGTTTTATGTAGCTTCACGCTGTATCCCGTACACAGCAGGATAGGCAGAGGAGACCTCGTGTTAAGATACTCCGTTTCCCACTTTCCGCCGAATTTGGAGGCATTGCGTGTTAAGTGGCGGAACTTAACGCCGCGCTTTGCCTCGACACCAGAGCGAAGAAAATGGAAATATCAAATATTTCCACTCCTCAAGTGACAATCGAATTCACAACCAGTCGTTTACAGTCACATGTTTGTGCCACTGCGCCAAGACTGGTCTCTATATAATTGAGAAATAATACGAAATAAAATAATACAATACGAAATACGAAGTTAGTAAAGTATTACCTAGACTTTATTTAAACATAAAATATATTTTCAACTAAATAACGAAAACAACTTTTACAATTTTATTTTCTAATAGCTGAATTATCTGTTTTAGTTCCCTTCTAAGAAGAAAAACAGCTGATCGAAAGCTAAGATCGGTAAGTAAACTTAGCAGTAGGCTCTCTCTCTTTCTCTGCCTGCTCTGAATAATGTGAATAATTCGTGAAACTAAAAAAGAACATCTTTTTTAGCAATAAGATCTCATCTACATAATAGAAAGGAAATTGATTTATAATACATGGTACGTCTTTTGAAATAACTATTTGTATATACTAAACTGCAACTGTATGTACAATATCATTTTTTAAAATAAAATGCATATATTTATTATATTTTTTTATATTTTATTTTAATCTATATTTTAAGTATACTGTACATTATCATTTTGCTAAGAAGATAATAAATTGACTTTGTCGACTTGATCTTGAACAAAATTTGACGCTCAGTTAAACATGAGAATCATGGCTTAACCACTTAATGAGAAAAACAAAAGAAGAAAAACATTTCATAGATTAGAGTTCGCCGTGGCGCAGCGGGATCGAGTCTGACTGTAATCGGATTGCTTTGGGTTCGATTACCACTCACACCACAAAAAATATTTGCTTGAATCCCTGTATAAACATGCATATTCATGTCAATCAATCTATCAATTTTTTATTTAAACTATATGTTTATTTGGGAATTCAATTACTATAAAATACTATTAAAAAAAGATAGAAAAAATACTACTCGTATTTGTGCTTACTCAATAAACTAAAGTCTTATTATGGGAATTTCCATACTAAGCAAAATTGTTAACCTAATGAATAAATTTTATGGGTGTTAGCACATGCTATATACTATTTGTACGATGATACATTTAATCTTAATTACGTACAAATGTGTTCATATAGTTGTTCATAGAAAATGTAAACAATGGTTTTGGCCGTGGCTTTTTTACGTCATTATTAGATGTCAGAATTTATTGAAAAATAAAATAATAAAATTGAATTTAGTTGTAGACTTTGCAGACATGCTTTATTTTAAAATATATTCTATATCATAAATGTTTTCATATGTTTTACTTCAAACATTATTTTTTTTATATACAAAAAGATAAACTGTGTTGTTGGGTTCCGCCACTATCTCGATTGCGAGTAGTATCTCGATTGCGAGCAGGAAGTGGGGAGTGGACTAGTTCTCTTTTAACTATATCCGGGGAACAATTATCCTGAATAAAAAAAAAAAAATCCATCGTACTTCAAAGTGTAAAACGAAAGTGGAAAACGGAAAACGAGTATCTTTACACTAAAATCCTTTTGCCTGCTAAACCGAATATTTTGGTTTTCAAAAGTTTTAAGCCGTATTGTCTTTTGATAAAGTAATTACACACGAATGTTAGGATTAAAACTCGAAGAAGCGAGGGTCCATTACAATCCACTTAGTATTAAAGACTTGTAAAAACGATTTCCACTCGCGGTCGTTGCTTTTCAGCGGGATATCGTGAGCGCTTTCCACTTGACACTTTAAAACATTTCCTTCTTTATATCATTTAAATAAATAATTTATTTTAAAACATGATTTATAAAAATTTAAGTTAAATTATTAATGTTTAACTAATCCAATAAGGTTTTTTAACAGTCTTTAATATTTTTTTTTAATTTGGTGTAAGATTTCAATCAAGTATAGTTTAGAGCAGAGGCTCCCAAACTTTGTGCTAAAGAAAGAAAACAGGGCCACCATAATTGAAGTTTTATCATAATCCGAAATTTATGTGTTAACCTTACGACTCGCTATTAATATTGTGTGCAGATCATTATTCCTTTCCACCACTCATCCTCACAGTGATTTGATTGAAAAGCTACTTTATTTTATCTTTAGTTGTCATGTGTATTTTCTGTTGTCCTGTTTTAACTGTAACCCATAATATATTAAAAACCTACTTTTGTTATGGATATTGTAATTTTTTAAGTCTCTATCTAATTTATAATTATTATTGTATACTTCAAATTTCCTTAAGTAGGCTATAGTTATAGGGATGTTAGACGTCGTGACAAATAACTAAACTGGTAAGTATAGTACCCGGCAATAAATAATGCACATCGTGCTTAGAATGAAACAGTCGGTCAGTTTCGGTTTCGTAGAGCGCTGTCTTTGTCACTCAGTTGATATGTGACGTTTCTCATTGTTATTATTTTAAGCGACCGAGACAACGCTCTACGAAGTCGAAGCTAACCGACTGTTACATTCTAAGCATCGATGTGCATTATTTGTTGCCGGGTACTATACCCGCGAACTAACAAAATCTTGGGGAACCAATAGTTTAGACTATACATAGAGTCAACAAAATATAGCTTAGTGTACTTTAATATTTGTAAATAATATATGTATATAGTATATCTATATACTACACACTACATAAAATATTTGAAATTTGACACTATAACTGTAGAGTGCACTATTTGTATACGTTTCATATAAGTCCATAATAAAATATGTACAGTATCATGGGGATCACATATCATTTGGTAATCGGTAGCAGTATTTCTTAGTTATAATAAATAAATAACATAACTATCTATTTCATATTGTCTATGAAATCATTAATAGCTGAAAATAAATAAAAATAATAATATTATTAATTGAGTTCCATTTCCAACTTTGTGCATCAACTGAGTCACGTTTTACTACCCAACCCAGCTATTAAAAGTATCAATTCCAATTATAACACTTTATTCGTTTATTTTATTCAATTTATAGAATAAAGATTTAAAAATACTAAAATAATACAACTAGTTTAAGTAAAACGTTCTTATTTGAAATGAGCGCAATGATCGTCGTGAGTTATGAGCGATAAAAAGTAAACGCAAGCGATCGTAAAGTATCAGGGAGAATAAAGGTAGCTAGCTATGTACATATACTTGTATTTCATATAATGTGTATAGTGCAAAAAATATATTCTTTTTATTACCTACTACTAGCGATCCGTTCTTGGCTTTGGCTGTGTGAATTTATGTGTTAGCCAATTTAATAAAACTGGTATTCTATACCAATTATGTCGAAATATTTCATTGTTGTACTCTTTTAATTTATGAACTGATTGTTTTAAAATACATAATTAATGTTAAACGAAGATTACCAAAGTGCAATATCCTAAGCTGCATTTCGATCGGTTAAGACGTTCTTGAGATTAGCGAGCGAGCTTAGGCAAACAAAAAACATTGTTTTTGGCTTCTATTACATTGATAAACGCCCTCAATAATCATTTGTCTTATATGTCATCACGTACAGACACTGTTCAGTTCGATCATTTACTTTTTTAATATATAATATATATAGTAGATATAATAAAAATGTAACTGATCGCTATACGCTAACGTATAAGCCGAATGGTATGAAACATTATGAACTATTCAAATTTAATGACAGTTTATTTGAAGCTGTTCTTAGAAATACTTCATTATGACTTCACGCTTTGTCCATCATGACGCGATAGTCAAAGTGAACCTAGTGTCAAGACACGAATGAATTCTCCATTTTTATAATAAACCAGCACCTTGTCTGTAGGGCGGAACAAAGGATTATGTTATGGGAAAAAATTGAATTCCTTTTTAAATAAATTGTGTAGAGTAGAAAATTTCAAGTAATTAAACTTTATTTGCATATAAATTATAATAGTCTTTAAGAAATACATTAAACTAATAAAAATATTACATAGATTATCATATGTTTGACAAACTTTTATATAAAATGATATGAACGTCGCTAAGGTTAAGTGTATTGTATGCGTCAAAGAGTCTTCTAGTTTTATATTAATACGCGAAGGAAAAACGACTACCTCGGCTATATGGAAATTATGCGGACGGAGTAGTATTAAAGTTTATATAAAGAAGAAGCTGAAACACATTAATAAAATATGAATACAAACATTAACACATGTTTTCAAGATTTTTTGAATGACGTGATATGTGTTGGTAAGGTAACGCAGAAGTTACGCATCAACGCGTCTCCTAATAAATTGTATATCATTAAAATCACATATCATAACCCTATTTGATTTAACTAACATGATATACCAATTATCCTAACAATTCCCGTTATTGGGAAAGCCAATAGGCGAAGGATACTTATTAAAGGACCAAACTAATTTAAGATCTTAAATAACATTTTAGAAATCAGTATTTGGATCTATTTCACAGATTAGTAAAGTAAAAAAAAATGAACGCAGCGGGATTCGAACCCCGCAATAAAAAATAAATTGTAATAAAGCGTATAAGAATTTCGACAAAGCTGGTAGTAAAACTCACGGTTCAGTGGCGAGATCGCCTGGACGGTATTCAGGAGGCGCGGGTCGAATCCCACTGCGTTCAAATTTTTATACGTTTTTAAATATCTTTTTTAAATTATTTATTATTTACCACGCTAAACAGGAGCGCCTTCTTATTTTTCAATTCAGATTTTAGAAATTGTTCTGATTTTAGATTATAATAATAACAATGCAAGAGACACGGAGTTAGTACTGTAACTCTGACCTATAAAATAATTCTTTAAAAAAACATAAATTATTTTATAAATGTGAATGAAATTTACTACTTTTATTCAGTATGTAATAAAAAGTCACACATCGTGATTATATTGCAACTTAGAAAAGATTTTATTTACTCTTATAGTGTAGATTGTGTGATGATATCATCGCTCCTCTTTGTTTAATTTACCGAAGTGGAGACTGTCACGTGAACAATTACCTACTTCAAGCTATCCATATACAATTATTATATTAATTATATAATAATTGTATAAAATATTGTATAATTATTATATTAATAGTCTACAGTTTAGATTTTTTAATATTAAATCGCTATATTTTTGTGTAAATTAAACCGAACGTAATCCAAATAAAGTGGAATAATATGTTTATTGGTAATTAAGTTATTGAGTCATTAAAGTAACACACTAGAGAATGATAGGCAATTACCGAATGAAGGTCAATCCTTAAACATCACGTACCAATTAGAAATTATAGTGGCGTGAACCAATATAAGTTTATCTAAACCTGTCCCTACGGAGGATAAATCAACGCTTATAACCGATTGGCAATAACTGTAAACAGTAAAGACATGTGTACATTACGCAAACCTAAAATATCGTATTAACAAATATGAGTAACTGTGTTAATATTATACATAAATATTAGCTTACATAATCACTTAATATTTTTTATGAAACTTCACTTTCCACTCTGTTGAAAGTTAAATTTTATAAAAAATATTAATTGTGAAACCACATCGATCGGCTTTACAGTCAGACGCAGTCACACTACTTCACGGCTTTTATAATGAATTAAATCGGCAAAATAAAAAAAAATGAATTAATGAAAGAATAATTTTTTTGTAGCTTCACGCTACACAGCACACAGGAGAGTAGGCTGTGGGAACCTAGTGCTAAGACACTTCGTTCCCCACTTTCCGCCGTATTGTATCTTAACGCCACGCTTTGCTTCGACACCAGAGCAAAGAAAATGGAAATATTAAATATTTCCACTCCTCGAGTAGGAATGGAACCTACAACCAAGTCGCTTTAAAGTTACACTTTGTGCCTCTGCGCCACGAAAAGCCCTATATAACATCTAATTTATTAAAATCGGCTCAATATCTTTTATAATGAATTAAATACAATAAAAACCTTGATACGTTAATGAAAATATTTGGAATAAATTAATCCCGTATATTTTGTATACGAAAATACATTTTACAAAACCCGACATGTGGAGGCAAAATGTAACGATAGATGTTGTGATCCAACACGAACAACATAAATAGACTTCCTCTGCCTACTCCCTACAAATTATAGAAAAGCGCTTAAAATAAATAAATACATGAATTACACATTTAATATTATAACATGAAAACTTATGATGACCCATTTCAAATTTACCACCTTCTCTCTAGTGACAACCGATAATATTGCGTAAGTGTAGATAAATACTGATATACGTATTTCATCCTTTATTATGCTCTTCAAAACGTGTTTCCTTTAATATCATATGTTTCTTTGTTCAAGTATTTTTTTTTTATTTCATTAGTCGTTTCATACAGGTTTTATGATTATAAAAGCTCTGCAGTTTGATTGTTTGTTTAATCAGTATTTAATTTATACTTTTATTTATTATTCTGCAATAATAAGTAAAAGTATTCTTTTGTTTCCTTTAGTATTGTTTTTCTTAATCCCCCCTTTACGTGGATTGCGGATTTACCACCACTATAAAAAGATTTTTTGCTTTTGCTAACATATAGATTCTTTTTCTGCATGATACTTTTCTGACATTTATAAGACATCCATACCTATATTATAAATGCGAATGTCGGTCTGTTTGTCTATCACGCTTTCACTCCTAATCGACTGGTCCGATTTAGATGAAATTTAGAATGAAAGTAGTAAAAAGTCCAGGGTCAAACATCTTTACTTTATTTTTCAAACAAACATGTTTACTTTATTTTTCAAAAATCCACACCCGAGGATTACAATATAACGAAACGGTTGTGTAGTTCATGCAGCGAAGCCGCTGGCGGGCCGCTAGTTGTTTATTACACATTTTCTTTGTCTTCTTAATTTTTGTACATTCAATAGTCCAGCGAACTTTCATAGACAGAAGAGAAAATAAGATAAGAATGAAAACAAAAAACAAAAATGAAAATTATGTACTTCACAGTATGCGTTATACGTTATACAAAATAAATGCTAATTCTCATATTTCTATTGAAAACAGTTAGACGTGAGTACTTATGTAAACTAGTGAGGACCCGGCTATGTGATCGATTAAATAAAGGCCTTATTTATTATAATTTTATCACGTCAGTTGCATATTTAAAATTAAATATTGTTACATATCTTATGACTTTTCCTACGTTTTTTTTATATATACCGTTGACATCGTCGTGGCCTTAATGCGTATTTGATTAATGTACGTAATGGTTATAAATGTGTGAAATTAAAATTAGAAATTGTTGCCCAAATGTTTTTTATCAGCTTCACATTTCTTCTCAAATTGTAATAGGGTAGTCGAAAGGAACATAGTGTCAAGACATTTCGTTCTCCACTTTCCACCTGAAATCGAAACATGGCGTGTTGGCAGTGCGGAATTCAACGCTGTGCTTCGTCTTAGGTACGACAGCGAAAAAATGAAAATTTATATTTAATTATTCCCCTGAGTGGGAATTGACATTTTCTATATGATTTTTGTAATATTTCTGTATCTAACGGAGTGTGAGATGTGTCTGTGTCTAACGGAGTGTCTTAACACTGGGCTCCCTCTATGTACCCTGATTTGTGCGGGATACAGTGTGATGCTAAAATTCCCCGCACAACAGGAACCACAGGAGAGACCCTGGTGTCAAAACAAGTCCTTGCTTGTTTAATGAGGTTGCGCGACGATGGTCCAAAAATCATTTTAAAATTATTTTGTTAAGTTTATGAAGATATGAAAATTAATTAATATTTATATTTAACATAATTCATATTTGGGAAAAAGCGTTTTCTAAAAAATACATTTTGTATGTTTATGCAGAAAACAGTGTTCTAACATTAGACTCTCTTTGCTTACCGGCATATGGTAGATATGCGGGAAATATTTCAAATAATTAATAATAAGATACGAATCCTGCATAAAAAAGTAACAAAGGTATTTATCTCTTTCATTTCAATATTTTCGTTCTAATAATACTAAGTATTACGTTTTATTGAGTAAGGTATTTATATTACTAGAACCCTGCATCCATAGAAAAATTAAATTTATGAAAGAAGAAAAGGATTGGAAGCCCCACCGATTCCGAAGATTGCAAATCTTTTTATAGAAAAATGACTATAAATGTAATGTATTTTCAAATTAATTTTTTATGTTATATAGTCTCAGGTGCAGAATCGAAGAATGCTCATTTTTATCTATCCATATAGCTATCTATATGTGACTGAACAATGTTTGTAGATGGGAAACATTGTCTGTATAAGATAATTATATTTCAGAAATCCGTAGCTTATTTTTATGGGAAATTTATTGAAGATTTAAAAAATACTCTATAATTTATGGTTAAAGACAAAAAGATCCTTTTCCATTCAGAGTTTGACATTACAGCGAGAAGTGGACGTATCGAACTTTTAAAAACAGCAAGTTAAAGCTTGATAAACAACTTATAAGATTCATATACTGGTTAAGTCGAATAACATTTTTTCAACTTTTTAGACCAAAAAGAAGAATTAAAAAAAAATCGATTTTTTTTTCTTTCAGTATTCATTAGTATAGAGCGGGACACGACGCTTGATTTTTTTTCATCTTAAGATCTTAAAACTAATGTTTCTACATTAACCTTTAAAATGCTTATTTTTATTTCAATGCGACCATATTTGAGGAAAATTCAGCCACATAAAACACCTCAAAATATATGAAAAAATGTTATGATCCTTTAATTTTTTCCACTAATGTATATAGTAAGTTACAAAGTAATTACGTAACTCCATATTAGGAGGCCTACTTCATTCAACGCTTTGATCGACCAGAGGAGGAGAACTATGCACAGATATTCTAAAGCTGCTAACAAAAAGTAACAGAAGGGATTGAGTATGATATATATGCGCTGAATAGTATTATAAAACAATACATTAATAATTAATGATGGCATTGGGATTCTATCCCGCTACTTTTGGATAACGTCCATGTGTTATTAATGAAGTCGTGGACAGTTTCTAAGACGTATGGGTTTAAATCTCGCTACGTTTAAATTTTCGTATCGTTTTCTAAAAATAATTTTCAACTGCCCCAGTGTGCGAATAGCATTTAAAAATATATGTTAATTAATTTGTAATTGAGGATATTTTATTTATATTTATAACGAAAATAGAAATTATGAAAATATCTTATAATAAGTGTTAGTATTCCTCTAGCTCTGTTAGTGTCAAAAAGACGAATTAATTTGATTAATCGCCTACTACGATCGCAAAGTGCTCAGTAAACGGCTGGAATGTTGTCAACGAGGCCTTTATCCATACCCACCGATTAACCGTCATTATCTTTAATTTCTGAAAGTAACAACAAGTAAAAGACATTATCGGATAACTTGAGTCGTGCTAGTGAACAAACATTATAGAAATTGTGACCGTCAAAACTTATTATATTTTATTATACAGATATACTATAATGTGCTTCAATATGTAATATAAATATCAATATTATTTCGTAACTTTTCTAACTATTTTTATATCTATACTGTAATAAAACCGTTAAACAAAATGTTTGTCCGTCGGTTTCTGTTTTTTTCTCATTTGTTAGGATTTTTTGGACGGATTCGAAATGAAGAAAAGTCTTTGATTCCATGCAAACGAAGTTGCAGGCAGCTGCTTCTGATTACAAAGATAGTTTTATATACAACAACACATTTGTACTATAGTAGAGTCAAAATTGCCCCGTAAAATAAAGTGATAATCAGCACAAAGTTAATATACATATGCATATGGAGTTATGATAAAAAACGACCGAAAGCTTTCAAACTATAAAAGGATGACTAAAAAGCTTCTTTCTTAAATATTGATTCAGATGACAACTTAGAAAACTAAAGTCCAACTTTTCTGCATTTTTCTCTGAAGATTATTGTTCTAGAACGCTCGCTTCAGATAGATACATAGAACATACAGCCTATTGTAATGTGTATTGACGACCACAGTCGGCGTCCACTTTTGTTCCTAGCGCAAAGAAAACAACTGATCGTCCGCCATTGTGACAAGCTAATGAAATCGCTAACAGCATTACATTTTTAAAATAAACTGGATATACCTTTATTGGTTATATGCTTATAAACCATTAGAAGCTAATTTAAATAACAAGATAAAACACTATATTCTTCTCATTCTTTTGTAATATTCTAAAAATATAACGAACATTTATCTTGTTAAGCTATTCATCATTTAACATTTTTTTCTAAAGACTTAACTTATAACTATATTGGAATTTGGCGCTTCGTAGAAATTCGATTGAAAAATTAATAAAAAGCTTTTATATACAGCAGAAAATTTCAAGAAATCTTTCATGGTTCAAGGTGCCTGTAATATTTTTACATGTAGTAATTTATCATTTCTTTAGCTTCTTTATGATAATTCTATATTAATAACTAATCAACAATGGACTCGAGAACCTAGTGTTAAGACACTAAGTTGTCCACTTTCTTCGCAATTTCGAGATATAGGGGCACGTGGCGGAATACAAACATAATGTAAACAACAAACATAATGAAAAAAATAAATATAATGTAAAAAACAAATATAATGTAAGAAACAAACATATTTACCAATTGATAGAGTTTTTTTATTTTGTTTTTAGCTTCACGCAGTATCCTGCACACAACAGAGTGAACCTGGTTAAGGTACTCCTTTCCCCACTTTCCGCCGAATTCGGAGGCATTGCGTGGCGGAACATAACGACGCGCTTTGTCTCGATACCAGAGCGAAAAAAATGAAAATAATAAATATTTCCACTCCTCGAGTGGGAATCGAACCAGCCGTTTACAGACACACGTTTGTGCCACTACGCCACGACTGGTCCCATTTGATAGAGTTTAATTTATTATAACAGTTTTCGCAATTCAATGGTCAGACACCCCCACTGCGCCTCGTTGGTGTCATCATTAGAGTTAGTAAAAATACCTTTACATTTTAGTCTAACATATATTAAATAATGGGTAATAAGACAAAATGTGTGTATTTATTTTATTATACTATTTTTTTATCTTGCAAGCAAAAGTCATTTTTTCGTTCCATTAAGTATCAAATTTTAAATTTTACTTTTAACTGAATTTGAAAACAACTTGAAATTTACTTCAATAACGTTAAAATAATGAAAAAATAGTTAATATTTGTAAATAAGGTGGAAAATATTCTAAATGTTTTCTTCCAAAAAGCGCCATCTGTTGTTGTTTTATGGCATTGTGAATGAATATTGAGCAGTGGTCTCGTAGGGCATTTATTACGAGTGGCTTTACGATTGTTTAAATGTCGATGGTTTTCATTATGAAGGGGTTTTTTCTTCACATTTGTTCATTTATTTTATAATAATTTTTTTTTTTATTTTGTATTTTTAAAGTATCTACGGCATATTTTTAAGATAAGGAGAAATGGCTAATACGAATTCTAATAAAATCAACCAGTATTTACATTTAACAACTTGACGTAGCTGTAATTTTAATTAGTGAGTTAGTTGATCCTTGTTTAGTTATTGTTTCGTTAAATAAACGCTAATAATCTGCTAAAAAATTACAATTCCAATTACCTAGGGACTGATTGGGCTAAAGTCTGATTATTTACAATAGCAGCCAAAAAGTATTTGTTATAAGTAAAACAAATCCTTAAAATAAACATAAGTACAAAAAGCCGTGAGATTAAATAGATTTAATGGAGGGTTGATTCGTATTTTTCCCTTGTATTAAATATTCGCTTTTTATATTTCCGGTTTTCCTGAAACAACTGTGACCGAAACAAAAATAATGAATTTGCTTAACAAAATAATTTATTTTACTTAACCGTTGAAGCAAATCATGAATTTTATTTCGAATTCAATGAATAAATAAGTTCATTGGGATTATTTGTTCAACATAAATTATAACTATTATACTTCTTTAAATGGAAGATTTGTTAAAAAAAAAATAAAATATAGTCGTTAGAAACCATCATTCATGTCATCATTGGTCATTGGCCAGACCTGTGAAAATTATATAATTAAAATATAATTGTTTTTTTTTTCTCTTCGTCAAGTTGCATATTTTTTAAGCATGGGGTTTTCTAAGTACTTTATCCTTTTTCAATTTCATTTTAACCGTCGTAGGATTTTTTTTATATTTTAATATTGCCTTTTATTTCAGTTTATATAATTAACATTTCTGACCATGTTTACAGTTTTACCATATGTAAAGATTATTATGAATAATTTACTCTACTACCTTACTCTAATCTACACTCTTTTAAATTTTGTTGTGTTTTTATAATTTTTGATTTTAAATTCTTTTTACACACACAGACTTAAGCATCTTTTCAACCTATGCATCAACCTTTTGCTTTCACACTACGAAAACAAGTGTCTATTTTAATTGTGAGCATGTTGGCTGTGCATTTATTAAAATCGATACGATTTTAATGATTCTAGTTACAGTCAAAGATATCAATGCAGTTAAAAACTTAACTATTTATTTTATTAAATTAAAATATACAGTACTACTATGCTGCTGTGACAAGTAAATATTTTAAAAATAAAAAACAAACATTTGAATGAGAACACAGAAACACAATTAATTATTATTCAAATTATACATTAAACCAAACCCTATATATTAAATGTTAAAGTAATAATTGTAATTGCAACTTATTACAAATTGTGTGTAAAAAAAAGTTATTTTTTCAGTGTTCATGATATTTAATAAGGATGGAGGAAAACCCCAAAATTACTTTTAAAAGTAAATAAAGAGCAAAGATCAGAAAATTTTATTATACAAATATATAAACAGCTGTATGTGACAAGTATAATATTTTTGCTAAAGTTATACAGTATGTGCATTAATTAATTGTAGCTGAGCTGTATAAATATAAATTGATATTTGATTTAAAATATTAAGAGGCAAGTATTAAATGAAGCCGGAAATACTAGCAATAGTTTAAAAACACGTTATAGCGTTAAAGTAGCATCTCAGCACTCGCCCTCTAGTGGACCCCTGACCACGACGCTGTAGTCCAGTCTGTAAAATAGAAGATTTTGATTATTTTATACTATTTTATTTCAGCTCCTTTGGTGCTGCACGGGGCCGTGGGCGACGGTGTTCACCTATCATCAAGTGACCCGAACGCTCGTTTGCCTTGTCCTTTTTTATAAAAAAAAAAAAAAAAAAAAAAAAAGCTTCAATCTTTGTTTCATATAGATCCTGCTACAGGGTGAATCTAGTATCAAAACGCTCCATTCTCCGCTGCTTGATAGACACATTGGTTGTTGAAAGGCGTGAGTATAGTTAACGCCACACTTATAATGTTTTTTAGTTTTTCAATATTCAATTTTAGTTTTTCAAGTGGGTATTGAACTACCTAACTAATACTAATTTTATTTACAGTCAGGCGCTGTCCAAATACGTAACGGTTGTCATTTCTGCTAATACAAGAGTAAAATATCGAAGGCTAAGTAGCGTATTACTCAGGTAATTCTAAGTATTTTTGTATCACTTTACATATTTCACATTTACATATTTAGATTTATTTAATTTATATTTTATTTAAAAAAATATATATTAAATATTGGCTAACTAACCATATCATTTGCATCGTAGCCTCCTAAACGCAAGGGCGCAGTTCTGGGACCGTCACGGTCCACTTCAACTCGCTGATTCATGCTCTCTTCATGGAGAGCCTTTTGTAATGCAATTAACAATCGATCCAACACTAAGGCTGCTCTTTTTTGAGGGACAAATATTTCCTGAAATTAAATCATTTATTTATTATTATAAAACGATAACTAAAATAGTAGATATACATATAGGCAATTATATTTTACTCTGTGAAATGTTTATAGAGGGTACATTTTAGTCACCATGAATTATTGAAATTGTTAAGGTACGTTAAGCGCAGCGTTAAACTTCACCACTTAACACACATTCTAGATTTTGGCTTCTGCCCGAAAAAAGGGGAAGAGAATGTCTTGACACTAAGTTATCTTTTATGACCCTCCTATGTGGCAAAAAACATGAGGCTGTTAAATTGAGAGAAATACCTATCATAAGACTATATAGAACTTACAATTAAATCTTCATGATTCCTTATATTCCTTACTATTTTAACACTAAATTTGCCAGACCTGTCAAAATGACTGGTCTTACAATTTCAATTTTAAATTTTTACTGCTTGTACCATTTTTTCCTTTATAATGATATCATGACTTTTGTAACTATGACTAAAGAATGAATTTACTGAAATTGAAGTGTTTTATTTAAAATAATAATAAATAAGTATATTTAAATACCTCGTAAATCTAGTGTTAATTTAATGCTACTTAAATTTACTTTATAGCAATAAAGATATTCCAAATACCAAAACCTATGTCGCTACTATCACTAGGCTGATTTCGAAAATTGAAAAACATTTTACTTTGATCATAAAAAGATAGAATTTATAACTTAAGTATAATATTTTAATTTCGTTTGGTTAACTGTAACTGAATTACTTACTACTTTAATATAAAATCTACTTTACCGTCCTATTCATAAAATACTTCCTTACAACTTGCAATCACAATACCAAATTAGGAATAGTTTAAAAATTGTATTTATTACTAAAAATTGAGATTGTTTAGTTTAGTTTAGTAGTTTGATTAAAATGGTTTTAGTTGTCGTTACAACTACAGCGTCTATTTCAGTTGGTGTAAGTTACCGAATATCTTCAATCTCGCCAATCCGTAGGATATTTTTGTAATAATGTCAATGAGACTTGTAATTACAAGTCTCTTTAAAAATCGTTCAAAAATCACTTTGATAAGTTTATAACAAAATCTACATGCTGCTCGATGTAATTCATTAAACCGGTAGTAACCTCATATAGCCAAGTGTAATTCGTAGAAATGAATAGAGAAATCCGACGCGCGCCCACTGCTCATATAAAGATAATAAACTAATAAGTAATGAAATTGTGTTTTAGGGAACGGAACAACGCGAAGATCTATGCAAATTTTCAATTATTTGTTTCAATACGAAGCAGTCAAGTTCTTTCATAAGTAAGACACATTTGATGTGAAATTACACGTTGATGTAATTTAGTTTTTCAGCCTCTTGCTTTTCCCATGGAGTATCTTGACATTATCAAGACAATTCGTTCTCCACTGTTTCTCTACCGCATCGATATACAAACTTTAATTTTATCTTATGAAAGTTAAAATTATTAAATTAAAAATATTCATACATTATCATTCCTCTGGAGGGGAATCAAACCCACAACCAGTCGTGCTTACGTCAGAACGCGATGTATTATGCGTAAATTGCAAAGGTCTACTTATGTTTGTTTATACATTTGTCTAACTTAGATAAGTAACAATTGTTACTAATCTGTTACAGTATGTAGGTTAACTATATATCATTAAAACTTTTTGGTTAAGACAATAAAGTAGCATTATAGCTTAGAAACAGAAAGTCGGACTTCAAAACAAGTCTCTCGCACATAAAACTCCATTATCCATAGTTTAGCATAATAAAACTAATGTTAGCTTTGTATATTAGAGGTAAACGTTGTTTACAAACAAACATAATATATCTTCGAAACTAATTTACATATATTTGATATTACTCACAATATATCATGACTTTAAATTTATATTAAAGTATATTTAAAGGTACTTAAATATATTATAAATGCGAAAATTTGTCTACAGGCTTAATGTTGATGAAATTTATCGGAAATCGAAGCCCAGGGCTAAACATAAGCTACTTTTTTTTCAAAATTCAACCGCTAAAGGGCTGATACATGGGATGCAAATTTATGTGAAAAATATAAACCGTCGTCGAAATCACGAGCAAATCGCTAGTGTAATACATTATATTCTTAGAACCTCAAATCATCACGCATTACTTGTTTCTTTTTAGCCCTTGAATTTAATGCCACTGGGCACTGACTGGACTAGTCGTCGAGTGGCACGGTGGTTGTAGATTCGATTCCCACTCGAGAAGTGGAAATATTTATTATTTCTATTTCCTTCGCTCTGGTATCAGAAGGCAAAGTACGGCGTTAAGTTCCGCTGCTTCCACACAATGCTTCCGAATTTGGCAGACAGTAGGGGACGGAGTGTCTTAACACTAGGTTCCCTCTGCCTACCCTGCTGTGCGTGGGATACAACGTGAAGCAAAACAAAATTTAAAAAGTATGAAATCCTATTTAAGTTATCAAGATACATCTTTTTACGCAACTTCGTGAATCCATGTCATTCCTAAGGATGTTTATATTGAAAATAAATATAAGTGTTTCCCGATACCATACAAAGCGCAGCGTTGAATTTCATCATTCAGACTATTTTTATCTACATAGAAATAGACAGTAAACATAAAGATGTTTCTATAAATTTCTATTCTCTTATTTCTTTATAGTACGAGAAGGAGCAAATATAAAACATCCGTCACATTACACACATACATATTATTAAAAATGAAAATAAATTTTATTAATTAAAATGTCTAATTAAATTATTTTTATCTTGGAGATTTGAATATTTTTACACGACGAATATAAATACCTTGTACGAGATAGCTTGATTTTTTTGACAGACGGTGTAGTGATAGGAACCAGAAAATATCTAGTAGTCCAAAAAATAACGTTTTAAAATACTTGTAACAATGACGAGATGGTGTGGGTGTATTACGTGTGAAATTCTTTATTACACTAAACATACAATTCATTGGGTAGATAAGTAACGTTGGAGATTCATAATTTGTACCTATATAATATCGCAGGGTTATTTTTGGACCTCCCGCCATATTTAAATAAGTGATTAAGACCATGAACGTCGCAATAATATTCAATGTAACGTAGCAATAAATATATTTAAATATATATACGGGTGTTGTAGTGTAATATTCTAATTTTAAAGTATATAATATATACCATATATAATTCCATTTAATATTATCATTCCATAATATTCGGTTATTGAAATACTTTAAAAAATAACTTTAATTTTAACTAAATTAAAGGTAAATTAAAACCTTCCCAAAACTGAACAAGTATTATCACGTAGGTACTTTTATATCACTTTTATATCATATTTTTAAAAAATTGTGACATGGCGCTTGTAAATTCTTCTTAGATCTGAAGAATTTACTTTAGTAAACTATTTGTCGTTCAAAAGATGAAGTATGTAACTTCTTTTGAACAAAATTATTGGTTCTGTATTTGACTGAGGTGCAATACATACATACCTCAGAAAAATTATTTCTGTCACTGTCAAATGGATAGTCGTTGTTGTAGACACCAGGCAAAGCAGAATCGAAGGTAGGTGCGGCGAGGGCGGCCGACAGCGCCACCACAAATACTGGCACGGTGTACAGCATTATAAGGACATGGAATATCTGAAATTCAAATGGCTTAAATGCATTAATTATTCCAAGTATGAGAAATATTTACAAAGTACCTAATGTTGAAGAAAAGCTCCTTACATTACTTTTAATAAAGTGGTTATACATTAATTTGTATTTGCCACCATTCGTTAAGAACTAGTAAAAATAGTTATATCTAATTATGTATTCATGGTTTTGTTCGTTTGTTTTGCAAAAACTTAAAGTATTATTTTGGCGCCAAAAGAAATATACGGAATTTACATTAAAAACGAATCTTGGTGAATAATCATGTATCCTCGTATCAACGTCAATCGTGACGACAATACGTTAAATTAATTAACCTGATATAAGTTGAAATAAAATGGTACAGCGTCTGTCTGTAAAGCGATAGTTATGGGTTCGATTCCCACTCAAGGAATGATGATATTTAAATTTTCATTTCTTCGCCGAATGCCTTAACACTAGATTCTCTCTGACTATGCCAGAAAAAAACTAAAGCCATACAGTTATTTTTTAGCTTCACGCTGTATCCCGCACACAGCTGGGTAGGTAGAGGGAACCTAGTGTTGAGACACACCTAGAGGGAACCTAGTGTTCGTTTTCCGCTAATGTGCGCCACAAGGAGGCAAAACGTGTTAAGCGGCGGAACTTAACACCGCGCTTTTCTTCGATAAAACGAACCACAACGAAGAAAATGAAAATATTAAATATTTACATTTCTCGTGTGGCAATTGAACCCACAACCGACTGGGAACGTGACTACGTTTACAGTCACACTTTGTGTCCCGGCGTCTCGACTGGTCAGTTTAAAAATCAAGTGATTTATTTGATTAAATACATTTCAATTTATCTGGTATCATAAATAATAGAAGCATCAGGGATACGTCCAAAGCCGTGTCATGTAACCGACAGCAGGATAACGAGTGACACACATACTCTTAAAGGATCATGTTGTTTATCGTTTCATATATCTTTTATTGTCTACGAAATGTATTTTTCAGCAAAGTACAACTTACGTATAAGCTTAAAATAAATTATTTCCGTTTTTTTGTACTGGTTTTAACTAAATACATTAGATACTTGAAGTATAAAATACAATTTGCAGACCAAATTTAAATCATGTTTGCCTTGTCTTTTCTATACAAAATAATGATATTTTATGTACATAAAGTATATAAAAATGAAATATACTTTAAATTGTAGCTTTTTATCTTAAATTTTGTTAAATTGTTTACGACTTATATAAGTTGCAATAATGAGTGTTTTAAATTCATTTATGTAAATAAATTAGATAAATTTATTTAAGATATTTATAATTATTTGTCAATTTATAAAATATCATGCAACTTTTTTCTATCATAAATATTTATTTATAAAAAAGGTCCACATTTTCACCCGCATAGCAAGGTAGTCAGGGGCAGCTTGTATCAAGACACTCAGTTCTCCACTTTAGGCGCGAAATGAAGACATTCCGTGTTAAGTAGCGGAACTCAACGCTGAACTTTGTTTTAAATACAATATGCTAATGCTACTATGTTAATAAACATCAATTTTTCATCGATAAAAATATTTTAAAATTTAATTTACTATGAAAAGTTTGTTAACATTTATTTTTACTTTAAGGTCGTAGCAGCGTAGCGCACCGTAGCGCACGTAGCGTTGCTTTAAAATTATAACTTTGAACTAAAGTTCAACATTCCAAAGTGTTAAGTATATCATAGTTATCTAAAAGCTTTTTAGAGATTATTTAAATTTTTATAACTTTTTTATAACTTATAAAACGGGTTACTTGAATATGTATACATGTATTACCCGAATTATGATTATAAACAGGTTCTTTAATTACTTTAAATGTGTTCGCTTCATTTGCACAAGTACGATAGATTTGTCTATTATACTACACTATTTTTCTAATAGAGATTATTTATTATTAATTTAATAAAAAATAAAACGAAAGAGTTTTTAGATATACTTACGAAAAAGATCACCAGATAAATATAATTTAAGGCAGAAATTCACTCAAATAATAAAAATTACGATTAGTTTTGTCACAATAATAGAACAACTTGTTGAACGATGGTATCGGCGTGAACTCCGAGTTGCTATTATAGTGTGGCGCGCCGTACTAGGCTTTATAAGGGCGGCAAGGATTCCCGCCAACTTATTTACTATTGCATTTAGGTTGTGTACATAGACTTATTTATATGTATAAAACTATCTCAATATGTTATGAAATGTTTTTAAAGTACAAAAAAAAACATTTTCAGCTAAAGTTATTACAAAAACAATGTTTTTTATTGTTCTTGCTACAAAAATATAATTGTGTATAAGTTTAGAAATATTGCTATAAACTAATCAATAGCTAAGATATATAAATAATGGCAAATTACAATGATATATATTTTATCAAAAAAAGTTTAGGGGTATTTCACTTTTCTGGCATAAAAGTATTTGCCAAATGACACCTGAAGTAATTAAGCAATATGGAAGCTAAATATTATGCATACCGATGTTTTATAGATGGTATTATCATAGATGTAATTTATTTCATAGAATAAGTATTATCTTACAGGTAGTTGCGTTTCAAGTTACTGTTTTTTACTTTACTGTTAATTGTTATGAAGTTGTAAATTAAAGATAAAATTATACAAATACAACGCATCATGGGGAAATGAAACCGGTCTCTGAAGAAAAAGCTCTCAAAATCTGTTTATTTTTTTTTCCAATTTGTAGTTTATATTTATGTTTGGCTAATGTAAAATATTGCAAATCGAGCTTAATTCATTTATACTTACTATGTATAACATTGTTTATTACTTAGGTATCTTAAATATGTATAAGACCATAATGACAAAGGGCTAAAGTCTCAAAGGGCCGCTATCAGATGGATTAAGCGTCAATTTTTATCACAATATAATGACATCAATGAGAACAAGTGTTTATGGTTTACATATGTTTTATGAACCACGTTATAAGATTATATTGATACTTTATCACATAATATAGACAACGTACTAAAAATATTCATAACTAGCGACCCGCTCGCGGCTTCGTATGTGTGATCTACATGACTAACTATTTCGTCATATGGCCCACCTATCTTCTCAAATAAGCTTTACTTAAATTTATAATTTAAATGGTTGTTACTTGTACTTTATTTTTATTATTTTCTAATGGCCCGCTCGCGGCTTCACCTGTGTGAATTATAGAACTATTTCACTACAGACACGCAGTGCCACCGCGCCGACATCGTATTAGATACCTCTAAAATTATCACTGCGCCACTGGTGTTTTTTGTTGATTTAAAATAAAATAATTTTGAGAATAATGTAAGAAAACTTAGCGTGTATTGGTGTAATAGGCCTAATTTTGAAAAGTTGTAATTTAACTGGAGGAAATAATTTACAAAGGAAATATCACATTCACATAGTAGATATGTTATTTATTTATTTAGCTTCACGATGTATCCCGCACACAGCAGGGTAGGCAGAGGGAACCTAGTGTTAAGACACTCCGTTCCCCACTTTCCGCTGAATTCGGAGGCTTGCGTGCTAAGTCACGGAACTTAACGCCGCGCTTTACCTCGATACCAGAGCGAAAAAAATGGAAATATAATTTCCACTCCTCGAGCGGGAATCGAACCCACAACCAGTCGTTTACAGTCACACGCTTGTGCCACTGGGTATGTTATATAATTCGTTTTTCTATAATATTGTTTATTTCACTTCAAAATAAATAAAAACAATCGTTTAAGTAATGTTTAAATAAATCACATAAACTTACGCTAAACGTGACCTACAATCTTATTTTTGTGAATAGTATAAGGTCGCTTATTTTCGCTAGATTTCGAACAAATGATTTCGGAGACCTTCAGTAACCCTCTCAAGTTCCCTCATAAAACCATTTTGATTTACGAGCAATATACATAAATATTTGAGATATAGCTTTATATATATGAGTAGCTCTTAGTTCCGATAAAATTAAGAAAATAAGTAAAAGATTACGATACAATTTCTTGACACATACTTAACGTTATATCTCTTACCACTGTAAATAAAAGTAGTTTTATTATTTATGTCTTTATAAGCTCGTTTTTACGTTTAAAGTTATTGCATGATAACAATTATATACAGATATGTCGGTTTAAAGTTTAAACAAATTGTTATTTAGCCAGGAAAAGCAGCTTTTTTGAAGCTTCAAGATTTTTGCAGAGTCCACAGAGAAATCCTAGTGTTAGGATAGCCTGTTCTCTATTCCATCAAGTTCCATCAAGACGTTGCGCGTTTAGTGGCGGAACTCAAAGATACGCTTTGTCTTAGTTGAATTAAAATATATAATTATGCTACCAAATGGAAATCGAAGTCATAAACAATAGTGTTTGCAGACTAACCTATACCTACATATTCTAAAGGCATAAAAAACCACATTTCTAAAATGTAAGTAAAATCAATAGTAAGTTAAGATTATCTAGATGAATTTATAATATAGGCTGATATTCCGATTGTAAAATTTAAAATCGATTTGTGTGTATGGATATAGAAGAGGTTAGAGGAGTCAGTAGGAGTATCAAACGATACAACAACGTTAATGCAGCCTTCGTGTCGCGCAGCAAGGGGCTTATAGCCTGTAGCCACTCAACTGTTGATATAAAAGAATAATTACAAAAGCTGTATGTTTTTGTTGTCGAAGGATAAATTGTGTTTCTGATATTGATATAATAAATCAATCCTTAATGATGTAGTACTGTATTCATTTATTTCAATGTACAGTGAAAAAGGAGCTATTATATGAGATTTCATATATTAATAATATTTATGCCTTGGGAAATGGAATGATTTTTATTACATTTAAGCAAATATTAACATAAATGCAAGTATTTATTTTTCTAAGGGAATATTCATAGGGATTTTCAGTTTTAATAGGGGCAGTAGAATAGGGACTATGAAGCCCCCATTCCACTGCCCCTATGAAAACTCATTAAATATTTTCAAATAATACCCTCTTTATGTAAGGAATCCTAGTTAACAGTGTTTTCTTATAATTGTAATACAAAATTTGTAATTATTTAAATTAATATACACAATACAATATTGAATAAAATAAGGTTATTACATCAAGCTTTCTGGCAACACCAATCATCTGACGCTACAAAATGGCGCAAGTCTTTTATAATCTGTGTTAATAATTGAATTGCGGCTTAAACGGAGTTTTAATTTCATTATTGTTTAATTTCTTCATGAAATAAATCATGTAAGTTTTTTAGACCAGATTTAATATATAATTGTAAAGTTTGTTACATTCTTGAAAGTGATTAGTTATGTTCTAAACTAAATATTTTTTGATCATTTATACAGGGCACGAAATAAATCTCCCTCTGTTATTTCGGAAAAAGACAAGAAGAAACCAAAAGATAAAAAGAAAAAAGGAGATTCTGGTTCCAGTAGTAGCGAAAGTAGTGGCAGGTGAGTGCTTTTTAATTTTTTTGCAAGAATATTAAATGAATAGGTTATATATTGCAATTTCATTTCAGAGCACCTTTTGGCATTACTAAATCTGATTTTATAGTTCTTCTGAAAGCAGTTCTTCAAGATCGTCATCGAGGTCTTCATCGAGCAGTTCAGGGAGTTCGTCGAGGTCGTCTTCCAGTTCCAGCTCATCCAGCAGTAGCAGTAGTAATAACGATCGCTCCAGACCAAAAAAGAAGTAAGTCACGAATTCCATACTTAAAAATTGTTGCTTATTTATAAGAATTACTAGAATTGTTAAGTAACAGCTATGCTTCATTCCCAAGTATTTATTTTCGTTAAAAGCTCTAATGTTATTTATAAAATTGTAGGACTTCACCACATATTAAAAGTCCAGTAAAAGACCGAAGGGAGCCTGACAGGGAGAAAATTAGAGATAGATCACCATTAGGAGATAAAAAGAAATTAGTAGCCCCATCAACTAATGACAAAGCCAAAAATAAGGATAAACATGAAAGGTACAGAATTTTGACATATCTCTTTTCTGACTTAAAAGTTATATTTTACATCAATAATTTCTTAAGATAAATGAATTTAATAAATTGAAGGATTGTTATAAAATTATGTGTAAGTAGTTCTTGATGATTGAGATTGGTGAAGTGCCATTGGGGAGCATTTTCCATTTGGGGAAAGTATATATTATTTTCATTTCTCTGCTTTGGTACCGGAGACTAAAGTGATAAAAATTATGGTAAAAATTTCAATTAACTTTTATTTTGAATCATATATTGATAAAAAATACAAATTGATTTCTTTTAAATATATTTTGAAATTAAATTCCAGATCACCTGGCCGCAAGAAACGTGAAAGGTCACCTCCACCTCGCCCCACACGCATACATATAGGCAGACTTACTCTTAATGTATCAAGAGATCACATTCATGAGATCTTCTCTACATATGGAGTGGTGAAAGCGGTAGAGTTCCCAATGGACCGGCTGCACCCACATAATGGTCGTGGATATGCCTATGTGGAGTTCAGCAATGCAGATGAAGCAGAAAATGCTATGAAACACATGGATGGAGGTACATAAAAGATTTTTATTTTGATATGTGGTGCAGTAATATTTATTTAAAATTTATAATATATTTACAATTTTGAATTTTATTGTGACATAGTTCTGTACAAACCTGATTGAAATCTAACACATTTAAATATTAGGCTGACAAAAGGCTTCTATTCCTCATAAGTGTTTATTCAATGTCTAAAATGGAATTATGACACCTTATCACTTAATAGAGTGCGACTTAAAATTAATTAATTAAAAAACATATACATATTATGAACACAAAGTGTTTAAAAATTTATTTTTTGATAGAGTTGTGGTGCTCATTCTAAGTATCCCTGAATACCAACAACTATTTTAACAGTTAACATCCTATTTTAATGACACTGAGAGTATGTACATTTTACAAATAATTAGTGTCCGACCGAAGGTTCGGTTTCGACAAAGTTTCGGCAAAAAATGTAGTTTCGGCCGTAGTTTCGGTTTCGGCAAAAAAAACTGCCGAACCTTCGGCAATGCCGAAACTACTCACACATGAGGTACTCATGAATTTTCACGTCGCTTAGTTACTTTATACGGGGTGTTTTTATAGCTTGTAAACCTAATCTTAAGATATAATAAACGACTTTAATATATTATAAATTATAAATTAATGACGAGAATACTATGAACTGCTGACGACAGATTAAACGAACTATCCTTGTTAGTCTGTAACGAAACTGTGTGTCGGTTCGTGGCTCCTTTCAAGGGGCGAATACCTACGAATCTTGCGAACCCTGGGCTAGTTACCATATTGATTGCTTGCATTATAATTATTATTTAAATATAACCGTTTTCTATATAAATGTTACCTAGTATATAGTCAATAAGTTAATATACAATATATATCTAATGTAAATCTTATCGTATATTAGCACATAAGTTTACTTGCAAGAAATGCACAGTTTTTTTTAGTAAAAAGTTTTCATTTTCGTGAAAAAACATCTATTTACCAAGTGTTGCCAGTCTTAAGTGGAGACTGAGGGTCTTATTAACCCACAGGTCCCTAGGCTACAGCTCAAAAAACCTTTATGTAAATCCCTAGAAGCCTTGCGCAAAGAGAACTAGCGTAGGTCTCTAGTACTTACTATTTTTTTATTATTTCTAAAAGGGGGCAAATTAATAGGAGGACCGTCGGATCGTAAGTGTTTGTCTTCGCTCATGGACATCTACAACTATAAATAAATTAGAGGAATTGTAGATGAATTGCCGACCTTAAGGATGAAGAAGAGGGAAGGATGAGATAGAGAGATCTGGCTTACATGTCATTGAACCGGAACTCATCATCAGATATTGGGCGGTTAATTTTGTGACGTGAGAGTGATCACGAGTTATTTGAATAGACCAAACAACTAGCTAAGATTATACATATTAAAAGTTACTCTTGGATACGGTATTTCGGGACATGGAATTAGAGGACAAAGGTAGCCATACTCCCGGTCTTGAAAATAGTTGTGTCTTGCTCATGGGGGATCGGTCAATTATCTCAGTTGGCTATTCATTTGATATAGTATTAATAATGCAAACACCGTGTTGTTATGTAATTCTACATGATGATAATCTCGTGAAGACAATAACGTGAAAATAATAGAAAAGTTTATTAAATAAAACTTAAACTACTACTTCCAAACCGGCGAATGTGAAAACGCAAACCCTAACCAATAGTGAACTTGGAAAATACTGCTATTAGAAGATATGTTTATTATTTACATTGTTTTATTATTTACACTATTTGTGTCGACCGTCCCACAACCAATCGCGTTTATAGGTCGTCGTGGCACAGTGGGACAGCGTCTGACTGTAAACGACCGGTTGTGGGCTCGATTCCCCCAGAAAGAATGGAAATATTTAAGTAGTCTTAGCTCTGGTGTTGGGGCAAAAGCGCGGCGTTAAGTACCACACTTAACATGCAATGCCTCCGCATTTGGCGGATAGTGGGGAACGAACTGTCTTAACACTAGTTCCCTCTACCTACCCGGCTGTGTATAAAAATGTACATAATAAAATATAATTAAGAATGAAAAAAATATATATAATAAAATCAACGTAGTCACAATAATTCAAATGCACATGTAACTTTTAAAGCGTAAAATATGTGCATTTTTTTACATATTATACAAATTTTATGACGTCATCAGCAGTTTCGGTTTCGGCCGAAACTGAAGTCAGTGCCGAAGGTTCGGTTTCGGTGAAAATTCAGTTTCGGTCGGACACTACAAATAAATAATAAAATATAAGATTAAATTGGGAAACTAAAAGATAAGTTGGTCAGTTGTGGCCCAGTGGCACAAGCATGTGACTGTAAACAACTGGTTGTGGGTTCGGACTCGAGAAGTGGAAATTATATTGCCATTTTTCTTCGCTCTGGTGTCGAGATAAAACGCGGCGTTAAGTTCCGCCACTTAACACGCAAGCCTCTGAATTCGGCGCAAAAAAAAAAAAGCTGAACTTAATTAAACTGTAAATATAATGTAAATTTAATATGAAAAAAATGTGTATAAAAGTTTGTATGCCTCTATTGTGGAATATGGAAATTGTCTCCAATAAGGACATTCAGAGAACTGTCTCCTAGAGTGTTAAGTTTTTTTACATTCAGCTTAGTCAAAATTCTTATACCCTTGTTATAAGTTATTTTTGTTTAGCATACCTGTAGAGAGATTTTATCAAAGATTATTCTGCAAACAATGAATTGGCTAGAAAGAATACTATTTATTAATAGGTATATATTCACACTGTTATTTGCACACTGGAAATTGAAAAACATATATAATATTTTTTCTTTAGCTTCACACTGTATCCCACACACAGCAGGGTAGGCAGAGGGAACCTAATGTTAAAGCATTCCATTCCCCACTCCATCGAATTCATGAATTCATTCATTCATTCATTCATGGAGGCATTGCGGGTTAAGTGGCGGAACTTAACGCCGCGCTTTGCCTTGACACCAGAGTGAAGAGAATGGAAATATTAAATATTTCCACTCCTCGAGTGGAAATCGAACCCACATCTAGTCACTTTACAGTCACACTTTGTGCCTCTGCGCCACGACTGGCCCCATGTAATAATAATATCAACGTATATAATTTTGTATTGATTCAGGACAAATCGACGGTCAGGAGATCACCGCAGCGCCGGTGCTGGTGCCGTCGCGACCGCGCCGGCCCTCGCCGCGCCCGCCGCCGCGACACGCGCCTCCCCGCCGGCACTCCCCACCACGGTATGTTACCTATTTGCATACGTCTAATATTTATTTTATTATCAATACTTAGTTGTCTTTAGGTATTTTTACTTAAATTTTGTTTTCATAGTTAAGAAGGAAAGTTATTTCTTTTTGATTACCTTACTGAAGTATAAGAATAATGCGGCAGAAGTAAGAAGCATAAAGTAAAAAACAATATCTCACGCTTAGTCACTTGTTATTAAAGTCAATATTTAATATCGAAATTAGCACATAATCGTCATTGACTAATATACTGTGCTTACGACAAAACTAGTATTACAGAAATTAAGTAATATTAATAAAGCAATACGCCATCACGGCGCTCCACTGCCATTCAGAATGATAATATGTTTATATAATTATCTAAGACACCAGATAGTTAAATCCTGCCACTCAACTCACAATGTTTTTGTACGGAAAGTAACTAATGGAGTCTTTTGACATTAACCTCCCCCTGCTATACGGGAAAAAAGCATGAAGATGTGCAGATTCGTGCAGATACAAACAAGCAGACAACAAGAGTTGATGAGTGACTGAGACACAACACACCACACCTTATTCAATCACTAGCGTTAATATCTACTTGTCACTTCTTAAAAATCAGTTTTGCTGTATTGTAGCTACCATCTATCCCTTATATTTAAAACTTGCTTGCTCAACTAAAATGTTCTTTTAATCCAAAATAATGCTACAATTACAGATACCGTCGACGCAGCCCGCCCCGGCGCCGCTCGCCGCCGCGGCGCAGGCGGTCGCGCTCGCGCTCCCCGCGCGCGCCCCCGCGCCGCCGCCGCTCCAGGTCCTCCTCCTCTTCCTCCCGGTAGACCGGTAAACCGGCACACACACACACATACCACACACCATACACCTAATACACACACATACATATTACTCACTCACATCCTGTTGCCTGATAGTGTTGTCACACATGTAATGGGACATAACATATTTGCTTCCTGTGTTCTGAGTATTTAAATATAGTGTTGATTGACAAAATCTAACTTAACTATATTTGAATAATAGCTGCTGATAAGTTATAACATATGTACTATAGATAATAGTCAAAACATATTATAATTGCTCACAATTATTTGTTTATTGAAATGATTGTCAAAAAAATATTGTCATTTAATATGGTTTTGTCTTAATTTCACATGCAACTTTATCCAAATAATTGAAATAAATAAACAGACACATAATACAAAACACATTCCAGAGACTTCGATTAGGTGAGTATATTGTGAACTCATTTCAACTTACTTTAAGTAGAGGGCCAGGACCGGTAAGTATGACTCTTTTTTGTAAAACATAGAATGTGACTTGATAAATAAATAATTAATTATTTCTTGTTGTAAAAGCTTGCAAAATGGGAACTGACCAGAGTGAGTGATCAGTGGTAATAGACTCAAAAGCCTTTGACAGCAGTGCAGTGTTTCTGTATCTAGAATTTTATTTTGTAACATTTAATGGACTTTGTTAATAAATATGGAAAATTATTTGATATTTAATTTGCTTCCCAGATCCAATGTTCCTGTTACCCATGTCAAGTGAACCATGTGTTTTAGTTTTAACAATTTGTATGTAACTCTAGGCAAGTAAAACATAATGTACTGAAAAGTAATTTGTTTTATTTTATCTCAATAAATAACATTGGTTTATAATATTAACTAAATAATTCATCATTTTTTGCTAAATTGTTGTTTCCAATCTTCTTACAATATGTTAAGTAATCTGTAACTAAAATTTTGCTATTGTATAACTGGTTAGACTCCAACTGTGGAAAATCCTTAAGAGATCTGGAAACAAAAGATGAAAAAAAGAAAATCTGAGATTAATTTAAGATTAATATATTATATCATAAACTCAGAAACAGTTACAGTATCAACTACTGATTAGGACAAATGAAATTCTCTTTAATCTTAAATATACTAGGTCCTACAATTTAAATCTAATTAAAATTGAAACAACCTATCTTTTGGAAACATACACTTACAGTAAATATTTTTCCTTCTCACAAAATACTGTAACTAATATTCAACTTCATTTATTTAGTTGAAAGTTATTTTAATATTAGAAACAGACACTCCAATTACTGTACTTGTACAGATTAAACCACTTACGGATATTGGATTTTCATATTTTTTGGTCCTCTGACTGGATTCCATGCGGAGACTGGAGATTTATTGGCTAACATTAATCCGGCCACTCCTATGTAAAGACTGTATTCGTGAAATATTTTATCCTAGTAAATAAAAAAAATATAAATAAATAAGTTTGTGATAAAAATATAAAGAATTAAGTGCCAGTGCCAGTGTGGCCAGTCGTGGCCCAGTGGCACAAGAGTGTGACTGTAAACGACTGGTTGTGGGTTCGATTCCCACTCGAGGAGTGGAAATTATATTTCCATTTTCTTCGCTCTGGTGTCGAGGTAAAGCGCGGCGTTAAGTTCCGCCACTTAACACGCAAGCCTCCGAATTCGGCGGAAAGTGGGGAACGGAGTGTCTTAACACGAGGTTCCCTCTGCCTACCCTGCTGTGTGCGGGATATAGCGTGAAGCTATTTAATTTTTTTTTTTTTTTTAAAGTTTATGAAACGTAGAAATTTTAGCTTTAATCAAATAAAAAAAAGTATTCATATGTTTAAATTTCGAGCTTTTCGCGGTTTTAGACGGCAAACAGATATAACCTAGCATTATCAAATACTCCCTCTCCTTTCCGCTCGAAATCGAGACGTTGGGCGGAGGAACTCAACGCCGCGTTTTGGTCTTATGTAAGAGACATGGACAAATTATTCATTTGTGATTTGAATATAATTTTCTCATATGAGTATACCCAATACGAATTTTGGAGTAATTGCGTTTTAAGCGGCGGAACTCGACACCAGACCGAAAAAAATGGAAATATTAAATATTTCCACTATTTGAGTGAGAATCGAACCCACAACCAGCCGCTTTACAGTCATACTTTGTGCCCATTGCTTGGCGCCACGACTCGCCTCAATATATAAACTGTTTTAAAGTCAAAGTTAAATACCTTTCTGTTTATCTTTACTCTCCTTCTGCATTACGCCGGTCGGCCATACTGAGCGACTCTGCGCATTTCAACATCATTTAATACTAGAAAAGATGGGGTAAGTAATTTTCTTCTAGGAAATTAAAAATGTGACCAGGATTTGAGTATAAATTGTTCAATGACATCTTTAGGTGAATGACTTAGGGGTTTTTTTCCCTTTTTGTCTGTAATTTCTGAAACACGGAGTTGTAAAAGTGTGACCCTTAACTAAATTTTAGAATAAGAATGTATATATTATTTTTCCTCTTCATTTACAAACCAATTGTGTCTATATAAAGTCAGTAACTAAGAAAACTAAGATGATAAAATGTGTTTTAAGTTTACAAAGCAAAATATAGTCCAAGGTAATAATTAAATCATAATTAGCTGTGAATTTTATATTCATGCACTTTAAACTTTTATGTTTGTTCACAATCCAAATCACTATTTTTCAGAATATTCAAAGTAATACAAAAATACTTGAGATGAATCAAAAAAAAATATTAACAAAAGAAAAGGTTACCTTTAGGGTTTAGTACTCTTCCAACACCATGTAAAATACTAACAGTCTGGTCTTTTCCTAATGACATAAATTTACTAGAGGCACTTTTTTTCTTCTTAGTGGTCTTAGTTTTTGTCTCCTTTTCCGTCAGTATACTTGTTTCCAAACTGAAATTAGATCCTAAACCAAGAAAAGACCAACATATAAATTCAAATTTCAAAATAAAAAAAAGTTCTTAATTCATTATCCTCCTATAGGTTTTTTTATACAACACAAATAAATAAACACATTTGTAGTAGGAATTTACGTGTATTATAATTGTACAAGTTATTATTGCAATAATGATGTATAAATAAATACATATGTAAAAAATTCATATTTGTACACTTACCTTTCAAACACGCAAAATGTAAATTTAAAATAGCAGATCTGACATCCCCTCCGGAGGAATTCACCACTGAATCAATTAATTCTGTAGTTGGAGGGTTATAAGTGGAAGTATATCTCTTAATTATTACATCAGCAGCCCGTTTGAGAGCTGCTTTCAGACCTGTTGCAGATACGCTATTGAACCTAATGAAAAGTATTTGTTTTATAAATGCTGTAACTTCAGAACATCTATTTTAGATCATGTTTATTATTTTTAATATTTAAGATGCATGTTATTTATCTGCATATTGAGAAAACAAAAGCATTATTGAAAGCAGCTTTAGATTTTTACTTGCATAGTAGGATAGTGAAAGAAACTAGCATGGGACACCATGCTCCACTTTCTTTCTCAACATGTGCAATCAAGACATTGCACATTGAGTATCGAAACTCAATGCAGTGTTTTGTCTATGTTACCAGAGATGATTACAATTTTACTTAGTGCATGCTTCTTCCGACTTACTGACGTAGCAATGAACCAAAACCAGACACTGTGTGTTGAATGGCAGAAGTCTAAATGTCATCTTCTTTTAAAGCAGATATGGAAAATACTTTAAATATAATTATTACCCCAAACAAGAATGGAATCCACAACTAATCACACATACAGTCAGGTGCTGTGTGCTGTTTGTTTTAGTGTAGCGGTATACATTTTTTATTTTAATAATCTTGACACAATAAATACTTACACTACATGATGTATGTTGAACTGTTCTTTAATGCTTGGAGAAAAAAGATGAAAGGATGTGTTCTTATTTTCAGTATGAGATTCAGAACAAATAAACACTATAGGAGATTTTGCCCTTATTTTGTAAAGCCTAAAAAATATTTTTTTATTATTTAAATAGTACTATATACATACAAATGATTGAAAAAAGAAATCACTTACTCTAAAATTTCTACAAATTCTGCTGATTTTCTTAAGAATATGTTAGGAAAATCTTCTACCAATACCAGTTTACAACTATTATTGTCTAATAAGGATGTGTAATTTGCTGAATTAATAATAAATTCTAAAAACTTTTTTGATTGTGATTCCTTAAATTCATAATCCCCTAAGAAAAATAAAGTAAAATATAGTTCACATTGATATTGGATAAACATAACATTTTCATAAAACATAAATACCATACCAAATTCTGATGGATATTCAATATCTAAAGGAGTGATCCATTCAGTAACCTTTATATTGTATTTACTAGCTAGTTTTTGAACTGTTGCTGTTTTCCCACAACCTACAGGACCAGAAAGAAGCAACATGTTATTGCTGTTTTTAATACAATTTATTTTTAGCCATTCTTCCACTTCTTGTACTTTTTTAGCATTGACTGCTAAGTCTTCAACACTTTGGGGATCAAAATTTTTCATCCAATTTTTATCATGTATATTAACTGCAATACATGCACTTGGTACATCTTTTACAGCCAGCTGAAAAAAAAATGTTTTTTTGTAAAATTGAACAATTTTCATTAAACATAAACAAAAATCATGTTCTTACCTCAACATTTGTAGTAATTTTATCTTGAATTACATCGGATTTAGATATTTTAGACGGCGGATCATCATCATCGAAATTAAACATAGATTTAAACCATTTCTTTTCCTGTAGGATAAACTATATCTATAGATTCTAGAATAAATATAACAGCAAAGTACTTAAAACTCAAAATATCAATGTTTTCTACCTTTCTCATGTTAGTCATTATTATATTTTATACACAACTTATACTTTATACTGGATCAGGTTTTAAAACTGATTATTTTTTCATTTATTTTGATTATCTTAATATAAATTTATTTTAACATGTCTTTCATCTTTCATGTCTTCATTTCTTTAACACACTAGAATAGTCTATGAAGATCAAAAGATACATTACATATAATTATATCGTTATAAATTTCCTATTTATACTTTAAATTGTTTACCAATTTATTTAACGATTTGTCAGTCATTAGACATTATTCAAATTTGACATAGTTTAAGTGGCAGACGTTCAGATCCTGAGTTATGTCCTGAGTTTGAGTATGACATACGTAGAAACAATAATTGGTAGCTTTACTTAAAACTTAAAAGACCTTTTCGATAATTTGTTTATTCATGGCATAAATATATATGCCTGTATATTTTTGTTACCGAAGAATATTGATTATTGTTATAATATTTAATATTGCTTAAAAGTTTTTAATCAAAAATCACATTTACGGATACACTAAATTTTACTAAACAATACTTTATCATCTAATTTTCAAATAATAATTTTATTATAAATATTTTTTATTTATTTAAGTGATAATGACGAGATAAATTAAAATATATAAATTGATAAGTAAATGATATACTCGATACTAATTAAATATTCTTAACAAATTAAAAATTATTTGACACAAACCGCTAAATTGACGTTTGTCGACTTATTGTACTTTGTAAATGCTCTTGTTACGTAAAATATTTTATTTTCTTTATACATAAGTCCTAACACTTAAGATTAAGTTTTACAGTTGATATAATAGTCCATGCGCTAAATTTGTAAGTAAAATAGCAATGTGAGTTAGTGTGAAGTGCAACAATGGTTAGATAAATGTTCTGTGTCAAAGTTATTATAGGTTGTTAAAATTTTGCGTATTGCCTTTACAGATAAAATGCAAGCTTTAAAAGCTCTAGGAGCAACCGCTCCATCTACAGTTTTTTCTGTAGTTAAAAAAGGAGGCTTTGCACCTCTAGTAGAACAAATTCGGCAAACTCATTTGCCTGCTCCTAATCCAAAAGAAAAACGACCTTATTCTCCTTTCCAAGATACTAGCAATGTCGCAGAATATGCTGTGGCTCGACTCGATGATCTATTGAACTGGGGAAGGAAGGGCTCCATATGGCCAATGACATTTGGTTTAGCTTGTTGTGCTGTGGAGATGATGCACATTGCTGCTCCAAGATATGATATGGACAGGTAAAGTAGAACATAGTACACACACAACATCAATAGTTCAATTCAACACAATAGGTTCATTAATTTATAAACACATGAATTAACTTACAAAGAAATATTTTATATATTTTAAGTGGAACATTAATATAACAATAGAATTCTTCAAAACTTATTTATCTGCAAGTAAAATACCTATAAATACCATTGTGTTGAAAGCCATGTAATGTCATTTATTTTATCTTCAGATATGGTGTAGTATTCAGAGCATCTCCTCGTCAATCTGACGTAATGATTGTTGCCGGAACTTTAACAAATAAGATGGCTCCTGCTCTAAGAAAAGTGTATGATCAAATGCCAGATCCAAGATGGGTTATATCAATGGGCAGCTGTGCCAATGGTGGTGGATACTATCACTATTCTTATTCTGTTGTAAGGTAATAATTACTTTTATGCTATTATTTTATATGCTTGGCTGCAAAGTTTATACCAATGCTATAAAGCATTTTTTTGCTTTTGATGATGAAATTAATAATACCACACTTTTTGGTCCTGCACTAGTATTGCTAAGCCTAAGTATTGGCTAGATATGTAATTTTTGCATTTCTTATTACACTCAAAATCATTTTGTTTATTTCTAGCTATATAAAATGTTGATGTTGTATAGCAACTACAATATTTTATTTGGTAAAATTCTGTTTGTACATTTTTTATGGTATCTACTTGTACTTTGTACTATAAATAGGATTCTTAGGAAGATTTAATAAAAAAACACCCAAGGTACTCTCTTACAAATAAAACATTTTCACATTGAAATGTTAATTTCAATCATTTACTATTTTTTTCATAACTATTGTTGAAACTTACATTTAAATAGTGCACACATTTAAATCTAAGCTTCAATAATAGTTTCAAGTACATTAATTTCAAGTAAGTAACAAGTGAATTATTTTAAGGTGTAATCATTCACTATTTATTTCAAAACTATTGTTGAGATAGGATTTAAATAGTACAGTCATGTCATTAAATAATTGTTAAAATATGTATTAAGTAAAATTATAAATAAAGCAGAGGCCAGTTATGTCACTGGATCACGTAAGTGTGAATGTAAATGGTTGGATTGGGTTTGACTCATGGGTTCATTTTTTTCACTCTGATGTCTAGGCGAAGTATGACATTGAGTTAATTTGTAATTCGTCCACTTCCACTTAATATGTAATTCCTCCAGAATTCAGGGGAAGTGGGGAACAGAGTTCCAACACTAGGTGCCCTCTGTCTACCCTGCTATGTGTGCGATACAGTGTGACAGCTAAAAAAAAAGAAAATGGAGCAAGCCGTATAATAACTTTAGATTTATTATAACATATTGAACAACCTCATTTTGTTAAATGTTATGATTTTTTTTTAAATATTATTATTTTTTTTAAATATTATTAATTTCTTAAAGTATTAAATTTAGTTGCTTCATTTCTTTGCAGAGGTTGTGATCGTATTGTACCAGTTGACATATATGTGCCTGGATGCCCACCAACTGCAGAAGCTTTACTTTATGGAGTCCTGCAATTACAAAAGAAGGTCAAGAGAATGAAAACTATCCAAGTTTGGTACAGAAAGTGAATTAATAGAAAAATATTGTCAAAATGTTATTGTAATTTATTCCCAAGATTATATAAAATAATCATGTGGTAGAAAATATTATTTTCATTTAGATTTTTATTTAGTAATCCTCACCCTATTGTTAACATCATGAATATAATACTCATACTTACAGTAGGATATTATTTAAAATAGATTTGCAATTATATATGTTTTTTTTATTTACCACAAAACAATATTATCGTTTTATCTGTGCTCACCTCCTATACTAAAAGAATTCAAGAACTTCACTACTTTTGATCTTCTCACTCTTTACGACAAATCAAAATATATACTATATTTTCAATAATCAAAAAGTAATTCTATTCCTACTTGGATCGGGTATGTTTATGTTTTAATATTGTTCACTTTTCCACTTTTATAAGACGAAACCTTTGGATCATGGAATCCAACACACAAATTTAATTTAAATTAAATTAAATATTCTAAATTCAGAGAAAAGTGGAGAATAGTATTTTAAAGATAAGGCTCTCTCTGAGTTGCGCAAAATCATCCACGAATTATGGTAATAAGTATATTCTTAAGAAAAGATATTTCAAAATTATGTAAAATAAATGTCTTTATTATATCTGACACTATCTCTGACTGCCTGGTATATTTATATACCTATTGGTATATTTTAAGTGAGGAAATCGTTTTATGGGGACACTTGTCCAGGTTACGGGAACTTCAGTTCCCTTTAGTCGTCCATGAGCCTTGGCGGCACAAAACTACTGGGCACGTTTCGTCACGCCTGCTATGGAGGGAAAGAGTAAAGCTGTAAGAAGAATGTATTTTAAAATCAATTTTAATCAACATTCAACTAATATACCTACAGCCAAAATATTAAAAAATAACATATAAGTAAGATAAAAAATAACAGGCTTATTACTGCGTCTAAATGTAAAGAAAGATATCAATGTTTTTATTACAAAAACCTTTTTCTTTTAATGTGTAGAATGGTGTTGACCCTTAGGGGCTTTCTTCGTTACCGGGTTTTGTGAGAGGGGGAGCGAGATAAGTTTTGGCCTTAGCTTGGAGGTGACTATCAAATGAGGACCACGGTGTCGTAAGGACGCCTCAGGTGAAGCTCGGACTCGGCTTGCCACACCGTTTGTAGTGGGGGATATCCTCCACTCAGCTTCGCTCAGTTCGAGCTAAGCCCATTGGCTGGAGCTGTATGAATTTGACGGCGTCAGCCCGGTTGAAAACTCGGACCTCGTCTCCACCTTCTTGCAGTGGTAATATATAAGTACCTATACACACACAAGGAAGTACCTATAACATCTATACTAATATTATAAATCCGAAATTCTCTTTGTCTAATACGTTTTCATGGCTAACCTAACCGGCTTACCGGTCCAATTGATGGAATGAAATTGAGAATAAAAGTCCTTTTTTTCAAAAATTTGCCCCTAAAAAGTAGAAATAGGGGTTGAACGCTGTTTAAACAAGCTAAAGTGCTTGACCGATTGTATTGAATTTTGGCATAGATGTTTGGTAACACAGAGTTAAGCACAAGATACTTTCGTTTCAAAAATCCTACTTAAAGGGCTGCAATAGAAGGAAACACGGCGAAACCGCAAGCGGCCGCTAGTTTGACTATGAAATCGTGTTGATCTAAATATGAATTACTGTCATGCCATATTTTAAGTCAAGTTATTAAGCTGCACGATTTCCAGCATATTGGGGTAGTCAATTAGAACCTAGCGTCAGGACATGCCGTTCTCTACTTCCCACCCCAATTTGACTCATTGTGTGCTAAGAGGCAGAACTTACGCTTACGCTAACGTAACGCTTCGTCTTAGAACGGGGAAAAGAAAGAAGAAAATAATATATAATCGTGCCCTGAAGTGAAAATTGAAGCCACAACCATCGTGTTTAAAGTCAGACACTGTACCACTGCGCCACGAGGGTCTCTAAAATTCAAGTTGTTAGCATGGTTTTGAGTAGGTTTTATTTAATATGCAGAATTGAAAGTACCGAAATGATCGTTTTCGAAGGAAAATATTATTGAGTTAAGAACGGCGGTAGTTTAGTTTTGATGAAAGTGGCAATGTGTCGCTCAGAATCCCGCTTATCCCTTAAAAATATTTGTATAATTTGAATGTATAGCTATAGCTCGTCAAAATCTTTTTCCAGAAGCCGTTATTAAAGCTAAGGATAATTCATAATTAGTAATCTGGTAAGCTCATATAAAAAAGCCTAAATGTGGACATCTTATACAAACAAATAACATTTTTAAAATCAAAAACAGACTGTGTCATTCAATTTATTTACATAATTATTTTACGTAAATAAAATAGTTTGTTTCAAAGCAAACAAAAAAAAGTAAAAGTACATAAATAAAATAAGTAGCACATACTAATGTAAAGACTACTTTAGAATGAAATAACAGAAAATATCTTCATTTATTAAGTACAATATTTTATTATTCTTATGTATACGGCGAACAAAACATATATTTTTAAATTTGCAATTCCAAAGATCTTCTGAACAGCATCCGATGTCTTCTCATACTAAAGGTTTCTGTCACTGCTAGTATTTCGTCACCAATGTGTTTCAAAAGGTATAAAAAACGAGTGATGAGGCCGTAGCTAAAGCTTAGAAAATAGATTCTCTACTGATTATCTGCTTTTTAATCTAACTGTGCCCGCGATTTCATCAGCGTGGAATTTAGCAAAATAATGTGTAATTCTAAAATAAAGCCAAAGTCATTCCTTATTACTTCAGCTATCTGCCAGTGAGAGTCCCTCAAAATCGTTCCAGCCATGCTAAAGATAAACCAGAACAAACATAAAAAGACAAATATTGTAAAAAATGTCATATTCGTATTTGTACGAGTATGTACCGTTGTATATAGTATGCATTTAGGAAATGCGTAATATCGTCTTCATGCAAACATATATTTTGTTTTATGATGATTAAGGGTGTAATATAATAATCAGTGCACACCTCATTTAAGTAGAAAAAATAATGCACTGATTCGAATACTTAAATAAAAAATGAATAATAAGGAACTGGATATAGACATTCATATTACAATCAAATATAATCTAGCGAAATGAAACTATTTTTAACTGGATTAGTTGCGTGAGATTTGGTATTCGAAAATACATTTTTAGAAAACCCGACATTTTAAACACTTACAGTCATGCGTGGTCACAGATAGACGGTTGTGGTGGTGGTTGGCATGTCAAAACCACCACACCAGAGGGCAAGATACAGTCAGCTCATTTTGCAGGTATCAAGGGCAGTATGCAAGGCAACTACGGAATCGTTGGTAGTTTGATATAATAATGTATCAACTGACATACGAATGCCATCTGAGAAGATTGACGCGTCGGGTTTCCTAAAAATGTATTTTCTAATACCAAAAATATAGGCTATTAATCCGGTTAAAAATAGTTTCATTTCAAAATCTGTAATAACCTCGAAAACAAAAGATCTTATTATAATCCAGCAAGTTATAATAGTGTTAAACACAAAACATGTAAATATGCAAGGGACAACAAAAGAAAATCATGTTGGTATAAAAATCAAAAGTTTTAATGGTATTTTCTGAATCGCACCAAGCTTTCATTTACTTTTAGTATACAGAATGATTTTGTATAAACTATAATACACATCTGAATTACCCTTCATGAAATCATGAGAACACAATCATTAAATGTGCCTTAAAACAGGTTATAATAAAATTTTGTCTGACTTAACGCCCATTAGTATTCAATTTTAATGGCACATGTCAAGTTCACTAATGTAAATCATAAAAAATAGTATTTGATGGAAGCATTGTTAGCTTGATATTATTGAACAAAACTAATTTAAAATAAGTTTACAAAGTAGACAACACGATAATATGAATTTATTTTATTACTGTAATATATTATCTACCTGCAAATAGACACTACCTTGAAGTCAGACAAAATGTTCTTCACAATATAATAATATCACATATCTTAAATGCATTAGAAGAAATGTCAACTGCTAAAATGTAACGAAACTCGATTTTACTCGAAACAGAGAAATGAAGTACTATATAAATAAATAAATAATCCACCACTGGTACAATTGAAAAACCATTATGAGATTTTTAACGGAAGTGTAAATTAAACTCCCGATAGAATAATAATTTATGGGATTTTTTCCTTTGTATGACGTTAAATAAACCAATTCTATATTTTAACACTAATTTACAAACTAATATTTACATTTTATTTATAGGTATATATAAATATGTATAATTATATGATAGCGATTCCGATAATCCTATCCTTCACATATTCAGCGATTTAATGTATAATTAACTAATAATGGTCACAATAACAACTCGATAGATATTTCCATGTAAATAAACAAGCAGTAGTGTACAGGGCGGCGCGCTTTCATCTCGTCCTATATTGCACATGACACTCGGCGGCGCCCGGACCCCGCCGCCCGCCGCCCGCCGTCTCCGGCTCCGTCTTCCCGAAAGCGACGATACAATAAATAATTCTCTAAACCGATAATGTGAAACGATACACTTCGCACTAGAAATCTCACGCTATGTACACGGTCGCTATCATCGCGGCTCCTCCTTCTTGAGCAGGTCGAGCGGCGCCAGCGGGGCCAGCGACGGCGCGAGCGGCGCTAGCGGGGCCAGCGAGGGGTGCGCGTGCGCATGCGGGTGCGCGTGCGGGTGCAGCGGCGCGCCCGGCAGCCCGCTCGGCAGCCCGCGGTGCAGCAGCGGCGACGACTTCAGCTGCTGGTGGTGTGCGTACGCGCTCAGCATCTTGGCGCGGTCCTCCTCGGCGCGGATGGCCGCCTCCACCAGCGGCGCGAACCGCATGTGCTGCAGCGGGTCGAAGCGGTACGGGTCCCAGTGCGGCGTCGGCGGGTAGGCGGGCAGCGCGGGCGGCGGGCGCGGCGGCTCCTTGCGCTCCTCCTTGGCCGGGTCCGGCGCGCCGTTGCGCAGCGGCGAGCGCGCGCGCACTCTCTCCAGGTCCCGCTCGCGCTGCTCGCGCGCCTTCCTGCGCTCGCGCTCGTCCCGCTCGCGGCGCTCCCGCTCGTCGCGCTCGCGGCGCGCGCGCTCGCGCTCGTCGTGGTCGCGGCGCGCCTCGGCGACGGCGGCGGCGGCGGACACGGGCGGGCGCACGCCGCGCCACGCGTCGTGCAGCGCGCCCATGGGCGGCGCGTGGTGCACGCCGTGCAGCGAGGAGGAGAGCGCGAGCTCGCGCCCGTAGGCGGAGAGGGCGAAGGGGCCGGGCGCGGCGGGGAAGGCGCCGGCGCCGTAGCGCGCGAACGGCGACACCCCTGAAACGCCCAAATGTCGGTCAGCGGGCGCCGCTAGGGGGGCGGGGGTGAGCGAGGGGCGCGCGGGGTAGCGCACCATACCTAGCGGCGCGTGGTGCGGCAGGTAGGGGCCGGGCGGCAGGTCGTAGGGCGAGCGGTAGGTGGGCGGCGGCGGCGCGGGTGCGGGGAACGCGCGTAGTTTGTCTTTCTCGGCGCTACTGACGCTGACGCCGCCGCCGCCGGTCTTTTCCTTTTGTTGATGATTGTATATCTCCCAAGCGATTCGGACGTGCATTGCGTTCCATTTGCCGGTTTTCTGAAGAAATAAATTTAATCAGTCGTTACGCTCGTAAGGAACAGTAATATCACATAGGAAGAGTAAATGTTAGCATGCATAATGAAGTGCGAAAGGAAACCTACCATAACAGAAGGACGCGGTGATGGTTTAGTGGCGGAGTCGCTTGCTGCAGACACTACGGGCTGTTAACATGAGGCGATGCAATGTTAATGATGACAGCAAAAAAAGAGAGAAGCATTAAGCAATGTGCTCCCATTGTGATAGCAATAGAACAAGGAATTAGAATTAATTATTAATAAATGTAACCAGAAAATCCCAAATGATCTTATTCAAAAGATTCTACTAACGAGAAAGCAAAATTAATAGTAGCTCAAGGATTGCAATCCTTAAACATGTATCAAAGGACAAAGAGGATTATTACACTACATAACAATAACGTATGATAATTAGCTAGTAATGGTTTCTACTAAAGTCTATTTATAGTAATATATGCGTAAATTTTACCTTAGGTGCATAAGTCGTTAGCGGCGCAGGTGGCACGTAGGGCGCAGTAGGATGTAAAAGACTCGACGAGTACGGGTAACCAAGACCGAGACCGGTACGGTACAAAGATGTCATCTTGCCCACATCTTTAAACTGTGAAAAGAATAATATATAAAATAAAACAATATAGAAAATCTATTATTAAAGTCTATTTTGTTACTTAACTAAGCTAATGATTTATTTTCGTTTAAATATAGAGTATTGTAGACATATTTTGATATCTAAAATTCGTCAAGTACTTTTTGAATTTCAACCATTAGGACAAACATTCAACAAACGTTAATAAATAAGAGAGAAGCAGTCAATAACTAGTCAATAACTTTATTTTTCAAATTTTGAAAGCAGCAATATTTAAATTCGATGATGAGTGATGAGTGGCGGAGCTCAACGTCAAGCTTTCTAACAGCACCAGTGGAGAAATGAAAGAAATATACATTCGTTCCCCGTAATATACAGTAATAATTAAACCAACAACCTTCGCGTTTACATTGAGACACATGGAACATACATAGGTAAACTACGACGACATCTTAGATTTTTGCACACGACGTTTATTTTACGCGTTGTTGATACGCGTAACGCTTAATAAACGCAAAACCGAAATCACATTGTTATCTTTGCACACGATTGTTAAGTTTCTATTTTTTTAAGCTTCACGCTGTATCCCGCACACAGCATCGTAGGCAGAGGGAACCTAGTGTTAAGATACTCCGTTCCACACTTTCCGCCGAATTCGGAGGCTTGCGTGTTAAGTGGCGGAACTTAACGCCGCGCTTTACCTCGTCACCAGAGCGAAGAAAATGGAAATATAATTTCCACCCCTCGAGTGGGAATCGAACCCACAACCAGTCGTTTACAGTCACACGCTTGTGCCACTGGGCCTACTTATACTTTCTATGTAGTGATAAATCTTGAAATAAATTTTAAAACAACATTTAAGAATTAATAACAGAAAGCAGCGTAAATTTTGTTACATCTCCTAACTAATAAACGATTCGTCTCCCCGTAACTTAAATTACAATAAAGCGCTGTAAGTGCGCCATAATGACAAAAACACAAACGCCTTCATATATGAATATATAACAGTATGTACTTTAAAAATAGCAACCAGCAATAATCGAGTACTTACCAACGGCGAGTGCGGCACTAACAGCTGATGCGGATGGTGGGGCTGAGGGGGAGCATGGGGCGCATGAGGCGCATGGGGGGCGTGGGGCGCGTGAGGCGCGTGGGGCGCATGGGGGGCGTGGGGAGCGTGGGGCGCGTGCGACGCCGGCGGGTGCTGGTGCACGTGCGTGTGTTGGTGCTGGTGGTGGTGGAGCTCGGTGCGCACGCCCACCGCCCCCGCTGCCGCTAGAAACCGACTGTCCAGCTCGCGACGCAGGAGATCCGCACCGGGGCCTGAAAATGTTGCACATATTTTTATAAGTATCGTTTTTGTTTATTTTAAGTTTTTTTGCTGCTTCACTGTTAGTCAGAGAGGACCTAGTGTCAAGACACTCCGCCCTCCACTTTCCACCTGAAATCAAGACATTTGCGTGTTGAGTAGCGAAACTCAACGCCGCGATTTATCTTTGGTATCATAATATGCGGAAAAGCGTGAAGCTATAAGATTTATTAATGACCAAAAGTCATAAATTTAGTTTAATATTATATGAAAAATACTACATTTTGAATTTAGCGTTATTAAATACAAGTGTAACAAAATAAACTTTACTTACTATTTACATATTTATTTTGTCTCAATTCACGCAGATAAAATATTTGTTTAACTTTAATTGTGTACATTAAACTTAATCATTAATTCAAGACATGTTGTTTAATTATATAGTGTAATGTTTAGAAACATATCGTTATAATATTTTTTAGTAAATTTTATATTAAACTTACATAAACTATGTTTTTAAAAGATGTAGAAAAGACTCCAACAACATAATAAAATAAAAAGCACTCACTCGTTTGAAAAAGTGATTCTGCTGAGAAGGGGTTAGGATTAGGCGGCGCGAGCGGAGCGCCGAACAGAGGTGGTGCGGGCACGAACCCGCCTCCCCGGTCCGCAGCTGACGGCCTGCTGGAAGATGCCCGGAAATAATTAATTTAAGTGTCAAATATTTTCAATACTATGTAAGTATATGGTTTAAAATAATATTGGAAGTAAATATACGTGTCTATACTACCAGTGGCTAAGCTCCTTGATCCTTTTTGAAAATTTGAATTTTTTGAAAGACGTTTTATGCAAATAAGTATTATTTTTTATTTACTTTGAAATATAATAACATAAAAACGGAAAAAAACTTAGATACATTTATTTACAGTCACAAACAATTCTTAAAAAAGTGCATGGGGCTCGCGAGTCACAGGTTGGCTTACATAATAACTTAGTTTAGTATAGCTAACAATTATTAAATAACAAAATGATTAACTAGTGTACCCGTAAGCTTTCGTTTATATTTATATATGACGATTTATTAATCTACCTCGACAAAGATTTCATTTACAATTATATTAATGGTGCTGTAGCCCCGTGACTATGTTTGACTACGCCCCCCAAAGCCTACATACCAAATTTCAATTTTGCACACCCAGTAGTTTTGACCGTGCATTGTCTGCCATTCCATAGTATATTTAAATAGTCATATAGCAAATATATCCACGGTATACTCACGTTACCCCCCAGTGCGCGGGCGGCTTGGCGCTCGAGCTGATGCTGGGCACGGTGGGCACGGGCGCGAGCGAGTGCGCGAGGTGCGGCGCGGCGGGCGCGGGCGCGGTGGGCGTCGGCGTTGCGAGCGCGCTCAGTCCGCCTAGCGAACTCAGACCCGTGCTTAGTGGTCCTAGAGTGCTGCCTAGAGGTGGTACGGATCCCTGAAAAAAAAGTTGTTGATGTTAAAAAATGGTATTATATAATGGTATTTGCCATATATATATGGTGGCCAGTCGTGGCCCAGTGGCACAAGCGTGTGACTGTAAACGACTGGTTGTGGGTTCGATTCCCACTCGAGGAGTGGAAATATTTAATATTTCCATTTTCTTCGCTCTGGTGTCGAGGTAAAGCGCGGCGTTAAGTTCCGCCACTTAACACGCAATGCCTCCGAATTCGGCGGAAAGTGGGGAACGGAGTATCTTAATACTAGGTTCCCTCTGCCTACCCTGCTGTGTGCGGGATACAGCGTGAAGCTGAAAAAAAAAATATATAATTGTATTTTATTACATTTCACTTGTTTTTGTTTTTTTTTACCGAATTAAATTATTATACTTATGCATCTCTGAAATTATAGTGATGTAATACTTTAACATAAGCACTTAATAATGTGTTTGAAATTTTCCAACCTAAAAGAGTCAGTCTAGTTTAAATAAACTGATAGAATACTTGTCGCTCGAAGAATAAATGTAATTTTCCTAATTTTTTTAATAAGTCATTTCAATTCTAAAGATGCGATATTATACAAGCAGCAGCGTTTTCGATACAATCTTAAGTATACATCAAAACATGGGGACAAATACTTCACCAAAACTACAAACATATTCAACAACAAATATCAACACACCGGTAACGGAGCCGGTATAGGCGCAGCCAGGGGTGCAGCGAGCGGCGCGCCTAGGGGAGCGGGGAGGGGTGCGGCGAGGGGCGCGGCCAGCGGCGCCGTCAGCGCAGATGACACGGCAGGGGTCGCGCCCGCGCCGCCCGAGGCCGGGGTGCTGCGCGACAGACTGCTGATATTGCTGCGGAAAAAAAGGCTCCATATTGTTACGTCTTGCAAACAAACAACATAACATAAATCATTAAAAATGTACGTTTAAGAATTTTTTGAATATATAAAAAACTAGACTAAGTCAACTTTGTCGAACAAACTTTAACTTGTTGTAATATACAAAGCCGATGCTGATATTAACGTACACAATCGCATAGACAAACTAAAAAATAATTAAAATCCATTGTTTTGAGTTTAATTACATTTATATTCTTTCTCATCTATCTTCCATGTACAGATAAGAATTAGTTACATTTTTATACCATGTTAAGATGTCAATATCAGTAGCAGATTTCTTAATCATTTGTAAGCCACACTAATTAAAAAAGATAGATTCCAACCTGAAGCTATCGCGCTCTCTACTCGGACTATGTCCTCTGGGTGAGTAAGAGAGCGGCGCGTGCGCCCCCGCGGCGCCGAGCGACCCCGGCGTGTGTGGTCTCAGGCCTTTTGGTGTTTTCGGTGCAACCAGCGGCGATGCAGATAAATTAGTCCTCTGGAAATATTAAATTAAAAAGTCATATTAATTAAAAACTTTTAATATACATCTGTGGGTCTGGACAAATTGGTTTTTATTTGTTTAGATTATTTTATATATTGAGGCCAATGGTGATGCAGGAGCACAATGTGTGATTGTAAACGCGAGTGGTTGTGGGTTCAGTTCTCACTCGAGGAATTGAAATATTTAATATTTCATTTTCTTCATTTTCTAGTGTCAAGGCACAGCATAACGTTGCAATGTATTCATTTTCTTTTTCCTCCTTCTACCCTGCTGTGTGCGGGATCTTGTATCCTGCGTAAAGCTGAAAAAAAGAAAAAAAATATGTACTAACCGTGTCGGCTGTATTTCTTGGTGACGCAGCAGACGGCGGAAGGTAAGGGCTATGTTGAAGTGTAGGGGCGTAGGGGGCATATAACGTCGGGTACGAGCTGCCCGTGTAAACCGCTGGTGGAGGGTAGCCATTGCTGGCCATAGAGCTCACTACTGCCAGGCTTTCTGAACGAACTGGAATCTCATTTGCCACCTGCCTAGAATCTACTATAGGTGGTGCTAACGGATGACTGGTTACGCTACTAGTGCTGGACGCCGGCGTCAGCACTACCGGCGCGTTTGAAGATATAGAGGTATCCATGTGATTGACGGGTTGATGTAAGGACACTGAAGTCAAAGATGCAGAGTGAGGAGGCAGGCTTAAACCTGGATGTTTGAGACTTGGTGTGAAACTAGACATTGTACTAGTTGTCGTGGCACTAGTGAGATTCGAGCTGATGTGGTTTGGCGTAGATGTTGATAAAGGATTTGAGCTACTTAGCGGAATACTACTTTGATGGCTCATAATGTTGTGGCTACTTATAGAATGATTAAAGTGCGGCATCGTCTGAGGATTGGACGCGGAAGGCAGGTGATTCGAGGTAATATGATTAGCTACGCTGAAAGCTGTGTGATGGGAGGGTCGACTCGCATATACCGGTTGACCGGAATGTTTCTGTAGACTCGATTGACTCTGATAAGGTATCGAATGGTTGTGAATACTGGAACTTATACTCGAGTTTACATGACTAGACACGATCGACGTCGCTTGGTAGGGGCGCGATATGGGAGTGGATGGGGACATGGGCCGCCCGGGGGTCTGCTGACTCGGAAGACTACTAGGAGTGGACGCGGAGGGAATCTGCGACGATATACTCTGTGGCACGCCATTTGACACGATACGATTCGGGAACGAGGTAGGAACGGAGGGGAGGGTCTGGGTGGCCGGGGACGCGTTTCGTACGTCGTGGCCGGGCATGACGGGGTGCGCCTGCGAGTGCGGCACGCGGGCCGGCGCGCTCGCCCGCGGCGCCGCATGGTGCGCGTGCGTGTGCGCGTGCAGGTCCAGCGGCGCGTGCGGCGCGTGGGACGCCTCCGCCGGCGGCTGCTCCGTTCGCGTCTCGTGGTTGGTGTGGCGGTAGTCGGGCAGCGCGGCGGCGGCGTGCGCCTGGTACGCGGTGTGCGAGGGGAAGAGCGGCGAGGGCGCGGGCGGCGCGGGCGGCGCCGGCGTCGGGCTGTCGGCGGCGGCGCGCGCGCCCGGCTGCAGCTTGTTGTTGCTGGCGGGGCGCTCGGGCGTATCGGGGCCGGCGGCGCCGACGGGCCGCGCCGGTATCTGCGTGGCGGCGTGGCCGTCGATCGCGGGGATGTGGGCGCCGTTGGGCCGGTGCGGGGTGTCCGCGCGGAAGGGAGGCGGCGGCAAGGCCGGGGGAGGCAGCGCGGCGGGCGCGGGCGACGGCGCCGGCTGCGGGAGAGGCGCGGGTGCAGGACTGGCGCTTCCGCCTACAGGTGCCCGCGACAGAGCTAGAGCACCGCCGCTTCCGCCTCGCGCCACCAGCTCGTTCTTGCCGCCGCCGGCCGCATTCGCTACGCGGAACAAGGAGCCAGCGTCCGACGCCTGCAATGAACAAAACCAGATTAATAGAAAAAAGTTCTAAAATAATTATAAGACACTAAATAAATTTAAGTAATTATATTATGGAGTTTTAATAAAATATTTACTAAAATACTAAGTTGTTTTGTGTGAAATTATATATCATATACGTTTAAATGTTTATTATATATTACTCTTGTAATGTACACATAATTAAACACAGAGAATTGTTATGAAAATGTAAGAAAATTAGGTCACAAAAATCCGCGCGGGTGGTTTCTAGCACACTTTCATCCCCGTGGCCTAGATTCATACGCTTTAGCAAGCAGTGCAATTGGAACTACATCGCAAGGTACATAACAAAAATTTATCTAGTACAGTATTTTAGTAACAAACTGAATTCATTGTACTGAAAAAATACGAAGAAGAATGAGAAAAAAATAAAATACTTTGTGACCGTTGATTGACTTTTCTTAACTTTATGTGTCTGTTATTTAATTATAAGAAGAAAAGAAATCTTTATTTATCAAGGTACATACATATTGCAGTAACGCACTATATCTACAATTTAATAACTATGGATGTTTAAAAATTGAATTGAAAAAATACTTACATCATCCATAGACGCATCGTGATAACGAGGAGATGCATTTCTGCTGTTTTCTGGGCTTGCCTGTAACAATAATTTTAAATAAGTAACTTACGGTCGTTAATCAAAAATTTCATAAATAATGTCTTTTATACTTTCACATATGGAAAATTCTTAGCAGGTACTTTACAAGACGCAATAAGGTATTCAATAATAAAAACTTGTCGTAAGTAAAATGTTTTTAGTGTTATAACAATGCAGTGGGTTCTGAGATCATCTTTGATTCAGTAGGCAAGTGAGGACCAGCTGGCATAATGCAGGCATTAGTATTCAAAGTTATGTTCGTGTAGACCTATTGTTCTTAGCTAATACACAATATCCGCTTGTTTGGCCGTGTTCTACGAGATACATCAAAAGAAGACATGAGCAGAATATGAACCGTTATTCGCTAGGAATTTTAATATATAAAGAAATGTTTATAACACTATCACGAATATGAATTATGTTATTGCGTACACTTATTACAACTATAGACGACTCACTTGCTATTGAAAATAAAAATATGCGTTCTCTTTTGGTATATTTAGTAAACACAAAGTTTGCAGTATTCTTTATTTATTTTTAAATTAAATTAACTAAATGATAATATTTCTTCACTTTTTTAATAGTGTGCGCTAAATGAATAGACGGACGATATGAAAACATTTCTTTATAACATTGGGTAGACGTAGACGACAAATAAGTTTTCTTATCATCAAACACATTATAGTATTTACATTTTTGTAAATATATTAAAGCATAAATACTAAGAGTAAACTCATTGGCATACACAAACATTACAAATCGTTTCGAGACATTCCGGCAATTGAATGTTTGGTCTTATCCGACGAGGGTGCGGCGCCGTTGTGCAACAATGGAGTGATAAATCAAGTATGGGGCGCGCGTGCTGGCGAGCGGCGGCGGCGCGGTGTCCGGTGGCCGGCGGCCGGTTCGCAAGATGGTGATATTCAAAGGAGCCGCGTGTATGCAGGTTGCTCGCCTTTTATAATAGACACCGGCTATTATTTAAAACGATGACGTGATATGCTAATATCACCTTTTTGTATGCATATGTTATATCTTAACTACTTTGAATTATAATTTTGATCATTATTTAAATAAAGTTCTTTGAATAAATATTTTTATCTCTACAATAATAAAAATTTAACCAGTCTTTGTAGCATTTGTTTATTAACGATTAATTAGATGACAAAGTAATTTCACGATGAACAATATGTAAATAGAAACGATAAGCTGTCTAGAGAAAAATAATTTAAATATATTTTATTAAAATTTACTGCTTTGGGTATAATAATATTTATTCGTAACCACCAGAATTTGTTTTATTAAAAAAAAAATCATTTATACTATTATATAATAAACGACAACAGGAAAACATAAATTGAAAAAACATTCAATTCATAATATAATAATATTAGAATAAAAAAAAAGAATCCGTTTAATAGAAATATAGTGTGGGAATTTAATTTTTACGAGAATGTAAAAAAAGTTGCAAATCGTTTAGCCAATAACAAAATACTGTCGTAAAATATAAATGCCAGTATATAAAGACTTTCACATTCATATTTTAATTTTAAATTTCGTTGACATAAATAACACAACATTTTTTAGATACTTTGAAAGAGTTTCATTTTTCATTTGTCAAAGCACAGCGACGTATCACGGGTACGGGCATTTACATACATTATGTTACGTGTTTTTTTGTAGGTGCTACAAATGTTGGCCACTTGTCAAAACGACTTAACATTAAAATAGATAATCACAGCGATATTAACGCGATGAGTGATGTCGTGTCGACAAGTAATAATAGGTCCGCATAGTCTCTCTCTGAAGAAAACATGCGTGAGTTTAAATAAACTAGTAATAAAAATAAATGACACCATTAGTCAACGCGGCCAAAATAAAAAGCTAAAATATTATCTTCGTATGACTATTACAATGTGACAACCACAAATTTATTTTAAAACGTAAATATTTCTGGTGTAGGAATACTTTCATATATCATATTCAGTATAGTCCTAAAAATAATTAAGGAATAAATGATAGCTTTATAATTTAAATATTATAATAAGAAAAGCACAAGTTGTAAAACTTTGCGTCTACGCTACTGGTACCATTGTCGGCAAAGATAAAAAACGATGTGATAGCTTTTCGCCCCCTCATTCGAAATTCTAATACTTTCAAAAACTTTTAATAGGATAGGACTTTAAATTCAACGAGAATTTAGAGTCGAAGGAAAGTTGGAACAGCAGCTAGCGATCGTAGCAGTTGGTGACTTTCTAATGGCCTACCGATTTCTATTATATAACTACATATTCACTGGATTAACAAGATTGTTTTTAAATATATTTATTAAGTTCATTAAAAATATAAGTAATTTCGTGAATTTCGTTGGAAGAACGGCTTTGGATAATATTTTTTTCATAAAGCAATTTTATGAAAACATTAACAAAAAACACTATAATAATTATTGTTTCATTATATATTAATAAAATAATATTAAACAGTTTTTTTTTATATAAAAAGACTCATTTATCAAAAAAATCGCATATATTTTTTAAATCGTTGTAAAAGATAGATAACCAGCTAGACTAGTCAAAATATAATATTAAAACGTTATGAACATGAAGTAAATGATTTATTGAAAATATCAATTGATGTGGCGTTGAAGGTTATATAAAGTCAGTCGAATATATATTTATTTTCTTGCCTAAGCTTGAAGAGCATCAATTAATTCTATTCTCCTTGTATAAGTAAAAATAAATATTTTATTATAATGTTTGAGGCCATCGTTGCGCAGTGGAACGCAGTTGAATAACTTAATTACTTTTATTTCTCCGCCATGGTGAACAACAGAACTGGAGTGGAGACTGAACTGTATTGGATGTAGTGTCTGACACTAGGCGCTCTCTGCTATATGAGAAAAAGCGTGGAGTTGGGAAAATTATCTATACTAATGTAATAAAGAGGTAACTTTGTTTGCAAGGGCTAATTTTCGGAAATACTGAAACTATCATGAAAATTCTTTTACATTTAGAAAGATACATTATTCAGGAATGCTATAGGTTATATTTTATTATGATTGAATAGAAAGTTCACAAAATTCCAAAGGGGCTCATATAGAGGATACAATTTACTGATAACGCGGCGAAGCCACGCACGGATCGCTAGTTATATATAAACTATAAAATGAAATTTATTCAATTGCTCAATTATATAGATGTTTCTTAGTGGAGCACAATTTGACAACATCGAATCGTGGCAGCAGAAAGAAAACAATCCTTGTTTTTTATCATGGCTACCGTAAGTTTATTAAATTATATTACATATTTTTATAAATATATTCTAAAGAAATAAAAAAAATACATTTTTTATTAAAACTAAGTATATAAGCTTACGCATAATTTATTATAATGAAGAAGACAGCTATTATATTTTATAGCAACAGGTCTTTTATACACCAGTTTATATCATTGATTGAATTATTGTTGTCATTACAACAATAATGACAGTCAAAACGCAGATGTAGGTTCGATTTACACTAGAATGTGAATGTTTATACTAAAATTATGTTCATTTCTACACTCAAGAACGAAGCAACGAGTAGCGCATGAATATAAAATTTGAAATATATGATCTAAATATTAAACAACGATTTCGTTATTTGAATAAAATTAAATATGTATGCAAGCTTCGTTATTATAAATAAGGAGTGGCAGCTGATTTATTGTAGATAGTTTGAATTGGAAACTATCCAATTTGCATCTATGTGGAATAAGTTTGCTTTGTAATCACACACTTCAGAAGTTTCCAAGTCAACAAAACTGTATGTTACAGTTTATTTTATAATGAAGTTCATATGTTTCTTTTTTAAAATTTCAGTGACAAATTATGACATTAATTTTATTATTTGCATTTAATACTTTATATACCTCATCCTCCGCTTCCTTTGCTGGTATTTTTTTCGAATTTTCCTTTTCCGTCTTCGCAGTTACAGATGATTTTTCTTTTTTGTGAACTATCGCCGTCCCATTGTTTTCGGTTCTTTGTTTACTATTTTTTTTCTTGACTTCTTTTTTGCTGCCTCCTTCAACATTGTTTTTAGGTGAATCTTTAATCCTCACTATGGAAACTTTTAAAAACTTTTAACACGCACCATTCACTGCACGTACAGTTTTATTTTACTATATAACTCAAACAACGCTCATTTTATAATCACTTCCTAAAAAAAATATTTCAAATCAACAACACAAACTTATGTTCCTTATAAAAATATATATCACTGCAACTGAAAGAGATTTGGAGCACTCTTTATCACAAATTCCTATTCAAAATCACTGCAATCCGTAAAACACTGAAATCCATTGAATGGTGATCACTTGTTTCGGAGCTCGGTATAAATCTGTCACAGAACAAAAATAACAATAGATCGTGATTCCAACGGAGACAAAGACGAGGAACGGACACACTAAACGTAATAACGGGCCGACGGCCGAAGCGCGAGTGCGATGCCGGGCGAAACGCGCGGTAGGCGGCGCGGTGTTGTAGCGGCACGGTCGGTCGGTCGTCGTCCGCTACGGCCCGCACCCCGCGCCTCGCGCACGCGCCGCCCGCCCAATATATGCTCCGTTGAGCATTTCTCGCGATACAATACACATGTAAACGGCTTTCTAAAGCCAACATACACCATAAATAAACTTTGAATTATACACAACATATATCACCATTTCAGGTGACTAATTATTGCCATTGTCAGAGTTTTTTTTTAATTTTTCTATGCAGGTTTTCACACAGGCAGCTTTACCTCTTTATATTTTAAAAATGATAAAATATTAAAAAGTAATGAACATTACTGTGATTTTTTTCTTTAATCTTCACTTTTTTCTTTAATCTTATTAAGACACAACATTCAGAAAATGATTTAAAGTGTGGTTAATAAACAAACAGTATATCTCATTACAACCTCTTCTTCTTAATATTTATTATAGATAACATAAATTATTTGCACAATGGCAAACGTAAAAGCTAATAAAAAGCTCCCTTTAGAAATATTCAATCGGAATAAATTATTTGAAAAGAAAAAAAAACGGATAAAAGCCGTCCCTGATTTCTTATCTGAGGGGAAAACGTTCGAGTTGAAGGGAATCTTCGTTTCCTGCTAAATTTATTGAATCGTTTCTAAATAGCTGTAACTCTATTACGATCTTATAATAAAAATATGTAAATAAGTTATGTCAGAAACAAATACATCAGAACTTCGTAATATTTTCAAAGTTAATGTTTATATAAATTAATTTGTATACTTTTTTATTTATTTATATGTTTATGTTTTAAAAACGTTTTAAAAAAATATTATGTGAGCGAGGGCATTACAAAATATATTATTATTAATTTAAATATTGTTCATTAGTAAATAATATCAAATCAAATACATAAGATAATAATTATTATAAATACTTCATTATCATAAACGACAACAGTTTGTATATTTGTCGGCTGGTCGGGTTACGCGACCATTAATTACCGAATGTCAGTACAAATGGAATAATGTCGTGGCTTGTGTTCAGCAGTAATAATATTTAACGACTTAATGTTATGTCATTACCAAGTAACACTTTTTTATAATTTAGTTACAACATTTAGCTCTATCTAAGATAGACGTAATATATACTTTGATGCAAGTAAGATATAATAATAAAATAGATTTTATTTCACTTGTTGTATACTGTTGTAATGTTTGTCTCACATATTATCAACACCAATTAAGTCATACTTAATGTGACTTTGGATTGCTTCCGGCATTGATTACACAGATTGGGATCGCTCCGCTTCCCTCGGAGCCTGTTAATGATGCAATAAAAACGGCGCCTATCGAGTTATCCGCTGAGGACGCTCACAACTTTTATTTAATAATCAATTTGGTGTAGATGTAAATAACGTTAACATAAAAGACAATTTGTATCATTTGCTAACCGCAGGTTTGCGGTTTGACAGAAGTAATTAACACTTGCGATACTCTACAGCTCTGGTTTATAGGGCTGACCCTTTTGATCGGTGTCCGAGGAAGGTGATAAAAATCACAACACCATCGATAAACAGCCAAAATATAGTGCAAAATAGTATTTATACAACGTAAGAAAAAGTATTATAAAAATGTTGTTTAATATTTATAATAAGAAATATATAAAACAAAATGATTAAATATCTGAACTCAATTACTCACATAACAAATTTAATTACACTAGTCACTAGTAGTACAAATATATTATTTAAGCATAACAGGTTTACAGGTTGGATAATTTTGTTATGAAAACTGTGAACATCGCAAACAGGGGTGCAATGCGAATGGGAGGAAATTGAGAGTCAAATAACGACCGCAGAATTTATTTCGAACCTCATTCAATTTGCGGTGAGCGTATTGTTAAATTATTTTTGTATCAGACATATTTCACGAGTGCGTGATTTCATTTTTAACATTTAATTAATTCTGGATTGAACTGCTTTGCTATTTAAATATTCAATTTCTATTTTGTAATTGTACTAAATAGCGCTATACAAGGAAAGTGTACCACTAAACAAATGTATTTTAATTAATTTATATAAGGACAGAGGTGAGGAACTATACGAGACATTTCAATGAACGTTTAAGCCATGATTGCGCATACTAAGTGAGGATGTAGGAAAAGTTTTATTCGTAACACGCCGGCGGTAAGAAGTTTAGAATAAGAAAATGAAATACCAAACAGTAGACGAATATTTCTGTGAATGTATAAGGCGAAACGGAGGTGGTTTTAAATTTTAAATTTCAAAACCTTTGTGAAGAGCGCAGTGCTTGCGCTAAGCGTACTGTACTGAGAAGTCGCAATCAGGATTTGTGACAAAGAAACCACGGAGGGACGGAAATACGGGGAGCGTCAACAACACAAAGCAATTCATCCCTTTGGATTTCTACGAAGCTCAGAATTTCCAAGATCTACTATTCAATTGTATGTATTTAAATGCAGTGTTTTTCTCAAGTTGTTTAACATGTTTTTTGGTGTAATATATTATATATATATTTAAATAATGAATGTTGGAAAATTGGAGCTTGGCGGCTGGAATTTTTAAATGCAGTATACGATTGGACCACTACTTGATTTAAATTTTTTAATAATTGCGTCATCATCGTCAATCATTTTCACAATAATAAATTCACAATAATAAAAATAGTCCTAATATAAAAATATTCGAGGGTGGAAAAAAATTAGCTAATATTTTTCTTTATGTATAAGTTAAATAAAAACAAATTCACATATTATTATTTATTAGTATTAATTATATTTCGTAACAATACGAGTTAGAAATCAAACTATTAGTAAATATAGTGTACCTGTACAGTCAGTTACAAAAATTCAAGTGAAGAAGCGACGATCTCTAACAATACTCATTAATAGTATGAATAAATAATAAGTAAGCGTTAAACCTGCGAAAAAGGCAACCCCATTGCTTTTGTTGCCAGCCCTGTTACTGGGTCGGGATTACTGCCGCCGCAAGCCCAATTTATTCCGCTAATCGAGCTTTACCTCGCTTGCCGTAAATTAATTAATTAGAGCGGGTTCGTGCATGTTAAATGCACAACACCTTGGAATACATAATTGGAGAATAGCACCGTGTGACATGAAAAATTCTCAATAATGAATAATTATTATAATTGATTTATTAATCTTTGGGGCCAGTCGTAGCGCAGTGGCACTGTAAACGACTAGTTGTGGGTTCGATAACCATTCGAGGAGTGGAAATATTTAATATTTCCAATTTCTTTGCTATGGTGACAAGGCAAAGCGCTGCGCCAAGTTCCACCTAAATGGCGGAACTTAACACGCAATGCCTCCCGCATTGCAATTAATTTGGTGGAAAGTGTGGAACAGAGTGTCTTAACACCAGGTTCCCTCTGCCTAACCTGCTGTACGCGTGACGCTAAAAAATGAATCTAGTTTTGACAAGTATCTACCGCCGCTGGAGGGTAGATAGTTTCTTTGTATCCACACTGGTAATAAGAAGACGATAAATCTATGTTCGTCTTAAAATCCCTGGAATGAGTTAAAGAAAAATATTTCGCTCATTCGATCTAGTTACTTTATCTTCCAAGTTATAAAATAGGCAGTACAAGTGGGGAAAACGCGGTATTTTGCGAGATATTACGTATTGCATCGTATCATTTAACACTAAAAATGTGAAATTAGTTTAAAAGAGGTAATTTAATTGACTATTCTTTAACCGCTGTATTAGCATTAACAATCAAACCTTTGTGAGGTTATCTATACAAGTAATAGAATGAAATAGGTCAACAAGTGCACACTAGACACAAATAACAATTAAAAAGATTCAAACAAATCATACTTACGGGAGTTATGTATTCTAGCAAACGTTCGGTGTGTTAACTTCAAGCTATTTCGTTAACAAAGCGCCATTGCATAAGAGGTTTTGGTCAAAGAGAAAGAGAATTTCGACGGGCGCTTTGTGCGCGAAATTGAATTGAATGTCATATAGAACGCATTCCGTATGCTCAAAGGGAGAGTAATTGCGATCTGGCAGCTCCATTTAAAATGAATTCGTACAAATCTACTCTAAGCACGGCGATGAGAGGTAAAGAGGCGAGGCGGCACATCTATGTGACGTTTGTCTTTGTAACCAGTGTTCGGCGTTCGTTGCCATTGCAAATCGTGCGCTCATCCACTCGTGTCGACTGTCGCACTGCGCGACTTGGTCGCTTGCCAGCCGCTTTGTTTTACAGCTCATGTAAACTATTTGACATACAACTATTGTTTACTATTAGCGAACAAATAAAATTAAAAATATATGTACTTCCTACCTACGCACATATCGTTTCCATAATAGAAATATAATCGTTTCAATAATTAGAAAATCGTTTATATACTGTACAAATGTACGTAATTAAAATAAATAAAACTGCTGAAAAAAAATATCTCGTATATTATAGTGAGCCGTTCTAACTAATAGTATAAATTTTTATTTAGAAAAGCAATTAGGTCTGTTATTCTGAAAAACCAGGTTTTATGTAATAAATAAATATTATATATATTCATTCCTTTAAATAAAAATGTAAATGTAATATTAAATCCACTCTAAGCATCGTATACAAATATAATATGAATCATTATTTAATGTGCTTCAGACTCGCTAATAAAATTATAACGCCGTATAAAGGGCACAACAAACCAAAAGAGATAAAGAGAGTACGTAATAAAAACAGTTCAATTTTAGGGGTATTTTGTCGAGGTTATATCCATAAACTGAGCAGAGCGGTGGTATGAGAGCGGCCCGTCTCCACGCCACCCCCAAAGCGTTCGCGGTGCCGAGTAATGAATAAACTCGCTAAACACAATTTCACGATGAGAGTAATCAGGGCACTCTTTAACACTGGATGTGATTTCTGCAGTTGGATACTGTTTTATTATATATAGTTAACAATATTTTGTTTGCAGTTAAATGAATTATTCATGTCACATAACATCATTATTTAATTATTATTTATATACAACGTATACACAAAATAAAATTATCTGTAAAAATTTGAAACTTTAACTTTAAAAAGGCAAAAATCAAATAGCAAGTCTCGAAAATATACGAATGTGAAGTATATAAGTTTGAATATTTTGTGCTACCAGAGAGTTGTACAGCGCTGTAGAACAAAGGTATTTTCTAGCTTGTTACTGTGGAATATAGCGAGAGTTGCAATCGCTCTGGTAACTAATTTCATTTATTTCTATGGTATAAAAATGTATGTTATTTCCAAGCTATGGTCAAGGTTAAATAGCTACTGAGTGTGGCATTTCTAAGAAACTTCTATTAGAATTTTTTGAGTTTGTTAAGATACAGATTTCTATGCTAGCTAGATGTATTCCTTTTTCATAGCAGTAGGTTGAGTTGTAAATTATTAATTTAATATTGTTCGTAAATGTACATCAAAATCTTAAATTAAAGATAATCAAATAAAGTATACGCTTTATATGGACAATATTGTAGCGAACAAATCGCTTTAGGGAGAACACCCGCTGTTGAGTCTCTAGTTTTAAAATAAATTTACATAGTAACGTGAGCTGAAAATAAAGAGGGAGAACTAAGCGAAACGGCGAAGAGCAATGAGGCGATGCATAAAGTCGCTTCGAGACAAAGTATAAAACAACAAAGTGGTCGACGCATCTAGCTCGACGGCGGCGTAAAGAGGGGAATAATCCGACAATGTACGCTAAAGTACCAAGAACACTGCTTCAAGATACATATAAAATAATGATCTCATTTCTTGCACAATATTTGCTTGTAATTTATGACAATGTGTTAACTATTACGAAAATGGTTAAAAATGACATTAGAATCCATTTCATTAACATGGTGGATATAATATTATTTATTAGTTTGAATAGCGACGAGAATATAATATATTTCATATACATACATCTTTTCACATTTACAAAAAAATATATAATAATACTTTTAAAAAGAAGAATTTAAAATAAAGTGTTAAATATTCATAAATAGAATAACATTTAAAATCCTGCATAATTGTTGTTATTGATCCGCGGAGGTGTTTCAATAAATTGCTTTATATTTTTTAGAGACAGATTCCATCCGGTTAATAAGATAAATATGAGACGAGGACAAAAACCGCTTTAATGAGCTCTGAGAGAATGTACACTGTTGATATTACACGAGTCCGCGCCACTGTGAGACCGGTTCCACTCGCCTGATGTCTAATAAAGTTTTATTTTAATCTGTTTTACGTGTTCCGCATCCTAATAGAATTAGATGTCCCGATACTGTTGATATTGTAGCATAGTCATTTTAATTTGCGTAATGTGTAGTAGGTATCACTTAAACGTACATAAACAAATATTTTTATAGTAACACACGAACAATAGAAAACAAATTTGTAGCATACAATAATATTTATAGAACATTTGTGTGAACAGTATAACAAGTTTTATACAGAAATTATTGTGTAAGTAAAACAAATGGTTATATGAGATTGTTCTATTTGGAGGTACTAACAAAGTTTTGAACGGTGAGACATAGACGGACAAATTGCGTGTTTATTATGGCAGAGAAGTGACGAGCGACGAGCTTGAGCAACAACAAGCGACAGAAGCCAATTTATTCGCTCTGACGGAGGTGTCAACAGATGAGTTTTAGTTAGAAGTGTATTTTTGCTGTTATGTTTACTTCGTTCAACCTTATTTCTAAGTAAATATTCTACTGTATATATTTTCAATTTTTTTCCTAAATATTTGACAAGATATAAATTAATAGAGATAGAATATTTAACAAGATTTAAACAATTCACAAAGCATTTTAAAATTTTAGTCTGTGTTTTAAAATTATATATGAATAATAAAGCAATGTTATTTAAATGCTTATATTTTCTCTAAGCTCAGCATAATAAAAATTTAGAATCGTCCTCTGTAAATTCGAGCAATTAATCCTGAAACCGCTGGCTCAAACGAATCCGTCTCAGCTGTAATTCACTGAGATCTCTATGGAGTGGGATAGCGACTGAACATATATTTAAACACCTGTCAAGCCCCTTATCTCTCTACGGATCGCCTAACTTAGATTGCTTTATAATCATTTATAAACTGAATATATTAATTCTTTAATGTAAATTTCATAAATAAGTTACGAATAAGTAATTTATAATTGTATACATATTAATCAGCCACAAAGGTGATAAAGAAAGACAAAATAGTACCGAAGTAGTGAATATAAGGTGGCTAAAACACAGTAATCTTTAGGAGTAACTTATAAACTGGAACTTCATTAGGTATAAATAATATTATGCCTTATTTATATTTTTATAGTACAGTATTCTCTTATATAAAATCTTGTATTCTCTTCTATTTATATATATATAAATAGTTAGCCAGAGTACTAAGAGTAGCTGCTACTTTTTAAAAAATACCGTTCATCAACCTAACAAAATATTTCTCGGAAATATGTAAGCGAACATGAAAAATATTTTATAAAAAAAGGTTTAAAAGCTATAACTATTTATTGGATAAAAACCAATAAAGTTTAAATCTTGTTTTACATTATACACATAGTTCAGTGTCAGAAATACTAGTCTAAAGACTTAGATAGGCCTAGGTAGTTAAAGTACATACGTTCGTTGTACGTTAGGCTGACATGGATAGTCAAAGCACGTTGACATGCGTTTATCAGAGCGGGAGCTCATACCGCAGCCGTGACAAACGGAATCGTAGAGTGCATCCAGAGTGAGGTGCTGATCCGCCGAGAGATATCTCAACCTCTACCACAAATGCCAACATTTATTTATTTATAGGTAATAATGTTCTTTTTCTGTTTGGATATACTTAGTTCTTTGTACATTATCTACAATTATAGCAGTAAAGTGGCTGTAGAATAATAGACTAGTGACACTTACACAAAGTATAACAAAATTAAAATTTACATTTATTAAATCATGACTAATTAAAACTGCAAGCGATACTTGTACAACTAGAAGAGAGGAGAGGAGATAGGAGAGAGAGAGGTCCCGTTAGAGATAATTGAATTTTTGATATTACCTAGTCAATATATCGCCTAAATTTGCTAAAGGTAAGAAGGAGGTAACTAAAAATGAATAAAATATTAATAAATTCAAGTTGTTCAAATAGTGTAAGCCACCGACTTTATTCATCATAATTTTATTTGATGAATTTGCTTATAAATGTTATTTTTAGTTTTAGAATAAGTGTTAATTAAAGTCGAAGGTGAACTGCGAAATTTACATTCAACTTTAGCCTTCATATTTATGTATTTTGGGAATTTAAAGTTGTTATTTTTTTTACGTTTATTTACTTATTTTTTTGATTCAGATTTTTTACTTACTCAAAATATTATTATTAATTCATGATTGCTGACAAAATGTAATTAAATGTTTAAGCATATTTTGTATAATTTTCAAATTCATGATATGCATTTTTATTATAATTATTATTATAACTAAGTTTTATTCAACGAGAAGTATCAAATTTAAAAACAAGTTATCTGAATCGATCTGTTTAACACGACGATATAATACGGATCTTTGGACTTCGCAAGCGGTTAAGCTTGTGGACGATAAAGGAGTGAGAGAGGGTGGAAAGACTTGTTATTACACCCTCTCACCTACGCAAGGGGTTTCTTCTCTGAGCCGCACTGTCGTACAAGATTAAGATGCTCCTCGTTTTCTGTTAACGCTTTGGCTTCTACACTTTAGTACATTTATTGCCTTTGTTAATTTTATTGAACATAATGATAAATAAAATGTATTCTATAACAGCGGGTAATACATATAAACAATTTTTAGTATTTAATAATTAATTTAACATAGCAAAAAAGCAAATTTGCAAGACAGAAAAGTCAAAGGTTAAAAGCAAATTTACAAATTTGTAAGTATAAAAGATTTAAATTTGGCAACCACCTTCATATAAACAACAGGAAGTGACTTATCACATCTCTCTAGCAATAAGCAAAAACGTTTGAGAAGAGCAAATAATAACATGGACGCAAAATAAGTTTAATAGAACGGCAGAAGAAAGCATTATCATTGGCTACGAGCGAGGAACAAAGAAAATGGTGGAGAGCGAATGTACGAGAGTACTTTATAGGCGCGTAAATATGTTTTATATCCTTCCAGTGTCTGTTATACACTGGCGCGCCGCCGCCCCCACTCACCGCCGAGCAGCGCCTGCCACCCCTCAGCTACCGCCCGGAGGGTTGCCTCGCTCTCGGAAATGCCGAGCTTTAATAAAACATATATTTTTCCGAGCGAGGAAAATACTGGGGAAACTCGCAATTTGTTCTTTCACTTTATGCTCGTTTACAAGACAAAAGTGGAACATTTCAGAAACATTATGTTAATCTTGTAGTTATGTACATAGTTTGGTATAATTTATTAACTTATTTTAGTAGTGTTTCATTTTGTGTATGTATTATAATACTACATAGTATTGAGTGTTTCAGTTAATATTATGTATTATTAGGTATAGCAACATATGTGACAATATACCACATCGTGTGGGGTTTAGGTCGTTAGAAACGTAACAATGCAGTCACAGTCGACAGTATCGCGATGACCCTTATCTCGTGTGCCGCAGCGACAGCATGGTCACGGGTGTGGACGATTTATTGTGGATCATGCTGGTAAACCGCAGAATGAACCCACCGATTTCATCGCTAATTATACTATGCCCCGTACATAAGGGGCTAGTTAATCTACGATTTTAGCTAAATGACTTGAAATAATCCTTGCAGTAACCCTCTTTATGAATATAAAGTTATTAGTATACAATAATACTACAAACGGTACTTTAGTCTTTTACCTTTTGTCTATTTATATACAAAATCATGTAGAATAAATATTAAAACACAAAAAGTCTTATATCTTATTAAATAAAGCCGATTTAAGAAAATGAAAGAAAAGAAGCAATTGAAATAATGTTCCAAATAAATTTAAGTTTTGGTATAATAGAAATGATTCAATTATTTTCTTATTACTCGGCGTATTACAAAGAATCCTAAGCGGCAGTTGGGCGAGAGGGTACTGTAGAAAGATTGGTGTGAGTTGAAGTGAAACCGCAAGTTCCCACCGCACCGCGCCAGACTCCGAGCCATAAAATATTACACTAAATGAAAGAAGCTCTTTCAATTAACTGAGGCAGGTTTGCGTAAGGTAAACCCTGCCAAGAGGCGCCTGCTAGTGCATCGTCGGGAAATATTATTTTGATTTTACTTTAAATTTGTGTCAACTGATTCTTTAGAACTTTTTAATAAATTCCACTTAACACCGTTAAGTTAATATCATAATATATTATACGTGATGCTTATTCCAAGGGCGTTGGCAAAACTAAATTGGTTTCTGACATTCTAAAAAGATATAATATCAAAAAGTAGGCACATTTAGCAATATACATAAAGTATGCCTGCCTCATAACAACGCTATTTCGCAAGTGATCTGAATATATTAAAGCGATAACACGTAGCATATGAAAGGAAAATTGATAGACACCGCCAGTCTATCGGTATTCATGTTCTTATTAATGCTCCCCTGTTCGGTCTTATGCGCAGATTGCGCTCACCTCGAACCACCCTGGCTAATCGACTAGAAGCGACATGTGATAAACGATTTAGGTATAATATTAGGTATTTATCGTAAGATTTAGCTAAACCATTTTTTTTTAATATTTTTTTTATAAAGGCAATGTAATGTTATAAGAGCACCTTTGCACTTTTTCCGACATATGGTAGTCAGAGAGTACCTAGGGTATTAAGATACTTATAATAATTTAAATATACTAATTTCTCATAGTACGAAGCGAACCTACAATTATCGCGTTTACAGTCAGACATTGTCCTAACTAAGCCACGACGGCCTTATTATTATTATCTAGTATAATTAAAACTATAAAATTTGTTTTTAATACAAATAACCAAATTTCATGTCCTTTGTTTGGTAAAGTTTAGATATTCAATTGATTTTGCCAACTGGCTGCTCGTCTGTAAAGCTTAAATGATTGTAGGCGTTTCCTTGTTACTGTGCCGGTTTCTGCTAATTCAATACAAAGTTAACAATGTGGAATAGCTTCCTAGATTCGCTTATAAGTTGTTGGAATTACCTTAGGTATTCATACTAGAATGTGACCTACTAACCGTTCCATTCCTAAACAAGGAATATAACAGTTTTTTAAATATAACGAAAAAAAAATCACATTATTTTAAACGACAATACAAATCGGGATACATAATAAAAATATCGCAAAAGGCTTTTCATTTTATTGGTAAAAATTCAATAGTTTTTTTAAAGATTTTTAATAGTGTTAATTTCATACTTAGGAAAATTTAAAAACGTATAGCTTAGTTATCAGGGCGCTTCGAGGGTTTTCAAGAGATGCGGGTTCAAATGTTATGTTTTTTTTAGTAAACACTTTTTTTCGCCAATGAACGGTCCGGCACTTTAGAACTTCATTATCTATTACGAATATAATATTCCGTTCATAAGTAAATAAAAACAACAAGAATTAAAATCATGTATTCGGATAACAACAATGGATTATGTGTAAGCTACACATTACAATTTCAGTAAGCCGAGGTTAGGCAAGCGTTGCATTATAACTTGCCGACGTCAATTTCAGTCGAGCTAATAACTTAAGCCACTCTGAAATTTTGTTTCAGCAATTTACGACGGAGTGTAGAGCTTTGCAGATGGATACAAGCGGATTTTAATATTTAAATATTGTAAACTATATTTTTATCGTTCTTTAGGTTATGTTTTCTTAAGCTCTCCTTATAACATTATAATAAATTATTATTATGTTATAAGGAGAGCTTTTTATTATTATTTCTAATTTAAATATTAGAAACGTATTCTTCTATCATATAAAGCTTATAAGGAACCAAAATTAATTTAAACAAAATAATCTAGCTAAAACAAGTTACAAAATAACTGCATCCACCGCATTCGTCTATTTACAATTCATACATCTTGTTAACATCATAATAAACGCAAATTCCAACATAGAAACTGCACAAAGCGCAAAGCGTATGACCCAGCAGGAGCATGGTTCTCGCAAGTCAAATAAATTAATGTAAAGCTCAAACTGACGTTTGCAACGGAACCTGGGAAGCGTCTACGTAATTACCCAAACGCGAACGGATTTGCATATCAAAGTGGAAGCATAATTGAACCCCGAGTGTAAATAGCCCAAGTTGAATCGGATCGAGTTAGTGGCGCACTCCAGCTAAGTGTAGCTAGCGCTATAAATGCTACCTCTCGCTTGGGACTCATCGCATAAACCGGGCACGATAGTCGAGCACTTGAAAATAAGATTATTCGATAAAAGGAACGTTTTAGTTATGAGGGTTTAGATAGTATTCCGTTACTTTTTTTACATATCACAGATTCTACATAAATATATTAAAAAGTTTATTTATTTTGGTAAAAGCACAATATAAAAGGTACATTAAAATAAATTCATAATTACGATTATTTGAATCTCTCTAAAACGTAAACTTTATGCTATTGTTTTGGAGTTTTTGTATAGGTCTTTTTTATTAATTCTTCAGTTTTTTAAACTTTTTAATCTCTTTTTAAAAAATGTACATCTAATTAATCGTTTAAAGGCAACATATACATAAAATGAAAGTTAAATTGTATATAATAAGTATCCCAGCTATATAATAATATTTTACAGCCTAACTAAACCATTCAAAAATTGAAAAAAAAAAGACATTTAAAGATTTTCAATTTTCCTAAGTGTGGAATAACACTTTAAAAAATGTTTAAAAGCATTCAAAATATTAAAAAAATGGTTTTATCGTTTTTCACGTATATAAAGAGGGTATAAAGAGAACCTAGTGTCATAACACTCCATTCAATTACATAAACCGGTATAAATTATCTTTATGAATAAGTAACCATATCACACGTTGCCTAAAGCTTGAAGCGATCCACCCACAAGAGCTCTCGGGATAATTAAATTAATCGACACGACAACAGCGGAGCCGAGACTGATTTCCTTCTCTGATATCCATTTACCGGCATTATTGTGCCACTCAACTTTCAATTCGATTAAGTCATATATGCTAGGCCTAGTATCCTTATTGAATTTAAAATTGATGGTTTAGTTATTATAGTTTTAAACTTTCACCTTTATAATATATCATTGTAGTAGTATAGTACTGTCGTTTATAGTACTGTGTAGAAGACTGTCTTTTTACAATATTATATAGACGCAACTAATGGAACATAATTAAATGCTATTAACCTATATTTTATTAATTAACAATTCCTATCTGATTAAGAACAATTATGTCAAAGGAAAGTACTCTTTGAAGGAGTTCGAAGTAACATTAAACACATTAAAAATAGTAAAATTACCGAATTATACCATAATAATTTCACTGTCAGGTAACTAGAGAAGCAAGGGCGCATTTTGGGCAGCGAGGTGGTCAGTTGCAATTAGATTAAGAGGGAAACGTTTGAGTTGAAATTGCTTGCGTTGGGAAACAATACTATCAGGATAAACCTTTCACAATTAGAATGGAAGATGTAACTAATTGTTGTTGTTTGTACTTATACAAATTACGTTCTCTTCTGTAGAAATAACATCATAATTCAAGATAAAACAAAAGAAATGAGCTAGGATAGCAATAAGTTTAATTTAAGTGTGTAGCAGTAGCACTGTAGTATATAAAAGACACAGATAAATCTAATAATTACTAATTTTCAAATAATCAAACCTAAAAACTCGAGTAAATGTTAAAGAAACGGCAAGTAAAGAAAATTAAATTTATATAAATATCATAACTGCAACTGAATGGTTTATATAAATTGCATGCTTATAACTTTAACGTTTGTGAATAACATCTAAATGAGAATTTTCAGTCGTGTATTAGAGACGAGGCAAAAGGCGTAATATAACGTACTTAATTACGGGCACTTCGCTACTGCGCCAATCTTGTAATTACGAAACAGAGCGACGGCGCGTAATCAGCGCCCTTTGCTAAACGCCGTAAAGCGTTCTATGTTCAACTCTAGCTTTTGACTCGCATTTCACAACCTGTTGACGAGTTAGTTAAGCTCCTACAGTGTGTTGAGTCCGCACAAAGCGAAACTATTACCCTTCAACTGCACGTTTACCGTCCAACACTGTATATCTATCTATCCCTGTATATATACAAACAGGTTACTGATCATAATGTTACTTAAATTTTACATAGAAACTATTCAGTTATTTCACATTATTTTATAGGTACTCGGTATAACTGTTTATGGTTATGATCTGATCTTTTAGCAGATATTTGTTTCTATATACCTAACTCATAAATAAGCATTTCTTACGTATATATAAAAATCTGTTAAAATAAATTGTTTGCGACAAAAATCTAATTAGGGGAATAGATAGCAGCTAAACAATTTGCAAACAGGCGCTCGAGGCGTTTCTACCCGTGAGATTAATCACCGTACGAGTGAGTTCGCCCGCGTAATAAACGAACAACTTCGCCACTTACATTACACAGACATTTATTCCCGACGTTGTTTTAACCTCTACCACTTTCGGGACCGAGATAGGTTTAATTAATTTATTTGTACATAATGTAGCGATTGTTAATTAACAAAATTATTATTAAAATTTCACTTGCCTTATCATCGTCGCCTTCACTATCACACTGCAAAAGAAAAGTATGTCGTTAGTATGTATCAAAAACATTATGAATATATGCATGCATTTATTACTGTAAAACATCATGCTTACAATTAATCGTTTAAGCAGCGAGTTTACTGTTGTAAATATAACTAAAAGATCAGCTTTAATTATTTACAATCCAAGGCGAGATTAAACACGCCTACTTCTGCATTATAATCGATGTCTACTTATTTGCATATTCCGCTACACCTAGCTACGTTATCATAGAATAAGCTATCCTAATTACCATTAGCGTGAGAATATTAATGTTCCGATATTATATTGTTATAAATCAATTTGCATTAATAAGTATGACAATTATTAGCATTTAACTGGTAAAAATGAATATTTAATATATTCATGGCATATTTTTTTAAAAAATGAAGGCTGTTAATATAAATAATTGTAACCAGTAGCATTCCATAAATTCACTAACAAACCAGTAACATTCGGAAAGTTCGCTAACAAACCAGATTTTCGTTTAATAAAATAATAAATTAACAGAACGAAAGAAGTATACATAACTTAAAGTCATCATTTAAACAAATTTATACAGACAATGAAGTATTCAGGATACATGTAAAGTTACGAGTACCTAGCAGAGCCTCGACAAATCTCGTGATTTAGGTGCGATACGCTTCGAATATCGAGTATTGAGCGCGGTCTATGTGATGCGTGATCGGCGTAAATTTGCACATTTATCGAAAGTTACAGTTTTCACCTTTGATCGAAATTATTCTTCTATAATAATTCAAACTTCTAAGCCACTAATTTTTAAAGTATAACCTAAACATCCTTACTAATACATTTCTATTTTAATTATAATAAGATAAACATGCTCATAGCATAAGAGGGATAACAAGCCAGAAGAGTTGGATTAAAATAAAAAATGAAGAGTCAGGCAATAGATACGGACGTCAGATATACTTACGATATAGCCTTTTCCGGAACTACAGCGGCTACTGGCCTGCAGGGGAAAGAAAGCGAAGATGTCAATAGACTGAAACGTCTAAAGAATATTTGTCTCAGTAATTCTTTCCTTAAACGCCCAGATTTAAATATTTAATTTTGAATATCTAATTGCTTTGGATAAATATTGTTGTAACATTTTAACAATATCACATTTCGCTTTTAATAAAAAATAGATTTGGCAACAGAACAAAACACAACAATAAATTATAAAGATCACAGTAAACCATCACAACATTGATATTTTATAACGTGCATACAAAAAATATAGTTTAAATTAAAGCTAATATTTAGGGAAAGCATAATTTTGACGAATACTTTATTTAATGTATGTTTATGCAAAACATAAAGAAATAAGCTTCAATACGGTAGAAGGCTTTAGAATTTGAGGAGATATGTAATTTTGAACTAATATACGTACGTCACTAAGGCGGTCGCGAGAGGAATCGGGATCGCGGGGTGCCACCGAGCTGCCCGTAAGTCGTTCTGATGCCCTTCCACTATCATCCGACGTGCCAGCGTCTTGTAGCAGCGTTATACCCTGAAGAGAGAGTATAAAATTATTTCTATTTCAAATTCTAATGCTGCTTGTAGTAGGATTTGGCAAAATAAATACTACAACGACTATTAAAAATGTTAATTTTCAATGAATCATTTGTTTAACCCTAAATTAAGACACATAAAAAAGGTTGATAAAAAGTGGTCCAAAAATATACCTCCTCCTCCCATAACGCAATACACCCGAGCTTTAACAATAAAAAGAGCATCTCATTTATCACTTTTCGCATCTATTTCACGGGAGGGTAGGAAGAAGTCGGGGGAAGCAAATCTGCCCAACGATGAGCGCTTGACGGGACGGATAAAAGAAAATAAAACGACTAACTCTCTATAAATGGATAACTCTCCGACCGCCCTCGCTCCGTGAACTTCCATGTTTTTATTACTTAAGATAAGTTAGTCCGCAATTTGATTTTGCTTTCCTTTTTTGCCAGTCTTCTCGTTATCAAAATAGTATAGGAAATATGTATTTACGTGATGTTTATTTTTGTGTTCGGATAGCGTGCCTTCATATTGAATATTTTTCGTGTCGTCTTGGCTATTTTTTACTTGTTATATTACTTAATATGGTATAAGTCTATGTAGAAATGTATGCAACTTATTAACATTCCAAAATGATAACGTTAATACTTACTATTATTTTAATATAAATAATATATACATTAGGATTCACAACTGCAGTATCAACAGTACTTTAACATAATGTTGGACAGATATCAGGATTAAAGTAAAAGGTGACTTTTAGTTAACACAATTTATTGTTTCAGTTTATACACCCTTACCTCTATACTCACTTGTACAGTTTTGTACTTACGCAACTTTTGCACTCTTAACAAATTTACACTTATTTATTAATACACACACAACTTCTCTATTAAAACACGTAAATTTATACACTTAAACACTTTTTAGTTTAATAACACGATTACCAACTATTACACTTTACACGTTTAACACGATGCCTTCGTCAGGCAGCAAGACGGCGTACTAACTTTTGAGAGCAAAAAGTACCCTTTATATAGTAAATCTGTCACTCTTTTAAAACAATTATGTGGGTATTATTATTTTATTTATTAGTTAATTACCCTCATATTAACAGTAACCTAACAATAGGAATTACAGTAATAGCGTTGAAATTGATAAAAGCTAAAATTTACCAATATGAAGACAGCATTAAATAATTTTAACGAAACATTTTCCTTTTTTATACTAAAATAAGGAAAATGTTTCGTTTTTCGTTTTTTTTGTTTTCACCAATCAGTCAAAACTACTGAATGTATCGGAATGAGACTTTGCCCATTCAATGCGAAATAGTTTATAGATAGATTTTGACCCTTAAGGGAGTGCTTTAAATTATAAAAATCATCATTTTATCTTTATCAAAGTTAGTTATCTCCAGCTATATTCATCAAAGTTAGAAACGTGAAATTTCTTTAAGCGATTGTGCAAATTTTAAATTTTAAACATATCTCGAACGTTCCTTTGCGAAATAAATAATACTGTTCGTTAAGGAATAGATTAGACACAAAAGTCAAAGCACGAATGTGATATACTCAGAGGTCCCATATTAACGCATTTAATATTTTAAATTAGGTGGTTACATTATTCTGATACTTCTTTTATGTATACAAAAACTAAATTTTACACGAGCAACGCCGCGGACAACAGCTAGTTGTAACATAGGGGATAGCTTTACGACCTTTTCATACGAATAAACGAGCAAACCAAAGTAACACATATCATCGTATTAATGTTTGTTACTCCGGTAAGATTCTACTAATCCAGGATAGACCGTGTTGTGCGGATTATAGCGTCGGATGTTAACCGCATAATTACTTTCGCTTATTACAGTGCGCTCTAATTATAATGGCCTCTCATGCAACCCTCTAGTCTACTTCTACCAAGAACAAAAGACGTTAACAGTTATTACAAATTTAAGTCGTAAGTTAATAGCTCAACAATTTGTATTAAATGTTTTCTTTTATTTTACAAAATGGTACTAAGAATTATTTACATCAAGTAGGTAGGGTGTTTATTATTGACGTAAACTTTTAACATAAAACTTTAATATAAAGCATTTTTAGTAGTTTGTCAACTTCTATAGCTTTGACAGAGTAAATTGAGTTTTCCGTTAGGAAGAGAATCCAGAAAGATTTTAACGTATTTTGATTGGATCAGCGCCGTCGGCTGGCAGGAGGTCGTGCTCGACCGACGACACGACCGCTAATTGAAACAACGACCGCTGCCGAACATTACTTATTCATGAGAACTCCATATGGCGGTGAAACGTGACCAACGCGATAAATCATTCTATTATATTTTTCATGAATACTCTTCTATTGTAGGTACATCGTAACTATATCCTAAGCATAAATGTTCACCAGTTGTCATTTAGTAATAAGTTAATATGAATTGGTTATAATTTCTGCCATAATAGTTAACTTTCTAGTTTGCAAAACATGTTTCATTGTATTTTTACTTACATCACGCTTTAGCAATAAGTTGCTTAAAAGCCATTTAAACGTAATGGCTATAATTTATTGCATATATGTGTAAATAATGTAGAATGTTTTGTATACAATGTAAGGACGCATTCAATTCTGACGTTTTCCTTATTTTTTATTCAGCAGAGTAATAACTTTGGTTGAAAAACCGCAAACAAATAGAATAATTGATGCGATAAATATGTCATCATGGAATAAAGAGCGGGAGCTGGGAGGGAATGTCAACGTGCATGGCGGCAGTGAGATGGCAAGGTGTTGTGTCGCTAAGTGGCGTGTTGAATAATTTATTTATGTCGCGGCACGTAACTCCCCCGATGAAACTTGTCAACGATACTAGAGTTGTTATTATGGTAGGCTTCGCCACAGAACAAATTATATTACATGAACCTTCCACAATAAACATTGTATGTTTATATTACGGTTTGTTGGAAATTAGCATAGCACATCTATGTTATTGAATTGTAGGAATAAATATTTTTAAATACCGTAAATGATAATTAATCTATACATGTATTTAAAAAGTAACTGATAGCTGTCGGTACATTGAAGATATGTAAAAAAAATATAATTAGGGGCAATTATCAATTTTAATAAGTAGACCTAAAAGATTTTACTTATTTTCTGTTTGTCCATCCTTTTGTGCATGTTTGTAATCTATGAATCGCCTCCCGATTTAAATGAAGTATGCAGGCAGGCAAAAAACGGAAATAGTTATAGTCGTGTATTTTATGCAAGAGAAACGAGTGCGCTAGTTATTAATATTTTTTTATAATTTTATCCCCTATGGGTCAGAGAGAACGCAGCCGCAATTGCTACGGTTTGGTATGATAGAGAACGAAGAAAATATAGAGAACGAAGAACGAATTAATAGTTTTTAGACAGAAAATAGTAATATATTTATAAACTTTATTCCTTTGACCACTCAAAAGAACTTTTATATTCTTATTTTCTTGGTTTAACAAATTTCTATGGTTAAACTTATGCGGTATTGAGTTTTGTCACCCATAACGTAATGTCTCGATAATGGGCGGAAACGGAAATTATTAATAAGTCACACTGTTCGATGCTTTTGCTTTATATAGAAACATATATTTTATTACTTTTACTAAATGTTTGAAAATATTTAATTAAATTTGCATATGAATTCACACAATATCCGATTGAAAGTCTAAAGTTATCACCGTTTGATCCGGGAGCATTGGATCAATCATTGGCGTCGACGTCGACGTCGGCGTGAACAGCGCTCGACGTTAGCCCGCGGCGCTGCTAAATGGAATTTCGCGACAGACCGCTCCGAGATTAATATTACACTGCGGAAAGCCGAACTAATGGGAACGTGATTGAATAAACATTTCCACTGCATTGTTGATGCCATGCACACTAATATCAGGTTTAATAGTGGTTTTGTGTTTGCTACCGTGTGATATTCGGAAAGCAGCGATTTATATGCTTATGTATTTATACTTGTACATTTATATTTTTTAATATATATACATGTAAACATAATATGAAAATCAAGATATAATGTGGCGATAAGTTCTGCTACTCTAAAGCCTTTTTTTTATAAAAGTAAAGAATCAAATTGTACAAACGTCTAGAATAATGAAACTATCGAAAAAGCCGACGCCAATGCAACTTTTACATTCTCTCAAAAGTAAACCCAGAGGCGACATAAGCAAACGGCAATAGCTTCAAATAAAAACATTGCATGTCTGCTTGCGTCTGTGGCGAATCGCCAGGATTTTGCAGTACCTTAGAATAAAAATACCATAGATATGTAGAAGAGGCGAAAATTTTTAATAATATTTTTTAAAATAACATTTGTTCATAATTACGCGAGATAAGTAATTATGACACCGAAAACATTAACATATACATTTATATTTACTAAGTAACGAAAATTGACCAAAACCACTTCTATTATATCGTTGTATAGTCTACGGTAACACAATAAGGATGCGCCTCTGTCGAAAGCAATCAACTCGTGTTCACTTCACCGCAACCAATTTTATCCGGAAGCTGCATGCCTTATGTCTATCGATGTCTGTATTAGGTTTGTTGCCAAACGTTTTCTAGATTTGCCATTACAATTACACTGCTATTTCAATATGAATGTAATGGAAAGTCTGTTCTTACGTTTAATTTTTGTTTAATTTAATTATGGTTATTACATATTTTATGAGAATGAGATTACATTAAGTAAACCCCTTATTTTGGTCTTCTATATAAACTTCATTTAACCTAAATTAACGTTTTTGGTTGAAATCTAGTCCGATACGGCAAAAATGATGTCATGCTACTTAACAGACTGTAAACTAAAATCGAAGATATCACTAGGTTCACTTTACCAATATTAAAAAGCAGAAGTCTGTTAAATATTAAAAGTAAATAGTGGTATTGGCTCATGCTAGCTTCTCTTCAGTTATATTTCCAAAAAAAATCACGATTCATATCATTGATTTACCATCTTGTAGTAAATTTTCATAATATGACAAAAAACCATATATACAGACAGATGCAGAATAGATAAAAATGCATTCTCTTTTAAATATGTAAAATGTATGTTATTTTAATATTGACTAATTTGGTCACGGAATGTACAAGCCTTTTTTAAATTATTCATATTAACGATAATAACAATGAGCATGTATCATTACAATACTAAAAAGAGAATTTTTAACATAAAAATGTTTTAATAACACGTCGAACAAGGGAACTATCTACAATCAAGCTTTGTGTGCGATAATAATAGGTCAATTTGTATAGGCACCGAGAATAATGGCAAAGTAGACGATAGGAAAGTAATATCAGCCGCCACCGTGCCAGCACTCCGGCATTTTATTTTAATATCGTGTCGACTGCACGCTCTCGACTATCCACATTTCGCCCATCTTAGGCAGCTTTATCCACTGCAATATTCAAGCGCATTGTGATTCACAAGCTTCCGTCTTTCCGCTTTTACCGCAATCAAGAATTCATGCAAAAACAACGTCTTCATTTTAATTTGTAGCTTACGGTGTCATTGTGTATTATATTGTAACAATGCTCTCAAAATATTACGCATCCAAAAATATAACAATGCTTCATCAAAAATTATTAAATAAATTTAAGTGATAGATATTAATTGTCTTTTTCATCGTTCATGATAAAAGTCAGAAAGTTTTCAGAGGCAACAATACGATAAAAACGTCACTAACGAGATTGTTTTCGCGGCATCTATAATACAAAATGTATTTAAAAAGTAGTCCGGAAGAAGAATTTTGATGAAATACCGATTTAGATTGACTTCGTGTCGACGTGAGATCATCCGGCAAATTAATCTGTGATGGCTATATGCAGCAGCTCTAGGTATCCGACAAATCAAAAAATTTTATTCTCTATCAATATAAGATATGTACTATTTTTCATATGTTTGGTATAATGATATAAAAAAGACGGTCTAGGTTGGTATGTTCGCTATCCAATACGCAATATAAAAGAAAATATATTTGGTCAAAGAAAATATCATAATAACGAAATAAAAAATAAACAACAGTGTACATGCTTAACATCAAAATTATACGTAGCGAGTAGTTAAGAATTAATCTATTAAGAGCAAGACTCGAGGATATACAACGACATAAATGTTAGCTACATTGAACTGAATTGAAAGCGAGCTTGATTTACGACATAATTACAACAACAAACCCAGCATTCGATTACGTCTATTAGTAAGCATTTGTTTTAACAGTGCTATTAGAGAACTTAAATAAGTGGAGTGAAAGTTTTATATGTCATAAGCGTGCAACTTACATGTGAATTCACATTGCTGGTGGCGTGATTGCGGGTTGGATCGCCTGCTAGTGCAGCCAGCGGCAAACGCGGCTTTGTTGATAGGGCGTTTGTGCGAGGTGATGAAGCGCATTTTACAGCAGCCTGTAAAATAACAACAATTATTAAAACTATAATAAAACATGTTACATATATTAAATATTGTCTTGTGCGAAAATGGATACGAATTTATTTAATAATTTAGAAATAATATATAAAAAGTATTATTTTAATGCTCTATTGAAGTGTCCGCAGTATTTTAATAAGTTATAATGGTACAAAACCGACATCTAATAATAATTAGTAACAGTGAATAATTAAGTGGGCTGCAACTAGCTGCCGGCTAGGTAATCACCTGCCTCCTCAGCCTGAGTGTACACGCACGCAATCACACCTCGTTGACAACGGTCATTTACTTTAATTGCTTTACAGGCAACAAATTAATCACCAATGTGACAGCGTGATACTAATATTATGTAGAAATAATGGCTTCTTAATGGTTTGTTACGGCCAATTTGTTACTCGCTACTCGACATAATTTTAATAATCTGAAGGGTCTTGAACAACAAGCGCCATAATTTATTCAATTAACACAAAACGAGTCCCAATCATAAAAATACAACAAAAAATGTAAAATTATGTTATCATAACTTGATTTACATAAGAGATTGGGTATAAAAATATACCTACATGTAATTGAAATTAATGACCGTTTTTGATATAGATCAAGAAGCGTAATTTATGTATGTGTACGCGAATGGAAACGTTTACATTCATAGTGTAAACTTAAATTAAATATACAGTAGTATACTGTGTTTTGTACAAGCTATAAATATGTAATAGTAACATTTACTTTACAAATATAATATCACGTATCAAAAAAATAATTTCATGTTAGATGGTTTTCTACGGATTTATAGATATAAGAAAGGTCTATTATCTATCGCTGTTTGTAAACGACAGATATATGAGAAAATATATTATTGGAGACACTTATCAATGTAATATAAATACCAAAACAAAGATTTTAAAGTTTCTTTTTTATTTGTCTGGTTGTATGTTTGTCTGTGTGTTTGTACACTGTGAAGAACTCAGAGAAAAGGCTTAACTGATATAAATACAGTTTTAACTATTATGCTAAACTTCTCTTAACATTAAGTGTTTATTTTATTTAAATCTGTTCAAACAAAATCTGTCAAACAAAAATTTGAACTTAAAAATATTTGTTGTTTAAGTGAGAACGCGGGCGGGCGAAAAAACGAAATAATTAGTATAATAATCGTTTAGTTAAAACAGGCCAAGCCGCGAGCGGGTCGTTAGTTAAAAAATATGAACAAAAATTAACAAGACAAGATTTATAAAATAATAATAAACAAATTGTATTTGGATTTTAATCCACAAGCAGCCGCAGGGCTAAGCGCGAACTTCAATTAGCCAGAGCTGTTTAATTACCAGTGACACGGTGGGTCATTAATTAAGTCATCAGACAAGCGGGCGTGGGTTAGCACGCTGGATTAGATACTGAACTGCATGGTAATGAACGATTATGGTGCTTTGCTTACTGCGGCACATAATTAACTTGTCAAGAGAAACGGCTCTCACATTTTACTAAGCTTCCGTTATGTGCCTTTATACTATAATATACTACGTTGGCCAGTAATCATTTAACATTTCGTGTATTTTCTACTGTATTTACATACATTATGCGATTAACTTTTATTTTTATAACATTCTTAAAAAAAGATGTTATTTATTATTCACACAGTTTTACTTAGTATACCTTGAATAATTATATTGAGTTAATTATATTTCGAAATAAAGTAATTAAAAATTAAGTCTTATTGTGTGTAATGTAAAAATCGGTGTTATTATAATATTAAATATAAAGTTATTTTTTGTTATAATTAATAGCTGTTATTTTTTAAAAGATAATTGGGTACGAGGAAATAAGTGTCCGTTGGTTATACATTATGTAATGTGTCCATATGGTGTACTTTTTTGTTGTGTTAACTACACAGGCACTTATATAATATATTAATGGCCCCTAAGTAACAAGTAAAGCTAAAAAAGATTTGTTTGCAGATTTTACACTAAATTGATTTCTTAAAAAGATACACGTATAATAATTCGCGCATTTGCTGTTGTTGTCTTTCTTTTTAAGCAGTTAATTTAATTTATTATATAAAAATCTTTTTCAGATTTAATGTAACTTTGGTAAAATCGCGTTACGATAAGTACTACTACTTTACTTCGGAGGCATTGATATAATAAAACTAAAACATGTGTATTATATACACATGTTTTAGTTTTAGACTAAAAAAAATATAGTAGAAATATTACCGTTAAATATAAATTGGCGTTGCCGAGAGCAATATATGTCTATTAATAGAATTTTAATAATAATTTGTATTCAATAAACTATTTTGATTTAATTGTAATGTTATAACTATAACAACACGAAAAAACAATTTAGTGGGAGGGAAAGCAATCAAAATATTTTGTAAACAGTTTTCATAGCAATAGTCGCGTGTCCTAGAGCGATTATGTCGCCACCTCGCACCGCCCCGTGTGGGCGGAAGGACCCTATTTCAGCCATTACCCTTGTAAACATTGTAGTGATACGATACAATCTACTAGACACTTATTATTTCTGTCTCAAATACCTGTTTATGATACTATATATTATTCTTCCATTGAATTTAACGACATGAACGTGTTGTTTAATGATATTTGTATTTCAATGTAGTAATTATACAATTATACTACCTGTTTCATACAAAATTAAAGTTCTTTATTTAAATAAATAAGCAAGTCAAGCAGTTAGTTAACTATCCATAATAATATGTTTATATTCACCTGGCATGCAGTATTTTTATTAACGTATGTACAAGTACTTACGTTAATCATTAGTATTGGTAGTGTATTATTTTTTCTAATGCAAATTAAGATATAGGCCGCTAAAACGACGTCATTTTAATTTTAAAGTGATCGCTATAAATAGATATGTTTTTGTTGACAAAGATCTACATTTGTAATGTCATTCACATGCACAAAGTTTTCACAACAGAAGGTTACAAAACAGAGCAGAGAGAAAGCATTAAGTCTTTATGCGAGTAAAGTTAATTCGGTGGTAGTTCGCCATAGCGATTGTAAACGAGGTCGTGATTAACATTCCTCGAAACTAACCGAGTTAATTCCTGTGAGGCCGTAAGGCAAAGTTCGAGACGGGAATATTGATTAAATTGAATTACACCAGACTTCCACTTAATAGTATTTTAGTGTTAACTGTAATTTTACATGACGATAAAAGTATCCGTGTTAATTTTGCAACCTTTTAAAATACAGTTTTTATTACAGACCGTGCTTAAGAGGTGAAGTGCATAATGTAATAACTATTATAAAAATACTATAAAACGAGATCAAAGTATTTAATTTAAAAGTTTATAAGTAATTATTTTTGCTTTTTATGATAATTATTCTCATTCTATAAAATGTTAATTATATATATAAAATGGTTGCTGGGTAAGAAAATATTAATAGACCAAGATTATCCTCTCAGCAGGTTTCGCTAAGTGTATTTCCGGGTCATCAATCAACAGCGATTTATTTGTATTGTCACCAAGTCAAAAGGGTACGCGAGCGACCAAGCGTGTCGCATAACCACAACTATCGTAAACATTTACTCTGCCTTGACGTATTGTACACGATATATTACAAGTGTTTATATAATAAACGCTAATGTGTGCTAATACTCACTTCACGGTGGATAATAAACGAACAAATAATGTTAAGTTGACTTTTGAATAATTTAAACCACATTTTCTACTATTTCGCATTAATAACAACGGTTATTCATAAACACTATAGGAAATATAAATATGAAGCTAAGTATTTTGAAGGCGTAAGATATTAATTACTATGTACACTTTCACTTTAAGAACGTAACTTACGGTTGAGAAGCTAATTTTATTAAGGAAAACATGCGCCTATTTATGTGGTAAAATAACAAAAATACTGTAATAGCAAACAAATTATACAATACATTCGCATAACATTTAATAAGTTGCTTCATATAAGTAAGACACAAATAGATAATTTTATCCAAACAGTCAAATATACTTAGATCATACGACCAGGGTGGAAAAATGAAACAAGTGGGCACATATTTATTCTCCTTTTCCCACCTATGCAGAACACAATATATTACAAAACGAAGAAGTGATACGATATGTCATTATAATTTGTCAACTTTGTAAACTTGGAAAAAATAAATTTAAAATGGTCGCTTTTTCCCCCATAGCGGGGTAACCAGAGATGACCTAACGACAAGACACTCCGTTCTCCACTCCACTTTCCGCCTTAAATCGAAACATTCTGGCTTGAAGGGCGTAACTCAAATATACAATAGTTTAATATATAAAGAATATATTATCCCCTCATCGACTTTGTGTGTGCTACGTGAGTATAAAACATATTAAAAAGTACTAAAGTAATGCAACATTGTCTGTCGAGCAACAATTATTGTGTTAATTGCGATTCAAATTTATGCTATAGTTCTAGCGTAATATCTTAAGTCTTAACCTGTTTTCTTAGAAAGCTGCGTCATTTTGTAAATTAAATTTATATGCTATTCCAAGAGTTATAATGTTTCATGCAAATGACTGATTTGCAGGCCATGATAAAAATCATTTAAAATCGTAGTTTTCCCTTGTGTACCGATATATTACTACGTAATTTATACGTCTTATCTTTACATCGCAGTTATTGACTAGTGAAAAATCTATAAAACAAACACATAAAACTGTAATAAACTATTGTATTATGGAATTTTTATTGTTTACACAAATTATAAACTTATATGTTGAGGATTTTTAACATAATTACTATATTTAGAATCATAAATAGCTGTTAAGTTAGTGTAAAATATATAAACAATTGCGCTGATCGCAATTGGTAATATTGAATATTCTTTATTTCATGCTTGCATCTTAAAACCGAATTAATTTTGCGTAAACACAATGCACTTCTGAAGACCAGAATTTGCATAGTTATTGCCAAAGTATAATGACTCGTAAACTTTAAGTAGGTACTAGTGAATAAAACTTTCCCCTGTGTGTAAAGGACAAAGCAATTTTTTACCACATTCTTAGAGAAAACGACGGCCATTCTCTTGTGGGTTTCTTTATTGCATATCGGTTTATGCGTATTCCGTATTTAACAATTTTTAAACAGTAACATAACTTGCGGCCTTCGTGGCGTAGTGGGACAGCAACTGACTGTAAAAGAGGTGGTTGTGGGTTCGATTCCCATTCTAGGGAATGATCACAAATTATTTTCATTTCTTTATTCTGATAAAAGTGGAGAATAAAGTGTCTTAAGACTTTCTCTGACTCCTTTTCTACGCGTGAATAAGAGTTTCTTTAATCTCAATGTTCTCTAAACAAAAACAATTAAAACATAATATAATCCACTGAAAATAAGAATATTTATTAATTTACGTACTACTAATTGCTTAATAGGAACAATGAGAGACTTAATAAAAACGCGAGAACGCGGTTTAAACTTTTCCAAGGTAAGTTTTTATGTCACGGCGTGCTAACATTAAGTCTTAAGGGAATACTAGAAGGGGATGGGTCACAAGGGTGTTTAGGGGTGCCTAGACGGTCGGTCGGTTCTCCGAGCCATCGTGGCTCGTCTTCTACAGCGACAGATATTGATTTTGCTTTAGCATATACTCTCAGCTGAACTTGGTAAAAGGTTGTTATGACTTTCACTACTGCAGCTTTTAAGTGCTTATGACCCCGTGCTGCTCCTTGATACGTTCTATAAGAGAATTATTAAACGGCCTGAGTGCATTATACGGGATAGCGCTTAGTTAGTTATTCCGCTTATTCAATAAAAGCTCTAAAATTTTATCAAGCAAAGGAAAATTATAATTATGAAGGTATAAGCTTACGAAATTATTTATTGCTGATAAGAACATGATTTTTTTTTATAAAATCAATATGTAGATTATCTTAATATATTAAATAAAAACTTCCTAAAGAATAATCATTATTATAATATTGTTTTGATCAACGTGTTGACCAAAATAGTCATTACAAAGCGTGATTATTGCGTTTATATCAGTGAATTACTTTCCATTAATTTTCAAAGTATGTATAAAGTTGAGTAAATATACGCAAACATAAACAATGGCAAATAACGATATAATAAAAAACGCTCATAAATATGAAAAAGAAAAAAAAATGTGATGTAAAGCAAGCAATAAATTGAATGTTCAATGTATAAATGAGTAATGAGATGACACTGACGTTTTTTTGTTTACTTTAAGAGGTAATTGTTACGAAACTGGACACCGTGAGCGTATCGTGGGAAAATAATGATTACCCATGTACTTATTGTCTTTGTAGTTAACCGTTTACGGGCATCAGATGACACGGTCATGCTCTTATAAATAAGATATAGGTTTTCAACGTGTTCATTTGGATCAACTCAATTAACTTTTAATAATAAAACGATTTACGGTAGTAAATTTTAATATTTTGTTATTTAACAATAAATTACGAATAATAAAACATAAATCATAAACTATAAATACTACGTAAATCTATAATCGTAAAACGTTAGTAGTACCGTAAAGTGTCAGCCAATTGAATAACTCAGAAAACCATTGCTAGGCAATTTAATCTTAATTAATTAGTATTTTATACGTTATTGAAGTAGATAAAATAATTATAAGTAGGTACTTGTAGCTATCGATAAAATAGGTGCATTTTTGTAATCGATAACCAGATGGTTACAATTTAAACATTTTATAATTTATATAACTGATAATTCTAGTAAAAAATCTGATACCAAAATAAAATCCAATATGAACTAATATCGAATAGCACAACGGCACCGCGAAGGTGTATAGACGATTCGTTCCGTGTTTTTTGCTCGATAAGTTTTGTACAATTATGAAGAGAAACCTCACATTTATTAGCCATATGTCGATTCGTTGGTGTAATTTCAACAAAAACCTGTTTTCTGTAGAAAATTAGCGTATAGCCATTGTAAGCAGAAATTGCATAAACGTTGCACACCGCATGTGGTGAATTAAATAGGAGCAGGGGAACCTGTTTCTGCTTATAACATAACCGAGCTAAACTACAACGAGGTACAAACGGCACGCCTGTCGACATAATTTAGAACGATAGCGCTAAATGTAGTTTTGTTATGCGCATACAAGACTTTAACATACATAACATATTGTCGTTTCGAGGACGGCGCGATAAATGAGCACAAACGAGCGAAAGCCACTTAGACCAAATTTACACTTAGTGGGAGACCGCGGGTGCACTTCGTCCGTCGAGAGCGGAGTTGTTCGGTCCGACAGCCGCCGAGCCGTCAGCTGCTCGCGACATAATACACACACCACATCACTAGCTATACAATAAAAAAATACTTTCCAATTACCTTATTCACTTCATTAACATAAATACGTAGCATACATTTTTATTTACTGAAAAAGAATATCAACATTCGTTTAAAATGGCTCTTATCCCCACATTTAAAATATTAGAACCAAGGATTCATTCAATAGGTCAACGCACTTCCGAGACATCTGAAGCGATTACATAGCAAGTTCTTAATGGGAATAAATAGTATTTTTTTACGGACAAAAAACTTAAATTTTAAATTTATATTAATATAAAGCCAAGGTTACCTTTTGCTTCAAAAATATTATTGTAAGCATTACAAATTATATACTACATAAATATACTACATAAACGAATATTATTAAATATGTTTACTAAAACAATGAGGGAGATAATCACGTGAAAATGTTAAATATTTATTTGTATAATGCTAAATACTTATTACATTGTGCACTTTTCCACTCCTGAAATAAGGAGAGTTAATGTCGATTTGTGTCTATTGTCTAAAGTTTGTGCAGTCACATCATACCAATTATGTATTTACTTTAAAAGACATACCTCAAGATCTTCGTAGGTGCGAAATGCCATTATGGCGAAACCATCAATGATGTCCTCCTCTCCGAGGGGCTCCCTCGACTTCTTTCTCCTGGCCGGAGGACGAGGTGGCTTTTCTCTCGCCGGAGACTCGTCCTCGCCGCTGTCCCCATCCTTAACTTTACTCTCTCGCTGTGCTTGCATGCGCTGTGCCCGCTCCCTTCGCCTGTTTCTCTGATTGCGCTGCTTCACTTCGTTTTCCATCGTTCGCACATTATTCGAAACACTCGACCACCGTGCTTCACTACACTAAAGTCCGCACTGCACTTTTAACACACATGGTTAACCTTTGTTTCTATGTCGAACAAATCGACAAATTACAAATCTTGCACTCAGAAAAAGACACTAGCCGTTTCCAATGGCGGATCGTACACCGTTGCCGCATTGCAAGTAAAATGGCCGCGTAGCACTCGACAGGCTGTCTTCTTTCACTTTTACGTAAACGGAGGCATTATTGCACTTACACTAAGATATATTACAATATATATTAACAAGAAATAAGACAATCAAATGTTAATTTAGTTTTATACATTATTCTCTGTGTTCAGAATCAGTCAATAGTCAATACAATGAAAGGTGTTGCACGACGCTAACGCTGCGTTGCGGTCGCGATGGTAAACTAAATCAGTGCTGCCAACTTAAAAACATGTACATTCCGCGATATCGGGCGTCATTGGCAATGTGGCGCTCGGATTTACTCTTCATTCTTGTTGTTCGCTCTCTTTCTTCACAGTAAAACATAGGCCGTCTTGGTGACCTATTTTTGTTCTGAAGTGCTTCAGATATTTTTTTAGGTAATATTTAACAAGTTTTATCATACTAAATATTATATATTAAATATTAATAAAATAAATTTAATATTTTTTTAAGGATCATGTTTAAAAAAAGTATAATAATTGTTTGTGTCATTAGTTTTCTTAAAGTGAACATAGAGGGCACCACTGTAAGTATAGTAAAAAGTGACATTCATTGTTTGAAATAGCTAATCATATGAAGTTGGTACGTGTTTTATGTCTTGACGTTTCGTATTACAGTTGCGTTCAATTAAAAAAATGCATAATGTCAATTTTATAAATGTGTTCAAGTTTATTAGTATAAATTTATTATTAAAATAGTTTTGTTCTGATCACATATTGTTTTGATGACTGAAATTCATATAAATTAAACTGTTTGAAAAAAAAGTCAATTTAATTTTAATATTTTAAATAAAAATAAAAAAAATATCTATTGTGGCGCAGTGAGACAGACGGATAGTCACTGTCTACTTGTAAAAGAGATGGTTGTGGGTTTGATACCCACTCAAGGGAACGATTATATTAATATTTTCATTTCTTCGCTCTGGTGTCTAAAACAAGCACGGCGTTGAGTTATGCCACTCAACACGCAATGTGCACGCTTCATGTCGGGTGGAAAGTGGAGGACGGGGTATTATGACACTACGTCCTCTCTGACTACACTGCTATGCGTGAAATAGCGTGATGCTGTTTCTTTGCTTATATTTTATACTAATACTATTCATATATAATTATGAAAATACTTTTTCATCTTCAGTTGTTTGTTAATAAAGTATTAAGATAAAACCTTGAATTAAGATTTCTAGAATTTCTAATTGAGATCTCCATATAAACCCTATATCCATAAGTGTACGTTATAAGTATGAGTTAAATTATTAGCTATTTAATAGTTATTTAGCCAGCGTTCCTGTAATGAATGAGTAATGTTTTCAGAAACTTCTGAACTTAGTATAATGAATCAAACGGATGAGAAAATGTTATTTTTATTTATAAGTTAATTTAAAAAACTATTAATAGATAAACTATCACATTAGAATTAAGAAGATGAAAATAATTATTTTATAATTTTGTTAATCGTAGATACTCCTATTGATTTTTCCTTCCAACTTATCATTTTAAGCTTCTGCATTACGTAGGTACCTATATCTTAAATCATGAAGCTATCGCTTTAGCGATTAGCGAAGCGTGAATTATGTAAATTGATAGAATTTGTGTTCCTCCTTTTCATATATCAGTCGTGCTTGTGATATGATAAAGTAAACTTGTGATAAACGTGTTATTATTATTAGAATTATAGTGAGTATCAATTGATATTTAAATTAATAATTTTTACTTAACAGTAGGTACTCAACAGTTAACGTTTTTTAATATTTTTTATACGCTTACTACGCACCAATTTCTATAAAACATTTAGAACGTTTTTGTTCCGGTTTATATTTTTTGTTATGTTCCCCGGCTACCTACACTAGGGGCACTAAAATGAGTAAATTGATTCGAGCGCTTATTTTGTTTTTATGCAAGTCTTCAATATTAACCTCCCCTAGCGTATAGAGAAATTGGTTTACAGGGGTTCGCGTGAATTGATTTTTAAGTACAAATTAACATATTCATTGCTGAGAAATTGACATGTTTTAATGTTTCTTTTTAAAGCCACTTATGTTTTTTATCAAAATACACATTTATAAAAACTTTCATCGTTTCTTTTGAAAATTTTGAGATTTATTCGTTATTCAACTTCCCAAGTTGTGCTTTTTCTTATTAATAAAAGCTTTCTACAGCAGCGTTACGGGAAGTCAAGTTTAATTTTTATTGTCGTGTGCTATTAAGACAACTCAACTTTTATGATCGTCTTCATAGTTTTAATTTCTCTTTATTTGGATTGTTAAGTGTTTTTATACTCACTTCACTTTAAATATGGAAAATAAAAATGCTATTATTTCCAAAGATCAATAGTTCATGGTTCTGTCGTTCGTGTCCTGACTTCAGGTCTTCTCCGTCTCGTCTGATATATGGAAAAGCATATAGCTGAAAAATATTGAAAAATTAATAAAATATGATTTGTTTATCTCGTACTTGAAGTAAATATTACTGATTAACCTTTTAAACAAATCAAAAATTAATATAACAAATATGAATAATAATGGATACATTATATTGATTGATAGGTTTATAAATATGCAAATAAAAGGGGTAAATAGAGCAATCATAGCCGCCAGCTTATTTGGTGTGCTGGTGTCAACGTACGCACTCTATGTAGAGATGGCAGCGGAAGCAAATCCCGGATATAAAGCTATGTGTGACTTATCAGAATATGCAAGTTGTTCGAAAGTTTTGACATCCAAGTAAGTAACATGCTAAACTTTACCTATATATAAATTTCTTCTGTTACTCTATCCGAATGACTGAGGGACAACTCTCAAAGTCAAGACGCCGAGAGAGAGTACTGGCCGTAGAAAGCTTTAATTTAACATGTAGTAGGTCCCCTGAGGCTCAACCTGAGCAGTGAGTGAACATTTCTCGATATAGCTAAAAACGTATATATACTAATTAGGTATATGTTCTGTTTTGTATTATGGCTTATTAAATATCGAAAATAAATGTTTTGGCATTTGGCATGTGGCAATGAAAAATATAGAACACCAAAAATATCCATTTTATGTACGAAACACTACTGCGTACTTCTGTATTTTTTTTTAAAGTAAAACCCCAAACACATTAAACAAATACAAACAATGAGTTAAACCATGTTTTTAATCAATCTTTTATGTTGCAGGTACGCAAAGGGATTAGGTCTCGCTGCATCGGATTCCCCGTTAAAACTCCCGAATTGTGTAAACGGGATTATCTTTTATTGTATTATAATATTTTTGAGTAAGTATTTTTTATCGGTTTTCAATGCCTTTATTTACTCGTATACATGAAAAGCGGACAAAAAAAGGTGGTTGGATGTTTTTCAAGTTTCATATAATATGAATTTGTTATTGAACATTGTACCTATCGTTTGCTTAGTGACTATTCGATTTTTTCTTTTAAAATACATATATCTAAAAATTCTTAATGTTAAAATTTTGCATTAATGTAAAATATATTTACTTCCTCACTATTATACTTCTGTCCTCATAAAATAAATTATCTTTGTCAAATATTATTAATAAGTTACATAGGAAATAATTTCCAAAACAAAATACATTTGCTATTTTCATGTTTATTACTAAACGAGCGATATATTTTCATGTATTAACTTTGGGTAATCCGCGAAAATATATAGTTTGTTATCGGTGTGTTTAGACACCCCAAGCTTCACACTTTTCCTTGTATGGCAGGGTAAGCAGAGATAACCTAGAGCTAAGTCACTTAAGTCTCTATTTTCCGGCCGTATTCAGATTCACATACAGTAGCGAATCTCAGCGCCTAGCAATAATACCTGTACGTTGTCAAAACCCAACCGGCAAACAAGCTCCTAAATATTTACTCTTTCAAGCACACTTAACATTTTAATTGGTACATAAATGAATTTAAATTTTATCACTTACGAGATAGTTACTCTATTAGTTGCCTTTCTTAATTACATGTTATTCACGTGAATAATATAACAAGTGATAGTAGCTCTAAAAACTTTTACCTTATAGAAGTCATGTATTATTTATAACATGTTCAAGACTCGTAATGTAACTTTTACGATACCAATAATTGCCGTTGCATTCAATCCACCATTAAAGCTATTACTCCATGTTATTGGAGTTAAATTTACACTTTGATAGTTCAGCTCTAAGTCTATTGGTATTTTGAAAAAGATATTTTTTTTTAGAAAGTGTATAAAAAATTGAACTCTGCCTTTTTTAACGCAGCATTTCCTAAGTGTGTGAATAACTGTTTGTAAAATTTATAACTATTTGTATTTTTCTTATCTTTGCTTTGTAAACATAAAGAAAAACGATATAATCTGTTAACAAAATGTTAATAGACTGTAACGCAGATGACACAGCCTAATTTATCGTTTTATAGAAAAGAAAATAAAGAAGTAATCTTTAAAAACGTCTATCCACGTAATCTATTACGGAATGTACTAACTAAGCATTCAACAAAACATCACGTATACATCGACTCAGTAAAATTAATTTGCTAAAATTAATTAATTGAGTCACGCGCGTGTTAAGTGTTTTTTAAAACAGTGTCCGTACAATTGAATACTAACAATCTGCGTTTGCAAACAAAAACCACCCCCGAAACCCATACTTAAATATACAACATCCAGGAATCCAAACCAATACTACTTGGCCTTGCAGTAACACCAAAGATCGCATCTACCTGGCCTTGCAGTAACACCAAAGATCGCAACGCATAAAGGTAAAGTGGTTACTAGTGTATCACAATTGCATAATCCATCACCATCAGGATATCCCATCAAGGTCGTCAAAATCCGTCCACCAAACACGGATATTTACAAATTATTGCACGGCGATCGCGCAATAACATACAACTAGTAAACAACCCACTGACCTAGATAATTACATTACGCAGCGACAAACAATAAGTACGAAATAATACACCAAGGTCAAAGTATCGACGTCACAGCCTATTAGTGAAAACTCTTTTGAGCCTATTTCAAGAAAAGACAACTACAAGAGAGTCACTCCGTTTAATTCCCAAAGCATTGACGTCATTGGAATCGCCTAAACGGTTTCAGCTCGGCGTTTCTTAGGACTGAAATAGAAACGCAGCACATCAGCAGAACGCAAAAGGTTTTCAGGTTTTTAAGGACAGGACACAAAAATAGTTGAAACACTACACTCTACCAGCGCACAGAGTACTCGGTTGGTGTACTGAATCTAATACTAAAGGAATAAGAACAAAAGATGTCGAAAAAAGCTGGCTTCAACAAAGCTACCGCCGTCGACGAAAAAACAGTGACGGCTAAAACATCAAGATCTCTAAGGGAAGTTGTAATGAGGCGTAAAATCACCACCAGCAAGGGAGCTGAGTCTCTCAAGCTACCGGGTGAATCCCGAAGGGCGGAAACCAAAAGAGAAACTTCGCCACCTCAGCCTCCAGCAGAACTTCCCTCAGAAGTACAGGAAGAGAAGAGTACCACAATTTCACCAGAAGCGCTACAGAGAGTAACCGACTGGCGCACACAAAACTCAATAGACAATGTTTACCAACAAGATGCCGACACCGACGATGATACAAGACTATCGGTGTCGGCAGCATCAGATGCCACAAACGAACGCCGAAGTAGCCTTCTACCGATGTCTACAAGGAAGTCAGGCGTGGAGATGGACTTGACAACAAGGCAGGCCAACGAGATGCTCCAGGTAGGAAAGGAGGCGCTCGAGGCAGCTCAAAACATGAAGAAGGAATACAAACAGACGGCCACTGACAGCCTGCAGTCCCTCTACGAAACGATCCTAGCACTGTCAGATTCCAGAGCCAGGCATAAGTGCAACCTAGAAGCCGAGCGAGTAAAGCACGCTCGAGAGCTTATTCATATTGAAAGGGCACACAACAAAATGGTGGCGACTCTAACAGATAAACTAAATGGAAAGCTCGCAGAAACAAGCGAGAATGTAACAACTACCCTAACAGAAACAAAGGCCGTGAGGGCGTGGTTAGGGTACGAAATGCTAGAGCCCCACCGACAAATCAAGAATATTGATGCCACATTGGCACGAATGAGTGTGGGAATGGACAGGCTCCTCAATCATTCAACAAATAAAGAAAACAACAAAGAACACCTCGCCTTATTGACAGAGCACAGAGAACTCAAAAAAACCGTGTGTTCTCTGTCAAACCAAATTGATGAGCTCCGTAGAGAAAACCACAAACTCCAGGAACAACTGGAGCAGGTCTTAGACACAAGCGGCAGGGCGCTTAGGCACCTTGAAAAGCCTGCACCCCCACCGCCAGCTCAGGAAACCCCAAAGGAGCTCATGGAAATAAAGAAGATGTTGAGTTCGATAAGCGAGAGACCACAGCCACAACAACAGCAAACCTCCGCAATAGGGGGAAATGAACTCAAAGAGAGCCTCCTTCCCATTTCAGGGTCGCTCGACTCAGTAACAAGTGAACTAAAATTAATAAAGAAAAAGCTGGAAAAACCAAATATCCCACTAAAATCAATCCAGGAGGAACTGGACGTAGCAGAGGGAAAAAGGCCCGGCCCGCCTACTATATCTAAGAAAAATATGACGATTACGTATGCTAAGGTCGCTGCTATCCCCCCACCAAAACCACTACCAAGGCCTAACCATACACTTATCGTAACGTCGACTGATCCAAATCACACAGGAGATACAATCATCAAAAGGATCGTCGCGGCAATTGACGCTAAAAAAACTGGGGCAAAGGTGGATCGGGTCCGAAAAGCACGAAACCAGAAAGTCGTGCTCAGCTGCCATACCAAGGAAGATCTAAGATTGGTGCAAGACAAAGTGAGGTCGCAGAAAGGCCTCAAGGCTGAAATCGCTAGAGTAGCCAATCCACTCATAATCATCAAAGATGTCCTTGCCTACCATACAGACGCCGAGATCATCGAGCACATTCTGGCGCAAAACAAACACGTCCTAAAAGATCTAGGGATGGACGCCAAACTTCGCGTACGATATAGAAAGAAAGCTAGAAACCCCTTAGAATGCCATCCGGTGATAGAGCTACCTCCTACCGCTCATAAGGCGGCAATAGAAGCCGGATACCTCTACATAGGCTTGCAACGAAGACCAGTTGCAGATCAATCACCGCTGATGCAATGTATAAAGTGTTTAGGCTTCGGGCACAATAGGATACATTGCCAAGAAAAAGAGCACCTCTGCAGTCACTGCGGAGACCCTCACAAGTGGGAAGAGTGCAAAAATAGGAAAGCAGGTAAGCCACCAGCCTGCATAAACTGCTTCGAGAGCGGCAGGAAAGACAAAGAAATCGACCATAACGCATTCAGTGCCGAATGTCATGAACGGCACAAATGGGACGCCATAGCACGATCTAAGATAGCATACTGCTAAGGGCGCCTTAGCAGAAGAAAATAGCACGTTGAGGCATATTAACATCATCCAGGCAAACCTCCATAGGTCGAAGCTAGCCACAACCGAGTTACTTCACGCGCCAAACGAGCGAAACATCGAGATAGCTCTAGTGCAAGAACCATACGTGGGAAGCACAGGAGAACTTAAGCAACACCCAGGCACCCAAGTCGTTCAGTGCACCCTAAACCGCACCAAACCGGTAAAGGCTGCTATTATTATTTTTGGAAACAGGCTGGAGGTCATACATGACCCCCAGCTTGTAACTGAAACAGAAGCAGCCGTCTTACTGAAAGGAAGCAACCTACAGATCGGACTGATATCTGTATATTTGGAGGGAGACCAGGAAATTATGCCATACCTGACTAGGATCAAAAACTCTTATGAAAAGCTCACAGAGAGGACTAGCAAGATAATTGTTGCTGGGGACGTCAATGCCTGGAGTCCCTGGTGGGGAAGTACTACCGAGGATTTGAGAGGCAAGATGTACAGCGCGTTCCTTGACGAACTTAATCTACATATTTTAAACACTGGAAATACTCCAACCTTTGAGACAGTCAGGGGAGGAATAACATGCACGAGTTTTATAGATGTGACTGCATGTAGCCATCCTCTCATAGGAAGCATCGATGAGTGGACCGTAAACAGAAACATTACCACGTCAGACCACAATGCTATAACCTTCGAGTTACAGTTGGAACGGGCACCCACCATTTTGAAGCCCGTCACTACGCGAAAGTACAACACCAAAAAGGTTAAGTGGGAAAAGTTTTGTCCACTCTTTACGAGGTTCCTAGAGGACACTCATATCACCCCTGAGAAGATAAAGGACATAGAAGCTTCTGAGGAACTTGAAAGCATCGTGAACATCTATACGGCAACTATACACAAAACTTGTGACGACATCATCCCAAGGATTGGAATAGGAAATCAGGATCCATTACCACCCTGGTGGTCCGAATCTCTCGAACAAACCAAAAGAAAGGTGCTACGATACAAGAGGAGGATAAGAAACGCAGCTCCCAATAGAAGACAGCATGTGATAGACGAGTACCTTAAAGTAAAAGAGGAGTATATGGCAGAGGCAGACAAAGCTCAGACGGAGAGTTGGAGGGAGTTCTGTACAAATCAAACCAAAGAGAGCATGTGGGACAAGGTTTACAGAGTGCTTAGGCAGACCAACCACCGGCAGAAAGACACGCTTCTTAGATGTCCGACTTCAGGCTGCACTCTAACTCCACAGGGCTCCGCAGACCTTCTTGCTCATACTTTTTATCCCGATGACTCTGAGGCGACAGATCACCCCTGCCACCAACGGACTCGTAACTGGGCCCTTAACTTCAGCCCCGATGAGCATCTATTGGAGGACGATCCACCATTCACCAACACCGAACTAGAAACCGTGCTGCAGGCACTAAATCCTAGGAAGGCACCTGGCCCTGATGGTTTAACCGCTGATATCTGTAGCGCAGCCATTCGCAGCTCGCGGGAGACCTTCTTGGCGATAGCAAACAAATGCCTATCGCTGAATCACTTCCCGAGGGAGTGGAAGGTGGCCCACGTGGTTATCATTCGAAAACCAGGAAAGGAGGACTACACCCATCCCAAGTCCTACCGACCGATCGGCCTTCTCTCAGTGTTGGGAAAGATTGTGGAAAAGCTCCTGGTCGGCCGTCTTCAGTGGCATTTACTCCCCAAACTTAACAAGATGCAATACGGTTTTATACCGCAACGCAGCACAGAAGACGCACTGTGCGACCTCATCGATCACGTCCAAACTAAGATTTCAGAAAAGATGTCAGTACTGGTGGTCTCCTTGGATATCGAAGGAGCTTTTGACAACGCATGGTGGCCGGCACTTAAATTACAACTTGCTAACAAGAAGTGCCCCAGAAATCTCTTCAAACTAGTTGGAAACTACCTAAATGACCGCAAGATCATGGTCAATTATGCGAGACAGATTTCAGTGAAAGGAACGACAAAAGGTTGTATTCAAGGCTCTATTGGCGGACCAACCTTCTGGAACATCATTCTGGACTCGCTCTTACACCAGCTAAATGAAGAGAGAGTATACTGCCAAGCGTTTGCAGACGACGTAGTACTCGTCTTCGCAAATCAGAAAATTGACAATTTACAAATTGACGCCAATAAGATTCTAACATCTGTAATGCTGTGGGGAAACCAAAACAAACTCAGCTTCGCACCGCACAAGACCAATGCAATGCTAATAACCAAGAAGCTGAAATACGTTCCCCCGGTCCTTCATATGGGAGGCATAAAAATCAATTTGGTCCAAGAAATCAAGATTCTAGGGGTAATAATCGATAGAAACTTGACTTTCAAATCACATGTCATGGCACAATGCAGAAAAGCCGCTAACATCTACAAGCAGCTGGCTTGTGCCGCAAAAGTCTCCTGGGGACTGAATTCGGATATTATCAAGACCATATACGTTGCGGTAATAGAACCTATTATGACCTACGGAGCGAGCGCCTGGTATCCAGCAACAAAGCTACTTATGATTCAAAAACTACTAAACATGCTACAGAGAGGCTTTGCACAAAAGATCTGTAGATCTTACCGCACAGTATCACTCACCTCGGCCCTCCTCCTGTCGGGCCTGCTCCCTCTCGACATCAGAATACAAGAGGCGGCTCTTATTCATCGTACAAAAAGAGGCTTAATTACAAGCTACCTACCTCTAAACACCTGCTTGGAGGTAAAAAGTGATCCAACCACCCTACCACACCCAGCCCTATCAGAAGCCATTGATTACGAACTCCTAGAGGATTCCGGCCCAAATCCCTTGAGCATCCACCAGAGTTCCAGTCCCAAGATCTACACAGACGGCAGCAAGATTGACGAGAAAGTGTGAGCTACCCTGACGTGGTGGGAAAAAGTGGAGGAAAAGAGAAATTTGATCTTTACACTTCATCCTGCGTGTACTTGTATTCCAAGCAGAACTGTATGCTATTTACAGAGCTACCCAAGAGATCGTTAACACCAACGATCCACTAGTAACTATCTTAAGTGATTCAAGATCTTCACTCGATCTTCTAAAAGCCCCAAGATCCACAAACCCCTTAGCACGTGCTATACAGCAAAGTATTCAGTACATAAGAGAACAGGGGAGGGAAGTCAAACTAGTATGGCTTAGAGCTCATGTAGGAACGGCTGGAAATGAGAGAGCAGATGAGCTCGGTAAAAGCGCGGCAGCATCCACAAAGCCCTATGATTATGCCAAGACACCACTGGCTCACGTCAAGGCAAAGATTCGGGAGGAATCCGTCCAAAGATGGCAGGATAGGTACACTACCTCCAGCACAGGGTCAACCACCAAAGAATTCTTTCCAAATGTCACCACTGCATTTCACATCACCAGGAATACCAGGTTGAGCCCTATCCAAGTGCAAATCTTCACCGGACATGAAGGAATAGCTAGCTATCTATACCAATATAAACTCAAGGACGCCCCGCACTGTGAGTGCGACCCCCGACGCCGAGGAAACCGTTTGGCACATAATTCTAGACTGCCCACGGTTTTCCTTAGCTCGTCTTAATCTGGAAACCATCATAAACACGAAACTTGAAAGGTCAGGTTTAGAAACCTTAATAACAGACGATCAGACACGTCCAGTCTTCCTTGAATACCTCGAAGATATATTCCAAGCTGCAATGATAAGAAATGGCAGCAAAATAGCAACTAAGAGGATAACCCAGAAAGAAAAGCACCCCACACCCAAGATCACATCACCACAGAAAGATCAAGACCAGAAATGATAGCAACTCTACAATCGAACATCCAACGCTTCCTGCAACATGGACATCCCGGTCTTCCAGGGCTAAGACTTCGACCTGTAGCCCTGTTCATGGACGAAGATAAAGAAAAGCTGGGATTGAGCTTCTGTTTCGTAGGTCCGAAAAAATGGGTCTACGTCTCACCTGGCCTAGCTGCCCTCACTAGACGCAGTACCAACAAGGCCGCAATGAGAAGATCGGAATACGACAGCATGCCCATCACCAGACCAGGGGACATGGAGTGTCGGATTGTGCGCACTAAAAACAAGACCATAGCACTATTCGACGAACTAGGAGGAGTGTCCTCATTCACCAAAGTATGCAAGGTGCTTGAACATCTGAGCACCCAAAACGCCAGAACTACTGATCCAAAACGCTAAGCGTGGATGCAATGAGTATTGGATTCGAAAGAGGAACCATCATAGATCTGCTGGGAAGTATCCAAGCTTCAGCCAGACACAGTGAAATAGTGTACGAAGATAGGGGACAGGACATGGCCTTCTTGAGAGGAAGAAAAATAACAGGAGGAGCTCCAGGGGCTTCAAACAAAAATAAAAGCGGTGCAAAACGCCTAGAAGAGAAATTGGCCTCAGAAGACAACCTACGCAAGAATTTAAATCCACCTAAGGAACCAAAAGAAACCTCAATTTTACCCCTCAGCCTGCTTAAACCTTTACAGAAGCTGATAAGAAAGGATAGACCTACCAGAGCTGACAAAGGAGAAGTCACTACACCCGACCTACCTCCAGCCAGTGATGCAAAACACCACATGGGAAACGCCTGGCAAGAATACATGGCGATTTTAAGGGAGATCATAAAAGTCAACTTAGCAATCTGCGAGAAGATTCACAATACCTATGAGCTCGGAAATGAAGGCCTACTCGGAGTGCTTCTCGAGGAAGAGAAAGCCGCCATATTTAACAACAATACATCACAATACCTGCGGGGGAAACCACCTAAATCCCCCCACATGGCGGCCTACAGCAAGTCACAGGGCTTCGTTTTCAAGCAAAATCAGCCAAAGGCAGAACCGGGCCCACCCACATACAAAACATCTAAAGACGACCCTATATTAGTGGTAGCCCGATGCACGGAGGTCGCGCTGGAGCATAAAATACTTCATATGGCACAAGCTATTGTAGATTCCAGCAGACCAAGAAACTTTTGGGAGGATTGGGACGCACCGGATATTCACTGGATCAATGGCGTCCCTGGCTGCGGGAAATCCACCTGGGTGATAAGGAACTTCAGTCCCGACAGTGACGTTATCGCAACTACGACAACTGAGGCGGCCGCGGACCTCAGGAACAAAATTACTTTTAGTTGTGAAAACGATGCAAAAAACAAAGTGCGGACTATCGCCTCAATTTTAGTAAACGAGTTCCAAGATAGGCCTAGAAGACTAATAGTAGATAAGGCCTTGATTAACCATTTAGGGGCGATCGTAATGGCGGCCAAACTAGCAGGAGCCAGCACGCTAACACTGATCGGGGACAATAACCAATTACCATATATAGATAGACTAAATCTATTTAAGATGAATTATGTCGGCCCAAACCTCGTGGCGTCCATCTGCCAAGAGCTCTCAAGAACATACAGGTGCCCACTGGACGTTACCTACGCTCTAAACGGGGTTTACGACGGAATTTTCTCAGCCCTGTCGACGACTCGCTCCCTGAGAAGAAGGAGATATACGGGTGCATCCATCATTGCAGACTCCCCAAATACACTATACCTAGTCCATACACAAGCAGAAAAGGCAGACTTGCTGCACAAGGGGTATGGAAGGGGAGATAACTCACGCACTCTTACAATCAACGAATCTCAGGGACTAACATACGAGTCTGTAGTCATCATTCAGACAAAGACCACCAAGTGTGCCCTACACGACAGCGTGTCACATGCTGTCGTTGCCATCACTAGACACACAGTCAAATGTACGTACTACACCGACGCCGATGAAGACGCAATCGGTAGGTTTATACGACGGGCTAACGAGACTGCCACAGCCGACATAATCGTATACAACATAAAAATAGCCATCTCGTACAGAGACAGCGAGGCTATCACCAAACTCGCAACCAAGTTAAAAGATTCATGTGGCTGACCGAGTAAAAAAGTAAATAAGAAAACAAAATAAGGAAAAGGAATACAATCATCAATTAAGAACAACAAAGGCACGGAGCTGTGTCCGTGGAGAACGAAAACTCATTAAAAAAAAAAAAAAAAAAAAAAAAAAAAAAAAAAAAAAAAAAAAAAAAAAAAAAATCTATTACGGAATGTCAGGGTTCTTATACCTGTTAAACAGATAGCGTACCGTGCAATTCGCACATCATCGCCGATCGTGCTCGTGACTCCGGGAAATATTGCGAAAGTGGCGTAAGCTGCTCGCTCCACGGTTATTTGGTAGCTCACGAGTTGAATTACTATTACCGTAATAACCTAGCGCTTGCCAATACCTGTGGGAGAGTGTTTCGTTTTACATCACGGGAAATGTTTGGATTTGTATTCTTTTATGAGATGACAGAGATTCTTTTTGCGTAGATACGTGGTGTGTTCAATATGTATATGGCAGTCAATTTATTTCTTGGCTTACCAATTCGTAATACGTATTAGAATACAAAAATAGGGGAAAAAAGTATTATTTTATTATTTACTTTTTTAGAAAGCATATTAGGTACAACAATTATTATAAAAATAATAATTGAATAATTTATTATATTTTAGTAATATCTTAAACCATATATTCTTAACTGCAAAAGATAATAAATAAATTATTTAAAAAAAGGGTAATGTCATTCTTTAGCCGCGTCAGGACGCGGGCACAAAATAAAAGTAAAAAAGCACATACTTATAAGCTTCCTGCACTCCGCATTTTTAGTATTCCGCAATTGAGTTATTGCATCCGTATTGTAGCAAGTTTCTAGATATTTTCCAATAACTGGCTACTTTAAAATTATTATTGAAAATGGGAGACCTATTTGTTACAGAACCTACCGTTACATATCCAGATGATAAATACTTTTTTTAATTGAACGGAATGCCTACTATTCATGTAACGTCATAGATTAGCTAGGTTTAGTAGGCGTTGTAGGTCAGGTAGTACACAAAATGAGTACACAAAAAAGATTCTTCTTAAGTCTTGTATTTTTTTTATACATGAACACTTAAGTTCGTTTAGCTATTGTAATTTTACATTTGACCCAAATATGTAATTTTATTTGCAATAAGTCGAACAACAATAAGTATGTATTTGTAAGCTTGTTAAATTTTGTAATCGAAAATACGTAAAACATGACATTTAAATTCAAACAATTATTCAAACGAGTAAACATTTTCTTAAGATAACGTTGTGTTCATACATCTTAATCACAAGCTACATAGTCTCTAGCCGAATAAATTATATGATTATAAAATGTTTAATTTACAATTTAATATTGCGTAATCACGATCACGGAGCGGCGTTATCTAGTTATGTTAATATAAATTGTCAATTAATGCAGTTTGCATTTATACCGGGCCCGAAAGACCACGGCACGATTTTAAACCAATAAAACGTACACTATTTGAATATATTATGTGGAGTTTGCGTGAGCATTTATTGCTCCGCTAAATTGTTAATACCACGAAACATGGTCGTAAATGGTTGGATTATTTTGTATAGCCGCCCATTGTATTTCAGTTTGTCGGTAATCGAACGACTGCCGCTTTATTCGATAGTATTGTTTGCTTTGCTTCCCAATTACCTGATATTATGATAACCCCAATAAGTGTTTATAGTTATAGGTAGGTATACCTTTTGAGCTGATCGCTCTTAATTTATTGAGTTATTTTTATTTGAAGTATAAATTTGTTTGTGTTTTTATATAATCTTTTAAATTAAAATTTACATGTTTTTCAAATAGTACATTGATATTCAAATAATATATAAGAGAATTTACAGAGTTATTAGATTATAGGGACATTTTATGCGACGAATAAAGTAATTATTATTAAACAATCAATAACAGATATAGTAAATGGCATAATATTCAATCTTCATACACTGTCATTTTTGTACTAAAATTTCATAAAAAAAATGTTAAAAAAGTAAAATAAGAAATCGAGCCATTACATATTATATGGCGGAACTCAAAGCCGCAATTTGTCTTAGGCGCCAAAGCGGAGAAATTAAAATAACATATAATCATTCCTACGAGTGGGAATCGAATCCACAGCCATCGCATTCACTTATACGCTGTCACACTGTGGAACCGTGAAACTGTGGAACCGTTCAACCTTTATAATAATTAAAATAATGTAATAATATGTAATTCATTTTTTTTCAGCTACATTCGATGGAGCTTCTGTAGTGAAAGTGCAACTTGGTCTTTCGGCAATATCATTAGCAATTTGTGTGTATTTGGCATATTTATTAGCTTTCGTACTACGAGATTTCTGCGTAGTTTGTGTCTCTACATATGTCTTTAACATTCTAATAGCATACTTTTTAAATAAAAAACATAGTTTGTTACTTTCTAAGAGTAAGTAAATGTTGCTTTATAAATTGAACAAGTGACTCCATCTGTTGTCGAGTTGTAACACTGTTTTATATTCGTGAGACCTCTGTACTAAGCATTTTGAAACTAATTAGTTATTTTACTGCCCACGAGATGGGGCTAGTTAGCAAATAATATATTATGGTATGTTTTATCATTGTTACTATAACGGTTTGTATATTTGAATTTGTATAGAAATTATTGAGTGTTGCATAAATGGTATTTATAGGTATAACTTGTATGTAAAATGGTTTATTTTGGTGTTATGAGTAAATTATTACCTAAGCAATGTGTTTCTTATTTCTTTATTTATTTTATCATATTTTTAAAAGCCACACGGCCCTTAAAAAATATGACACATCATGTTGACATACATACATCTTATTAAAATGGATAATACTTCCTTTGCTTTATCAATTTGTCGAAATCAAACTCAGTACCGTACATTATGTGCAAAAACAGTGACTATTATCCCTTTAAAAGTGACACACACAGATTTCCTTGTTAAGTTTTATTGCGTCGCAAACAAGAACGTGATCGCCATATCGGTGCGTTGACGCCGACGCAGTCCTGCCGATCCTTCTTTGATTAGCGGCTTGTGACGCTTGTCTTGTGTACGCAATACCTTCAACTAAAATATATAATCCTTAATTCCAAACAATAAGGATTACATTGCCTTGACTTTAAAGTGGCTAGCTTCATAATATTCAATAGTACCTTTAACATTTCCTGGAAAAGGCAATTGACATGGTTCTATTCCTAAATTGTCGTAGGAAACCGAAGATAAAGAAGTGTTGTGTCAAAGCGTTATAAGATCTTAGATAACCCACTTTTCAAAACTAGTTATTTTCTTAATAATGTCCTGAGAACTTATAAAAGTTATTGGAGCCTTTATAACAAAAGAATATTCAAACTTATTTTTTTTTTTGCTTTGGATAATTTGATGCACAATCAACGAACGAAGATACCCATAAGTAAAAAGTTACACGAAGGAAAAAAGCTTATTAATTTTTATTATATGTGAACTTCGCATTGAAATAATCCAATAATCAAGACATGTTTCTACGCAATTAATTAATTAAATTTAACATAATAGGTTTTCATTTCAACCATTAAAAGGTTAAACACAACATCGTAATTAGACGCTAGTAATGATGTTAGGATATATTTTAAAGGTATATCGATATTTTCGATATATCGTATATTACTTTGCTTGTATTAAAATATTCTTAAAGTCTTATTTACAGATTTTTTATTTTTAAAGTCTTATATAGGCTCAGGTTCAGGTTCAATTTAGTAAAACTTTAACTACATACACAAAACGGATGAGAGATCATATTTTTTAGTACAATAGTGCTTACCTCACAAAGAGTAACGTAGTTTAGTAAGTAGAGTAACAAAATACAAAGTATTCTGTTATACCGAATGCTGATTTTTAATATTTTTTAAAATATCGATAAATATCGTGCATTCCTAGACGCTAATACGCGGTATCACGTAAAATTACGATGAGAATATTTTTCACAACGCGTATCACTTTCGGCCATAAACTTAAACTTGACGTGTGGGAGAAACAAACAATGTGGCTTGTTTAAAGAATTTGTAGTAACTATTCAAAAATAGATAAAATCAAGATGAATACACTGAATTTAGACTTTACAAGAATATGTAACAAATAAAGAGGTTATAAAATATAAGTTCGTTTTATTTCTTCGCTTCGGCACCTAACACAAAGCGCGGCGTTAAGTTCCGCCGCATAGCACGCAATGATAAATACATTTTTGGGCGGGAATTGAACGAAGAGCCTTGACTCTAGGTTCACTCTGACTTCTCTGCTTATGCGGGAAAAGGCATGAAGCTGCTTTTGTTTATTTCTATACCATGACATAAATCGATATCATTCAGTAATTTCAAAGTTATTAAAGAATTAAACTTAAAAATTAATATTAATATAAAACACAGCTTTATTCTAGAAGTTTACTAATTATGCATGACATGTACCTAATACAAATAAATGAATAAATCATTAATTAACTACCTACTTCAAAGTATTTTCCAACATATGAGTTGAGTATTAACATGTCATTAATATGTAAACCAGTTTTCCGACTACAAAGATATATTGTCGGGAAAAATACATACCTATTTGAAGGAAGCTTATTAACAAATTACTAAAGAAAAAGTTAAAGTTAAACAAAATAGATATACTACATATAGTTATATTGTAAATGCTATTGGTTGTAGGTTCGATTCCCATTCAGGTGAAAAAGTCATTTGATAATATTTTCATTTCTCCTCCCTGATGCTTAAGACAAAGCACGACCTTGAGTTCTACCATTTACTTAATACACAATGTCTCTCTGCCACTCTTGGCACCATGACTATCATGCTATGCAAAAACAGTTGCATATCAATTATATATGTTTGTGTATTTATTTTATTTGGCAATCGTATTCAAGATTATTGTCTTTGCATTTCAATGTTAAACAAGCTACTAAGTAAATTAACGTGGTAAACACTTTAATGACCCATAATTAATTTTGTAGCGCAGTGTGACAGCATCTGATTGTTAAATTAATGATTGTGGGTTCAATTCCCACTTGGGGAAATGATTTTTTAAATCTTCACTCTGGTATTTTAGACAAAGCGCGACGTCGAGTTCCGTCAATCAACACGCAATGTCAGGCGGATTGTGAAGAATGGAGTATCCTTAACACAATGTTCTTTTTGACTGCTATTTTACCTGTAATTAAAATTTTGAAACATATATGCATGAAACTTTCGTTAAAATAAAGCAAAGAAAAGCAAAATAATATATTTTTTTGTTATTTTACACTAATAATGCGACATTGCATAGGACGGTGTAACCAAGCCAGCGTAGATATAAGTTGTTATTACCTATTTCTATATATCTACTTCTTAAGGTGTGGCCACTGACTTCGTTTCCGGTATCTTATTTTTTTTTGCAAATTTAATTCATTAATAATATTTTTGATATGTGAATATTACAGGTTTTAAGTGCTATAAGAGAACCTTAATTATTCGTAAATACTAAATTTTTGCAAGAATTTAAGTTGTAGCGATTAGTACTCCGTACTAGATTTTCCATTTATTTAAAGTCTTCGTGTGATAGATTTCATGGTGCTTCTTTAACTTAGCTAAATAGACCGAAACATTTAAAATATTTTAAATACTTATTCATTATAAGATAAAAAAGTTTACCCTCGAAACAGGGTTACCCTCGAAATCGAGTCATTGCTGTTTGTGGCCTGCATTGTGTTAAGTGGCGGAACTCAACGCCATACTTTGCATTATAAAATAAGACGTGTATTTGTTTCCCATTAAAGAATTAATAATGTTCATGTATATTATACACATATACATTATATTATATCTATAAAATACATATAAGTTTAAGCGAAGGTGACGACTTGACTGATCAGCGGTTAGTTATATAAGTAACTCTTCCATAAGATAGCAATAAAAATATATATGGTCAAACAAAATAAAAAATTAAGAAATTCCCTTTCACTTATACCATAAAAGAATTCATTGTAACTGATTAATAATTTTGAAATGTTATTTTATTTAGTGTTGTTTGCCACCTAATTTGCAAATCAGACCCACACAGTGCTAACTTGTTTATAAGTTTATAATGAGCGGTGTGCGTTGCCTACACCAGGAGCCTTTTATGGCCATCTACCTATTGCCTACTGCCACCAACGTCTTAACAACTTAATAAACGTAATCAAATCACAGGGTCGTTGTTTTTTACAGTCAATTAATTTGTTATTCTACTTTTGGAGCTAATCATTTTTATATTTGTAAATTTATCTTGTATGTTGAGATTGTGATCATTGCATTAAAAGGAAAAAAATATTTGGAATTTATTGCATGGGAAAATCTTTAAATCTGATATTTTATATTAACTTTTAATTTATGACGCTAAATAATATAAATGAGTAAATTTTCGTTTTTTAGACGTAATGTTTCTTGCAGCTTTACCCTTTTTTTTTTTTTAGCTCCACGCTGTATCCCGCACACAGCAGGGTAGGCAGAGGGAACCTAGTTTTAAGACGCTCCGTTCCCCATTTTCCGTTCAATTCGGAGGCATTGTGTGTTAAGTGGCGGAACTTAACGCCGCGCTTTGCCTCGACACCAGAGCGAAGAAAATGGAAATATTAAATATTACCACTCTTCGAGCGGGAATCGAACCCACAACCAGTCGTTTACAGTCACACGTTTGTACCACTGCGCCACAGTCAAGAAACAGTATCTGATAATATTTAACAGCCAAAATCAAAAGAAATTATTGAATCCTTCTGATTTTTAATCCAAAAAATAATATGATTTTCATTAGATTCGATTCGAAATAATGTAAGTGATTGGCTATATTGTACAAAAATATCTACATAGTAGGTACATTGTGCTCCTTGGAATAATTAACCTTGGAATAATTAAAAAGGGGCCAGTCGTGGCGTAGTGACTGTAAACAACTGATTGTGGGTTCGATTCCCACTCGAGGAGTGGAAATATGTAATATTTCCATTTTCTTCACTCTGGTGTCAAGGCAAAGCGCCTCGTTAAGTTCCGCCACTTAACATACAATGCCTCCAAAAATCGGCGGAAAATGCAGAACGGAGTGTCATAACACTAGGTTTCCTCTGCCTACCCTGGTGTGTGCGGGATACAGCGCGAAGCTATAAAAAATAATAAAAAAAGTCAGGGGAATTATTATAATGAAATTATTTTCATTTCTCCACTCGGGTATATAAGATTAAGCGTGGCGTTTTACACATTATGTTTCGATTTCAACCATTAAGTTCTCTCTGTCTCGCAAAACGCTAGACACGATAAAACTTGAAGATTAAAGTTCGATCAATATATTTGAACCATAAACGATGATGTAATTTTATTTCTTTTTTATATTTCATGTCTATTTATGAATAAAACTCACATATTTTTTGGTTTTACGACATTTATCTATGAACAAACTGTTATTTATGGCCACTTAGACACACCCAGTTTCTGCAAACTTCTGCTTGGGAGTAATTGAAGTGCATTATGAAATCGTCTATAATATTCATGTGGAGCGGCGCCTACGCCTCATTGCCATGCATCTGGGCCCCCGAGCGCCAGGAAGCCGGTTCTCCCACCAGCGCTGCACTTACAAATCATACAATTAATGTAATTTCAGTTTTGTTATATTATCTTAAATCTTAGTGGGTACTACTGTGAACAGTTGATATAACATTTATTTAGCAAACTTACTTAACTAGTTCAAAATATCTGAATGTAGATAGATATAGGTATAGGACATTTATATAGGTATATTGCAAATAAAAACTACCTATAGTTAGCCTATAGTTAGCCTTTGTAGCGATAACAGTGTGTTTTTTAAAACAAATTGTCTTATATTGTAAACTGCGCTATAAGTATCGACATAAAAACGTTAAATTTTAATGTGAAGAAATATCAGGACGAGAGAAACATAAGCAGTTTCAAACGTTGAAATATTAAAAAAGTGAGCAAAACACAAAACCAGAATTAGAAACCAGCAAAACGAGATTGGGGACTTAAAAAATATAAATGATGATATCATAAAAATTTCGAACACCATCACTGTATTTTCGTTAAACTTGATTACGAGTAAAATAAATACTTCGGTAATCGGTAAGGTTGCGTCCGCGCAGTTAGCGCGTTGATCCTCGAAGCCCCCACTCTAGTTCGCGCAAGTTTCTGCGCCTGTCATGTTACATTGCTCTGTCGCGATCGCGCGTCTTCGATAGATCACACACCATCGTTTTCCGATACTATCTTTCAGCTTTTCTGAATGAAAAGTCAGTGTAAAGTGCAATATATACAAGTCAGTGATAAAGTGCAGTGTTCTTATATAATAATAGAAAGAAATATATCAGTTTTTTGTAGCAAACTGAAAAAGTGTGACGTTTCAGAGGCTGAATGTTTTGTAAACAAGCGTGAGTTGTTGCGTATTTAGCGTGAAGTGTCGTTTTACTTCAAAAGGTAAATATAATATGTAAAATATTAGCATTTTAGCAATAATATTGTTTGTAAATACTGTATATTTTTATATAATCAGTATCGTTATGAAAAACGACTGATATTAAAAATAAATTTATTGAAAATTTTGTATTGAAAATAGCAATTATTGATGAAACAAATAATTATTTCATATTATTTCTTTGTGTTACATTATTTATTTATATAAAAAAACATATCATATAACACACACATACAATTATGTAGAAGATGTTTCAACTAAATGATAGATAATAAATGAATAAAAATAATAAAATACACAACAATTTAAGATATACGTATATTAATTGATAATTACTGATTTATTCTAAGCCTTGCATACGAGTAGGTATATTAATCATAGCAGAACCTAACCAATATGTTGTACTCACGGCGCACCGTGTGCAAACTAACATCCATAAAAGGTTATAGAAAAAAAATCAACTATGTCAAACATGAATCCTTTTTCAATATACTTTTTCTCCGAAATGAGTTAAAATCACCTTATCCTTAGATAAACTTAAAATCTCCTTATCCTTAGATAAAAAAAAATTATACATTTTTAGTATTTTCCGGTTCAATAAGTTGCGTTTAGATTAGAAGTGACATAACGCGATGGTACGAAGTATGCAAATACGTTGGATATATTTATACAATGACGCATGCTGCTTGAATGAAATTTCACGGTACATTTATAATTTAATTTCACATAATATGTATAGAGACATATGAATGATATAATAAAGTTTTCTGATATTCAGCAACTTTAAAAATCTTCAATAAAAGCGCTAAAGAATGAGTTTAAAGCATTGTGTTTATTATCTCACTTTTAAACATGTACATACAAAAATATCTTTGTTCAATGTGCACTTTTTTACGTACTGTGGCTTCGCCCACATATTTTCGTCCTTTTTAGAAACATATTTCTGCTTGTTAAAATAATAAGTTTTTGTTTAACCAGACTAGAGAAACGTCCATCATTAAATAAATAAATTTATAAAAAATAGATTGTACCAAGATAAATTTAATGAAAATTTAAAAAAAACCAAGATAGTTTAACCCCATAAGCATTGCTATTAGATGACTTAGTGCCATAGTAAAAGTGAAAAATGTAATTGATATGTGTAAATTTCCTTTTTAAGGTAGTATGTCGTATTAAGAAAAAACAATCTAAAAAGATGGCCATACGTCCAATGCACAAGGATAGCAGGATGTTTGCTCTAGCACTTAAAAGTAGCTTTATATACTGGCTTAAAGTAACTACGTTCTGTTTTTGTATATCAATACAACTTCTAAGAATTGCCTATGAATTCCCGCCATATTGCTTTATGGTAATGAAATTAACAAATATTATTTAAATTTAAAATATTATTCAATAGACTACTACTAGCTGAGTTTATAATAAAAAAAATAGAGAAATTCTCCTTTGTTTTTTTAAAAAATATTAAATTATACGATCTTTATTAATATTGTCTACCCAATATCAATATCAAATGGTCCAAAGGCCTATTCCACAGAATGTGAAATTTCAATCGTAAGTACAGTAATAGGGATATACATATGTTAGGCATTCTTTTTATGATTTTAATTTTCTCGTTGCGTTTTACCGATGTGTAAAGGAAGTAAATTTCAGATCGATACCTCGAATAACTTAATTACATTGACATGATCTGTCACCTACATATCAGTCACCTTTTGCTTCACCTTATATAATTAGGATATGAAAGTATTTAATAGTATTATCTGAAATTGTATTTTTATTATATAACATATTTACTAGGTAAAAATATATTACAAAATAAAAGCAAATCTTTGAGCAAATTTATTAGAACAGATATACATTTTTTTTGAATTCATCAGCCATCTGTAGGCACGTAAATTGGGCCTATTAAAGCGCACATAACTATGGAGTACACGTATAAAAGTTCAATGAGACCGTCTTGATGTAATAATAATATGATTACGAAATTGTCTTACGAATAAAGTTTAAGGTTAATCACCATAAGAAATAATAATCTTTTTTGTCTCTTAGTATCACCCATAATTTTTGGAGTAATTACTGTCGATTCTGCGGTTCTCTGTAATGATAGTTCAAGCTATAAAATAATTTTTAAGAGTAATTGTATAGAACAATTGTTTTTGTCATGGAATTATTGTACTGTTAGTAGCCGTGGGCCGCAATGAAGCTATTAATGTTTAATTTCTACATGTCTTATCTCTACATAAGTTTCTTTTGTAAGTTGTTAACATCGTGTGTATTATTTTGGAAAGTTTATTTGATTTTTAATTTATAAGCTGGATTTTTTAAAAGCTTATAAAGTCATTTTTACATTTTTGTATAAGTTGATTTTTTTTAATTAAGACATTAATTGAAAATAACGGAAGGAACCTAATAAAATAACTTCATGATTGTAATGACTCAGCAGCTACTGTGGGTTGCTATCAATTGTAATTTTTTTTCAACATAAAGCATAGCATTATGTTCTGCACTCAACACGCAATGTCTAAAATTCAACGTTAAGCTGAAAAAAACAACATTTTTAAATTTTTTATATATGACACAATTTATCCTTACGAGTACTTAAAAAAAAAAAATATGATATTATTTTAGTAAAGAAGGCTTTAAAATATTACTTACTTACTGAATATACTTAACAAACCATTTGTTATTGGCTCATAACAATTTGGTTGAGGTTATTCGCCTTATAAGGACCATAAGAATTTTGAACAGAATTCTAAATATATATTTTTTTGGCCAACTAATTGCTCGTTAACCAGAAGCTTGGAATTTTCAAAGAAGTATTTTGTTTTTATTACTTATATTAAACGTTTTTAACTTTCAATTTTGTGATTGAAATTTATGTGCATTAAAATACTTGTATAATATTTTAAAGTTACCTTGTATTTTCCAAATTAATCGATTGCCAAGGTTTCGTTTGACATGAGGTAAATCGTAGGATGATTATTATAATTGACACGTCATATGTTTAATATTAATATCATATATAGATTATCTCTCTACCTCAAATAAATAAAAAGTTTCATTTTTGTAGTAAATTAAATATTTTGTTGTTATTTATCTTAATAAAAGTTTAAAAATGATTACGAAAATGGGGCCTGTCGTGGCGCAGCGGCACGAACGTGTGACTGTAAACGACTGGTTGTGGGGTCGATTCCCACTTGAGGAGTGGAAATATTTAATATTTACTTTTCCTTCGCTCTGGTATCAGAATCAAAGCGCGACGTTAAGTTACGCCATTTAATACTCAATACTTCCGAATTCGGCGGAAAGTAGGGAACGGAGTGTTTACAATTAAATCTGAAGTTAAATCATTTTTTTCTAGTCGGATATTTTTTAAGCACTTCAAAAAACTTGAGTTTAATTAAAATCATTTTGATTCAAACTTTCAACCCCCTTTTTAAAATGTTATTTCGTGTATTTCATTGATTTCTCGCTCTTATATACAAGTTTTAAGTATTAATAAATATGCTATATAGATTGATATATATGAACATATACATGTATATGAATATATGTTCAATTAATATCCAAGAGATTCTAAACAATGTCCATACAATTCTAAGGTAAATAATAATTATTTAGCGGAAAGATAAAATGCATTGAATAACTATAGGGACCTTCTTGAGGTCATATTAGTTGACCGCATGCCAACCTTGTCTCGGTTTTTGTTATAGGTATCGCTACTCAAGCATGAGTAACTTTGAGGGTCTTTAATTAGGTGTAAAAATATTATTAGTTATTTGTAATTAGTTTACTTAACATTATTTGCTTAGAAATGGATAAAAGCCAGTCGTGACACAAGGGCACAATGTGTAACTGTAAACGCGACTGGTTGTAGGTTCGATTCCCACTCAAGGAGTGGAAATACTTAATATTTCCATTTTCTTGACTATTATGTCGAAGCAAAATGCAGCATTAAGTTCCCGCCCCTTAACACGCAATGCCTCTAAAATGGGAAACGGAGTGAATTAATACTAGGTTCCCTACCGTATTGTGTGCGGGATACAGCGCGAGCGTTGAAATCGTCAGCGTTTTTCTATCATTAAAATGTTAAAAGATTTCAAAATCGATAACTATTTCCTCTTACTGAACTCATTAATGACAAATAACAATCTACGAAGGATATTTCTTGATTATTATTGAATCATGTTTTTATCGAACTTATGAAGTCATCAATGAAATTTTAAATTACAGTAAAACCTTGTTGACTTTATACTCGAGTGCATAATGTACATAAATTTTCCTTTAAAATTAAATTTCAGTAAACAACTTTGATTGAAAGCGGTTATTAATATTTAATATTATACACTTTTTTTAGCACTGTTATCATTATTTTTAATCTTTTTTTCAATTCAATGAATAGTTTAAATTTATTTTTATATATTTTGTACATAATATATTTTTTTTGTAAGAGAAAACGAAGCCCTTCGTGTTGCAGTTGCACAGCGTGTGACACACGATGTTTGTACGTTCGAATCCAACTTGAGGAAACGATTATATATTATTTATAGTACGAAACGGTTATATAGTATTTATACTACTCTACTCCGGCACCTAAGATAAGGCGCGGGGCTAAGGTACTTAAGGCGCAATGTCTCGATTTTGAACGGAAAGTGGAGAGCGGATTGTCTTGAAGTAGGTGCTCTCTGGCTACCCTTTCTTGTAAGGTAAAATTTACCTTTTTATACCTTCAATGCATTTTTGACAGTGCAATGATGACTCGGTTAAACGCTGACGTTGCCACAAGTAACAATATAAAAATATTTGAGGACAGAAAAGCTTAGAGAAGAAGCTCTTTTTTCATTTTATTTATGATTCGTGTCATGCGTGTATGGCATGTATCCAGTGGCACGTACATACGCGAGGTCATTGAGTGACCCTATGAATGGCAAATTTTGAAATCTCCACATTTTGACACGCAGTATTATAAAAATTGACAAATTTAAACACAGGGCCTTGTTTAGGTGATCCATAAAGAATTTTAATGATATATCTATAACAGTCCTATTTTTTATTTAACAATATAGAAGAAAATAGTAACAAAGTTAATTTTGGGAAATGGAACTCAATGTCACACTTTATCTAACCAGTTCTGTTTTAGAACTTTGCTTAATGCATTTTATATAGGTAATTATTATTAAAGGAACGAAATGAAAAATGGGAAACACAATGTCTTAACGCCGTCTAAACGGAAATAATAAAACAAAGAAGGCACTACAAAGGGTTTCGATTAAAAAATATATACATTTTATAAAAGCGTACGAAGACATTTTATAAAAATAATTATATAGTCACCATTTCTATACGACGAGGTTATCGAGTTGCCCTAAAAAGTTTTGCCAACTGGTATTTCGACCTCAACGCTATGAATTCGGAAGCGTGTTCTGCCATTGAGCGTAGACTTACATGGAAATGGATATTTATGGTTTTAATGGACATTCCATTCAAATTTAACTATTCTTATTAAATATTTGCTGTTAAGAAATGTCAACCTGTTTTCCCATAACTGAAAAACATAATAAAAAACACTCTAACGCTTGTTAGAGCTTTTAGCAGTTTTTAATATTATTTAAGGTTTCGTGGCACTGTTGGACAGCGTCATTTTGTAAACGCCATGGTTGTGGGTTTCATTACTTTTATTTCTCTGCTCTGGTACCTAAGACAAAGTGCGTTAGCGCATTAAAAGACCCTAGAGTCAAAACACTCCGTTTTCCATTTTCCGTCCGAAATTCCACCTGTGACATTGCTTGTTGAGTTACTAAACGCCAATATTCAATATTTTAATTACTGCCGTCAAATTTATATGCAGCTCTATGACTTAGGTAGAGCGAAATAATTAATAATTTAAGTACATATAATCACTCCCCCGTGTGAGAATCGAACCCACAACCAATCGCGTTCACAGTCAGACGCTATCGCTGCGCTACAATGACCTCAAAATATATATACGAGTACATAACAAAATGATTCATACCTCTACTTGCTGTATACACAAGAATACAACATTGAATATCAGATTTTGACAATATCTGTGCCCACGCGTATCACAATAGGAGTGTACAAATATAAATTAATATCTTGATACATTTGTCTGTCGCTCAAGGATAATAGATTTTTTTACTTTTATGACAAATAATGTATTGTTATGACAGCTGCTTCTATTCTATGTGTAAAGAGAGTCAGTCATCTGTCCAGTAGGCGGATACTTGGAACAATGACTCAGGTTGTTGGTATTAACTATTAAAATGAATATCATTATTTGCTAACTTGATTCGATGGATTGTGTTTGTTGTTGTTGTAGCTTCACGCTATATCCCGCACACAGCAGGGTAGGCAGGAGAACCTAGTGTTAAGACACTCCGTTCCCCACTTTCCGCCGAATTCGGAAACTTGCGTGTTAAGTGGCGGAACTTAACGCCGCGCTTTACCTCGACACCAGAGCGAAGAAAATGGAAATATAATTTCCACTCCTCGAGTGGGAATCGAACCCACAACCAGTCGTTTACAGTCACACTCTTGTGCCACTGGGCCACGACTGGCCACTGGATTGTGTTTAAGCTGTTAAATCAAAAGAGAATAGATAGAATGATTGTATTTAAATTATTTTCGTTTGCCCGCTATAGTGCCTATACAAAGCGAGGCGTTGAGTTCGAGCAGTTACCACGCAATGTTTCAATTTCAGGCGGAAAGTGGGGAACGAATTTTCTCTCTCTCTGAATTTCTTCTCTCTGGCTATTCGGGAAACAGGGAGTCGCTGAAGTATAAAAAAAAATGACATTATAATTAGCTGTAGTAATGACATTATAAAAAAATGTCATCGTAACAGATTTAACTGTAGTCGCTATAAATGTTCAATTATCTAGTGCAAACGTATTATTTATCGTAATTTGAATTCAAAAATAGTATGTTTCATTTAGTTATTAATAACGAATTTTAAATGGCAATCATTTCGAGCTAAGAAACATATTTTTATATATTATAGTATCTCAATATCATACATTAATGATGTACCAGAGACACGTATAAACCATTTATGTACGTGGGAGTGGTCAGAAATATTCATAAAGCAACAGTGAGCCATTTTCGATGCTCCCATATCCATAACTTACAATTTATTTGGAATTTGAAACCAGAAATGTATCATGTTTCTAGCTAAAGTAAAGTTGATGTTAAAGTAAGACAAACATATTATAGTATAATTTATTTATTTTTCAATAGTTAAGTTGATATAAAAATATTTTTCAATAATATCTTATATCGGGGCCAGTCGTGGCGCAATAGCACGAACGTGCGACTGTAAACGACCGGTTCTGGGTTCGATTCCCACCCGAGGAGTGGAAATATTTAGTATTTCCATTTTCTTAGCTCTGGTATCGAGGTAAAGCGCGGCGTTAAGTTCCCCCACTTAACAAGCAAAGCCTCCGAATTCGACGGAAAGTGGGGAACAGAGTGTCACAGCACTAGGTTCCCTCTGCCTACCCTGCTGTGTGCATGACACAGCGTAAAGCTAAAAATAAACTTATTAGAAAATCACTTGTAATTCTTGAATTTATACACGATATTTAATTGTTATAACTTATTAATCTGCTAGCGATTAGTTTGCGGCATCGCCCACGTGAACAACACAAATTTGATTTTTGATTTTAAAAAAGTAGCCGATATTGACCTCAAGTTCAACTAATTAACTATATTCGTTTCAAATCTTATCTAAATCGGGCCGCTAAGTTAACCGTCAAAGACAAACGAATAGACAGACTTTCGTATTAAAGTGTTGGTGCATATATTGGAACTACAAATTATTTATTATTAGATTGAAACCACATTAATTTGTTACGATTGAGGAAAACCTCCACGTGTGCGAATATTGAATGAGGTAACCGAGTACTGAGTACTGAATACCTACTTACCCGGCAAGGACACCAGTTAGTGACATTGTACGAAGCTAGTGTCAGTGTCATACAACGACATGTAAATTAGGTAATGCATTATTCTTGCTGCAGATATTTCCTTATAAACACTTACTTTACACTTGCTATTGTCTTAGTCATAGCTTTTTATATGTAAATTAATTTCTGTATTATATGTTAATTAAATAAAAAGAGGTCGTAGTGGTGCAGTGGGACAGCGTTTGATTGTAAACATGATGGTTGTGGGTTTGATTCCCACTCGAGGCCATGATTATATATTATTTTTATTTCTCTGTTTTGGTTCCTAGACAGAGTAACTTAGTTTCAGGCGAAAAGTGGTGGATGGAGTATTTAAACACGATAATACATAATATTCAATAAAATGTATGATTATATTTTAATTAATGTATTTTATTGTGTGATTATGTTCATATTTTTATGAATATAAATAGAACCCTCAACCTACGCTCTTACAGTCAGATGTTGTCCCATTTTGTCTGAATAGCTTTTTTCCTAACAACTTGATTTATAAAGTAAATATAAATTGATTCAAACAAAAGAGTTTTTATACAAAACAAGCGTTTCACAGTTTTCCCGTATAGTATTTCTGTCCCTATTTTCACCCGCGACGGAACGGCGACTGTATATGTGTTTGGGGTGAGAGGTTGTTTGTTTGTTTGTTTGTTTGTTTGTTTGTTTGTGTGTTTGTGCAAATTACTATGTCAATTATTTCCAAAACTATAAGTCCGATTTTGATACGGTTTTCTATGATAGGTTAAGGTTCAATTGGCGTATGTTCTTATGTATGTCTTATTGCCTTAACTCACCAGGGGGCGCTGCAGTAAGCATTTTACGTGAAAACGAATGTTTTCAATTATCTCAAAAAATAATAGTCTGATATCAATAGATTTTCAGTGGTAGATTCAGGTTTAATTGGTGGATGTTCTTGGATATGTTTTATCGTGTCAAACCGCCAGGGGGCGCTGCAGTAAGCATTTGTTTGTACTTTTTTTGTATTTATTTGTCTAAAACCGAAACTACTGCTCCGATTAAAAAGAGTTTTCATTAAAAGATTTATCTTTGCTTGGTGCATATTTTAAGATTTTTCTTTTTTTGTGAGGGGGAAACTCACCAGGGGGCGCTGCACTAAACATTTGTTTATGCAGAGCAAAAACTACTAGTCCAATTTAGATGAAACTTTCAAGGATGGGTTCAGGCTTAATTGGTGCGTCTTTCCATATATGTGTTATGGTGACCACTCATCAGGGGGCGCTGTAATAAGCATTTGCTTGAGTTTTTTTGTGTAAAACCAAAATTTTTCTTATATTTCTTTGTCTAAAACCGAAATTACTTATCCGATTGGCTAGAGTTTTCAGAACTGGGTTAAGTTTTACTTCGTACATATTTTTAAAGTTTTGTTTTCACGTTACGGTGAAAATTCACCAGGGGGCGCTGCAGTAAACATTTGTTTATGTAGAGTAAAAACTACTAGTCCGATTTAGATGAAACTTTCAACGATAGGTTCAGGTTTAATTGGTGCATCTTTTCATATATGTGTTACGGTGATCACTCACCAGGGGGCGCTGCAGTAAGTACATTTGTTTGTGCAGAACTAAAACTACGAGTCCGATTTGAATGCAGTTTTCAATGATAGATTCAAGTTTACTTAGTGCATATTTTCATATATGTGTCATGTATGTTTACTTAGTGCATATTTTCAAGTATGTGTCAACTCTCTAGGGGGCGCTGCAGTAAGTAGCTCCTTACATTTTATGTGTATAACAAAAACGACTAGTACGATTGGAAATTTAGATTCCGCTTTGTTTAGTACATGTTTTTAAATTTATATTACGGTGACAAGTCACCAGGGGGCGCTTCATTAAACATTTGATGGTGCAAAGTTAAAACTACGAGTCTGAATTTGATGCAGTTTTCAACGATAGGATCAGACTCAATTAGCGCGTGTTCTCGTATATGTGTCGTGGTGACACCTCACCAGTGGGCGCTGTAGTAAGCATTTGCTTGTATTTTTGTGTGAAACCTATTTAGATGCGGTTTTCTGTGATAGGTTCAGGTTTAATTGTTGCGTGTTTTTATATGCCATATCACAAACTACCACGGGGCGCTCCAGTATAAATTAATTTGTTCCAAATCAAAACTACTAGTGGGTTTTGTGATTTTCACTGATTTGGTTAAACTTAAGTTTCCTTAAAATGTTGCGGTGACAATCTGCCAGGCGCTGCAATAGGCATTTGATAACCAGAAAGCATTGGGCTTATATTTTTTTTTGGATTTGCATGAAGATTAATATAAAGTAATTATGTAATAATATATAATGTGTATCTATACACTTTAAAAAGTTTAAAATAAAAAACAAAATTAAAAATTTTGAAAATACCCACGACGGTTTAATTGTAATTGAAAAAGGATAAAATAACTAGAAATCCCCCGCCTAAAAGAATATATGTAACGAGATGATGGGGACAACTTCGTCGGGGGCTGCCAGTTGCAATCTCTATTTTCGTTCTTAAAGTTTTTAAAAGGAATACCAGTTATCAAAACTGTAAATTCATATTAATATTTTAATTTTTTCCTAAACCTGTATTAACAGCATGAAAACCTAGGAGAAGTTAGCAAACTTAAAGTAATGGCAGCTCCGACGAAGTCGTCCCCATCATCTCGTTACATATATTCTTTTAGGCGGGGGATTTCTAGTTATTTTATCCTTTTTCAATTACAATTAAACCGTCGTGGGTATTTTCAAAATTTTTAATCACCCATACTTCTTCCTCCTTCACTCTAGGAATCCACAATTCCTCTAATTTTCTGAATGTCCCTGGGCAAAGGTACCTACTTATTATCGATAATTCTCATTTGCTACCAATTATAATTTAAAACATAGCAGCAGTCAGAGAAAACGTAGTGTCAAGACACTCCGTTCTCCAAGTGGAAATCGAACCCACAACCATTGCGTTCACAGGTAGCAGTCTAACTGCGCCACTACGGCCTACTTAAATATAAATAATAATATTAAATTAATTATATAGAACCTATTCAGTTAATAATGTATTGTTTATATCGACATTGTTTTTGATTGAAATATAACACTAAATGCAAACAGGTCACTGACTCAATAGGCATAACGATTATTATCTGTTAATATCTAAATAAATTTAATGTAATGGATATCGATTATAATGAATGCTAATATGTGTGTTTTAAACGAATAGCCCATTAAATATTTATTAGTCAATCAGTGTCACATATTGACAAAATATTTGAAACATATGAAAATTTAATATTCAATTTTGATGCGTTCTGCAAGTATGAATATGTATTGCATAAAATTATTAAGGTACCTATATAGTTTTATACAATATAGGTATATAAATTAATTGAATCAGATGTAAGTTCTTTTTACAGCTTTATGCCTAAGACGTTAGTCAATTAAGTAGTGTTAAGACACTCCATTCTCCAATTTCCGCCTGTTTTTGAAATATTTAACAGACCATTGAACAAAATGTTGAAATGAAAATAATTTAAATATTCACTGGAGTGGGGATTAAACACATGGTCAATATCGCTTGCAGTCAAACGCTGCCACATTATAACGTTTTTCTACATTATTCAAAGCTACATACAAAGCTTCACGCGTTATCCATTGCGGCGGAGTTAGGGAGAACGGGGCGCGAAACGCTACGATTGCACTTGCGTGTTGAATCACCGGAATTGATACTACGTAATTTAATTTATTAGAACTTGCAAATAAGCGTGTATTAACACTCTTAAGGAGAAAAAAATAAATAAATAATCAATAAGTAATGCTAATAAAATGAACAATGAAAAAACAGAGAGAACAAAAAAGACACGGAAGGCGTAGGTCGGTAGCGCAAAAAATTTTGAATAAAAACAAAACATTTAGTTTTCGGGTACGTCCAGATAGTCAAGCTAATTTTTCCAACAGGAATTATTAGTCTAGATTATTTCATTCATTGGATTCACCATTGGTAATTGAAGATTATATAATAATATAATCTATGTTTTCTTATATATGCACAAATACATTCAAAATCAGATCAGAATCAGTCAAACTTTTTTCATAATAAAATGATTTTATCACAGATTTTAAAAATAATAAATCAACTATAATAATATAACTTTATAAAAAGTATCATTTACTTTATAACTATACTTATATAATTGTTTGTGTTGTTTCATGCAATAAGTAATAAAATATTATTTCTACAGTTTTTGTCACGGTTTCACAAAGTGACAATAAATGTTTTGATAAAATCTTCTGTTTTGCATTTGACGTTTATTTTATTGATCAAAGGTCGTCAAACTATCAGAAGGACATACATATTTATCTAATTTATTTTATATCACTTTTAAGATGACATGCAGCTTAAATAGCCTGAAATTATTAATATTATTATTTTACATTATATATAATCAAATTACTACTATATAATTCGAGTGTACTAATGCGAAATGTCTCCATTTCGGTTGGTAAATGGACAACGGAATGTCTGAACACTATGTTTTGACTTTGACTATCCTGTCATGCGGGAAAACGTAAAGCTACATTTTTTTCATACAAATAGGAAGATATTGAGAAAGTTTAAGAATTCATCATACTAACAATATAAGCAATACACAATATAAAATGTATTTATTCAGAAGACAAGTTATACAATCGCAAATAGAATAATAATACTGTGCAAATAGTAAAATAATAAGTGAGTTTACTTTAATTTTATCCATATAGTCCATAAATATTGATTCCACCGTCCCTATTGTTTTAGTGAAGGTTTATGAATAATTTATGGAGCCAAAATCTGATATGAACACACGGCGAGATTTCGTAAACAGATCTTACTGGTTGGTCAGCATACATAATTATTGGATTTACAATACATCTTTTCTATTATCGAGAGTTAATAATATATTTTAGTTAAGGAATATTTACTTTCAATTTGACAAGAATAATTGAAATATGTATAGAACAAAATAGCACAGAAATCTGGTAGCTTGGTTTTTCGTAGGTTTTTCATTTTGTGTTATAAAAGCAGTTAATAGTTGACTAAAAAAATTAAATATGGGGATTATGTAAATATCGAATAATAAGTATGGAATTATTGATTTTAATAAAAATCATTTTAATAAAAATAAACGGTACATAAAGACTTTACGCACAATGTTACGTTAAATTAAAAGTGTAATAATTTAATTAATTGTAACGATTGAGTAAAGTTAAAGTCACTCATCATAATATTACGGACATTATTTCTCGACCACAATATTATTAGCGTAAATTAATTAATGTTTACCATTATTACTTATTTCAATTTCTACATTCTGGAAATTCAACAATAAAGTGTATGTATCTTGTATTTTTCTCCATAGGAACTTCAGGAAATACTCTATTATATTATAAACCGCAACTAATACATATAGGTATTGTACACGAAAACAACATCACTATTTCGTTTTTTCGCCCGCCCCCCGTATATTATAAATTGTTGTTATAATATAAATTGTTGTAACTTTCTTTTTTTTTATAAAGCGATGGAAATTAAATAAGCACTAAATATTAAGGGAAGCTTTTCGTAAGCTTCCTTACTTAATACAATAGTCAAAACTATATTTAAAACAATCGGTTAAAACAAACAAATAAACAGAAAAATAAAAAAAAACAATGTTTTGGATTCTGTTACATAAATAAGTGGTAATATTTTTTCTTATATATCTTCTATGTGCAGACAGACAGCGATCAATTACTGTGTATTAAATATTTATTCAGTCAAGAGTCTTCTAAGCGCGCCACAATACACCCAAAATTCATCATATATGATATTTTATGTATACCCAACCCTAAACTATTAACAGTTATTAAAGTTATCTTAAATTTTACCATAAAAATAGTTCCAACTGAAACTTGCAAAATAATTCGTTTATTTAACGCTAAAATCTCCACATAACATCAACATTTTTATTGTACAAAACTTGTTATTCGCATTAAGCTCTTAAAGATTACATAAAATATGTCAGCAGGTGTTAATACAAGTAGAAGAAACCATTGAATACACGACGTTAGAAATGTACGTACGTGTAACCGTGGTAAGAGCCTAATACGAAATCGCTACTAAATTAACACAGCAATAGCCTTCATGGTCAATTTGTTCGTTGAATCGTACAATTAACGTTGCATACATCGCAAGAGGACAATGCTGCTGGTTCTGTACTGGTTACGGTATATAGCTTAAGTATAGCATAGTTTTTATTTAAATGCAAAGTTAATTAGTAGTTAAACATTAGAAACTGTTAATGACTGGTTGTGGGTTCGATTCCCACTCGAGGAGTGTAAATATTTAATATTTCCATTTCTTCGCTCTGGTATAAGAGGTAAAAGCGCGGCGATACGTTCCGCCACTTAACACGCAACGCCTCCGAATTTGGCAGAAAGTGGGGAACGGAGTGTCTTAACGTGCGAGATACAGCGTAAAGCTAAACATTAGAAGCTTCATGTATTCCTCGCATCGTAGGGAAGCCAGATAGAACCTAGTTACAAGATATTCCGTTCTCCACTTTTTGTCCGAAATCGAGACATTGTGTTTTTAAGTGGCGAAACTCAACGTCGCGCAAGTTGATCATTAAATCGACATCCATATTTATACTATAAACGGGAAAAACAAAAATAGAACGAAAGTAGTTAAATATCCAGGGTCAAACATAGACTACTTTATTTTCAAAAATCGGGGGTAGCCCGAGTGTAGTAATATAACAAAACAGCCATAGTAGTTCACGCGACGAAACCGCGAGCTGGCCGCTAGTAATAATATATTTCTCCTAGTAAGTTAATTTTATATTTATGAATATATGAAATTTGTCTCTTACAATTTAATGATGTATTACTCTTAAGTAATTTGATTGAAAATAGCATATTAAAATGGCTTATAAATAATAATTAATTAAAATAAAAACGAGCAATTAATTATTATTAGAGTGTGTTAGCACGTAAACATAACTAGTTAGTAAAAAATTGGGACAAATTGTCCTATTATGTACATGAATGAATAAATTTATTTTTGTTAACACGAAAAATCAGAACATGAATAGCAAGCGTTACGCATCGCTACGTATATGGTAGACAATCGGGCTTAATAGATTGTTTGGTATTGCGTTAGGTGAGTTTGGTACTCCTACGCGTATTTCGATGAGAAACGGCCCAAGAGGGACATGCTCGTTTCAATTTCAATAGTTTGCATTCTTTGTTATTGTGCAAACGATATCGTAATTATAAATAGCTTCGTCGCATTTTAAATGTTAGGTAACGCTACTTGTTTTAAAAGATTTTATAATTATATCAATTGCTGTCAATATGTACGTCAAAGGGTACAACGACGATCAATGTTAAACGTGACATAGGCGCGGGTTCGTATCCCGCTGCGTTCAAATCTTTTTACGTTTTCTAAATGTCTTTTTCATATATAGAAACCTTCTCTAAGTACTTCTCTACAATGCCCAGGATATACACGCTACATGTTTGCTTCTATGTACTTTGACTACCATTTAGTTGGCAACGTAAGAACAAATTTAAACATTAATATATGAAGCAAAATCTTTGTAACTTGCAATCAAGTAGACAACATCCTCGAAATAATCTTAAAAAAAAAACATTTCATGCTACATATATTGTTATGCACATACTATATTTGAAACTAGTTTTAAAAATATATATAATTATATAAATTATTGATATAGGAAGGAAAATTTTAAAACTAAACTAGAAAATTCAATATGCTATAAACAGATAGAAATCTAGTGACCTCCTCGCGGCTCCTCACGACTAAAAGTTTTTAGCTTTTTCGTCCGCCCTCGTTTTCACTTAAATCACAAACTGTTTAAATTTGTAATTTAAATTGTTGAAACTTTTAAATTTGTAAACCAATTGAAATAAAGTTAATATTAAATGTTAAGGTAAGTTTCCAATTACTAGTCAAAACTGTATTAAATTTGGTTAAGCCTTTCCAGAGGTATGCTAACCTCACAGACATTTAAAAAACTTGATAAATTCGCCCAATTATAATTTTTCTTATATACATCTTACATGGACAGATAACGGATAATCAGAAACATTTCTATTATATGTATTGATTTCTATTGTACTATAAGAGTGGCGTAACATATTTATTTAAAAAAGGAAATAAAACCAGGAAACAAATCAAATATTACTTTTAATATTTTAAATAATAAATAATTAAAGTTAATTATTACGTACACATACTTATCATCGTGGATCGTATGAAACTATTAGGCTCTACTTGATAGTTTTAAAGTGAATTCCCAACTAGAGGAATACTAAATTTGTATCGTTCCTGCAATCTAGTTAGGTAAAGTATATCATTAACTTCTAACATACTATATGTTATCTTCAAAATGAGTAAATTTTACAAACACAAAAATTATTCAGAAACCACAAGAAATGCTTATTATAAATATTTTTATTTGTTAAGAGTATTTAAGAGTAAATGATAAGAGCAGTAAAAGAGATAGTTGGAGGGAAATATCCTCTATATTTAGAAGGGAAAAGGCATTAAATTTTAGATCGAAAATTATTTTTTATCGTTTAGTATTTAACTACCGTATATATGAAGTAATTGAGTTCTTTTGTATTATTACATTTTTGGTTTAAGTATTCACGCTATTATTATGATAACGGTGTTTGTTTAGTTAAATTTACGTGTATGAAATGAAACTATTTTAAAAGTATTAATTGGTCTACGATGATATACTTTTTATAACTGATATTTCGAGCCAGTCGTGGCGTGTGTGCACGTGGCACGAACGTGTGCATGTAAACGACTGGTTGTGGGTTCGATTCCCACTCGAGTGGAAATATTTAATATTTCTATTTCTTCGCTCTGGTGTCAGAGGTAACACGCAATGCCTCCGAATTCGGCGGAAAGTTGACAACGGAGTGTCTTAACACCAGGTTCCCTCTGCCTACCCTGCTGTGTGCTGGAAACAGCGTGAAGCTAAACAAAAAAAAATGACATACTGAGAGGTCGAACTCAACGCTACGCTTTTGTTTTATTACGTTTTTTATCTGTAATAATAGTGAAAACCGAAGATCATTCATCATTACATATTAATGAATTCATCAAGTGGAAAGTAAAAGTTAATGATATAATTAGCATGTAATGTAACTATCATTTTCCTCTTCATTGCGGCTTGATTAACTGATATACTATATGTGTCTGCTTTTGCTACTTTTGATTACCACAAAGCTTGATTTTATTGAGTAATTATCACAAAGTGATTAATGATCACTAAGTTGTTAAATTATTCAAACTTTAGTCCTAAAAATAATAACAAAATTGTAAAGCATATAGGTGTTTTACAAGAATTGAGATCTTTACTCTTATAAATATTAAGTATTTTATTTAAAAAAAACGACCCCTCGAAAAGTTCACTTTATTCCGTGGTCGCAGAGATTATTTACAGTACTGTAAACTTTGTGAGATGAACAATAATTAAAGTAATAGTTAAAATAAAATCCAGTTCTACGCGTCACACCGATCTCCAGTTTTCATCTGTAAAATAGTGGAAATAACAATAATTTAAATATAATCATTTTCTCGTGTGGGGATCGAACCCATAACCGATTGCAAGTTAAACTCAATTTAGCAAGCAACTTTCTATTTAAGTTCAAGATAATAAACTTCCAAAAGAAATAATCTTATACTGTATAAATTTCTTGTAAATTACCATCTATCATATTATTACATAAAACACACCACAGCTATAAGATCAGGTGCATTACTATAAGCTCAGGTTAGAAAATTTAGGTCTAGTAGCCAAAGGCTAATAGTCAAGAGTGTAGACTAACAACTGAAACATGTGCAAGAGTAATCAGGAAGCTCTATTATAAACCTAGTGGTGTCAAAGGTGAACCATTGCTGAGTAGTTATTACGAAAACTCATTATATGTAAGTGTTATTGTCTATAGTAAAGAAGATCATTATTTTATTGTATCTATTACTTATTACTTAATTCTAAATTATAATTAAGTTATATAAAAAAGCCGTCGTTGCACAGCATCTAACTGTATCATCTACGCGATGTTTATGAATTCGATTCCCACTCGGAAAGATAACGATGGGGCAAGTAGCGAACGGAGTGTTTTAACACTTTGTTTTCTCTGACTATCCCTCTATAAATAAAAAAGATGGTGTAAACGTGAAGCTATAAAAAGGCAGGTTTAAAATTTAATTTTGGATATACTTATTACCCATACTTATATAATAAATGCGAATGTCTGTGTGTTTGTCTGTCATGCTTTCACGGCTAATCTACCGATCCGATTTCGATGAAATTTAGAATGAAATTAGTAAAAGTTACTGGGTCTAACATAGGCTACTTAATTTTTCAAAAATCAACCTCTAAAGGGTTGCAATAGGAGATGGAAGTTTATATGAAAAATCTACACCGCTTGACCAATTATAATGAATTTTGGCATAAATATACTATACTGTATTTGTCAAAAATGAGCCCTCAAGGTTGCAATATAACGAAAAAGCTACGTAGATAGCGCGGCGAAGCCGCGAGCGGGCCGCTAGTAATATATAAATAAGAAAGACAAAAAAATTATTAAAAAAAGCATTTATAGTGTTTTTACATTGAAACAGTTTTTTTTTTTAATATATGTTTATAAAATTAACTTTTTATTTATCTTTAATATTTTTTATTAAAACGGTCATATGCGAATAAAAAGTGTTTGAAGGCGGAATTATGTCTGACTGTTATTGAGATAGAGATTTCACTCAAAGGTACGACCATATTTTTATTCAGTTCGGCACTGATGAACAAAACACGTGTATTTTTTTAATACAGTACATGTCTTTTTGAAATATAATATGAATTCAAGATACCTACCTTTTTTTCATCTTCACCCTTTTTCCCCACATAGCAGGGTAGTGATAGAAAACCTAATGTTAAGACATTGCATTCTCTATTTGCTCCATCGTAATGATTCCCCAAAGTGGGAAACGAACCCACAACCATTGCATTTACAGTCACAATGACCTAAAAAAATTTACTCATAAGCTAATATTTACATATTTAATAAAACTTCAATACGGTATATTACTTAGCTGTCGATGTTTCAGTAGCAGGTAGTTTATTTACATAGCGACACGATACGAGGCGACCGCGACGCTCACAAGGTCACTATCGCATGTAACATCGTAACACTGAAATCTGTTTGCATTTTGCCACATTAATATGTACAATGTTTAATTTGCTTTTGTAAATAATATGTAATGTGTTATGTGTTATAAGAACACACTTCTGTTGGTTAAAGATAAGGCATGTGCTATAACAGTTTCGATTTTTTATATTTCAAAATAACATAAGAGTAAATAATATAACGTCAGTTAGTCAGTTTGACAGCGTTTGACTGTATACGCGATAGTTAGGAATACAATTGGCAATCAGCGAATAGTTATATTAATTTTATTTTCATTTCTAGGCTCTGGTACCTAAGACGAAGTAGTGGCGTTGAGTTTAGCCACTCAACAAGTAACGCCTCAATTTCTAGTGAAAAGTGGAGAATTTATTACTAAACTCTCTATAACTACTTGCTATGCTAGGAAAAGCGTGAAAACGCTTTTTTAAATTTAAATGATTGAAATTATAACTTTAAAATTAAAATTTCAGAACACCAGTAATGCGCTGACATGCCGAGTACAGCGATCTACCAGGACACTAAGGCGGTGTCGCCTGAGGTTCCCGCTACATATGAAGAAGCTTTAGCTACTGTAAGTTTGTATTCTTTAAACAGTTGTGACAGCTTTTAGCAACGTTCTATTCTTCTATCAGAGTGCTTTCTGTGTGGAATATTATTTTAGATAGGTATTACTCTCGAGATCTCGTGTACATTTATTATATTTAGTATATATTGGCACATTTTTGAAAATATATATTTTTTAAAAGAGAATTTAGAAAAGTATAGCGGAACTTAACCGTGCACTTTACTAAATTTCATGGTCTGGTTAGACGTAGTGCGGTGTTTAAATCCAATTATTATGTTTTCATTATTTTCATTATATATTCATTATATTTTCACAAAAAAGAAAAAAAAAATCTTAAGTATATCAACGTGACACAACCATAGAACCCAGTGAAATAGAAAGCTTAATTTGAATGTCATCATGTTATTCTTAGTATCTTATTTATTTTTATTTTTTTTGCTTCACGCTATATCCCGCATACAGCAGAGTAGGCAGAGGGAACCTAGTGTTAAGACACTTCGGCGGAGCTTAACGCCGCGCTTTTCCTCGACACCAGAGCGAAGAAAATGAAAATGTTAAATATTTCCACTCCTCGAGTGGGAATCGAACCCACAACCAGTCGTTTATAGTCACAAGTTACAGTCACACGCTTGTGCCACTGCGCCACCACTGGCCACATTCTTATTCTTAGTATCTTATTTATTTTATTTATAATTAAATATTAGAAAAATAAATAAGATGTTTCTAATTTATTATTAGTATTAATATGGTATATATTTGTCACGGTCGGATAAATGTGATGCACAATAATAATAGTATTAACTTAATTTTTTCAACTAATTTGCAAAAAAAGAAGATGGCCTGTGGAAAGTAGACCTTTTTACGATTGTTTGTGAAAAATGTGAAAACATAAGCATTTAATTAAAGAATCAAACCTCTTATTATTTGTGAGTAAAATAATGATTTTAAGAATAAAATATTCATGAGATTTCATTCAGAGAGAGTCCTACAAGGTATCTTTCCGATATTTGATTACATACATTCGGATACTTGACCCCAGTTAATCGAACTACCACCTCTATCCTCAAAGCTCTGATGGTAGCATACAGGGAAATAAGGTAAGCTGGGCATTTTTAGATAAGCAGTAGACTATTTACTAAGCTAGAGTTTTCTTAAATTTAGGATTTTTATCTTACTACTAGCTAGTGATTAGCTAAATGTCATACCAAAAATATCAATAATTTTTATATAGCAATGACATTAGGTCAAGATGTGCCAGTTATAAGCAAAGATAATAAACACACACACAGTATAAATAGATATTATGAAGTATAAATTCTTGTTGGTTAAGTATAATATTCACATGGCTTTGTTATGTAACGACCTTAAGGTCACTTCACCAGTAAACGGCCTCTATGGTCAGTGTCGATTAAAAAAAACAGGATGCGATGATGACATTCAATGAGCTATAAAATTGCTTGTAACTTAAAATTATTATTATATTTTTTCATATATAAGATGAACTTAAGTAGTTTTTATTTGAAAATTATTATTAACATTACAACTGATGTTTTATATTTTATTGCGTTTTTTAAGCTCCACGCTGTTTCCCGCATTTACAAAAAACTACCGCCCAAATCCGAGATATAACGTGTTGAGTGGCGAAACTGTTTATGTTACCAGCCAAAAAATTAAAATAATTTAAATATAATAATCCTTCGAGAGGAAATCGAACCCAAAACCATCGCGTATGCAGTCATATGTTGTCACACTGTGGCATTATAGTTTCATTACTCATCCTGATCACGTGACCGTTTTTAATTTTTTTTAGTTAATATTTTATGTTTACAAGCAGCATTAATAGAGAAAGAGAAAGAGCGAAACTTTGGTGATTTTTAATTTTGTTATGCATTTTTTGTTATCTTAGAGGCATAATCTTTTATATTACGAAATTAAACTCATAGTATCATCAAATCAAGTAATATTCTGAATTGTTTAAATTATGATTTACAGCCACAGCTATCGCTAAAATAGCTTAACGTCATTTAGACATTTTTTCTGTTTTTTTTTCTACATATAATAAGTATCAAGATGGATGAATAAAATAGAAGCACTATTATACAAACGACAAGATAATTTTAAAGTCATCAAATACATTTTGACATGTTGTAAAATATCGAATAGCTTCGCAAAAAATGCGGTTCTTTTACCGTCCATTTATGGTAAGAGCCATCAACACGAATTGATTGAGCATTTTAGACCTACCGCAGAGATTTTTTCTCAAAGAGAAATTGCTATGACATTTTGTTTCGGTTTCTTTTTGATTTCGTAAACATATATTTTTCTACAATTATTATAGCATTTTCTGAACGTGGTATAAGAAAATAAAGTAAGTAATTTATTGTATTGCTTATTATTAAAGATATGTATATGACTAGCGATCCGATCACGACTTTGCTTGAGTGAATTACACAACTATAGATGTTTCGTATTTTTGACGGTGTTACTAGCAGAATCGGAGAGGACCTAGTGTCTTAACACTCCGTCCTTCACTCGTCTCCACTTCACCTCCTCCTTCACTTAAGTTAAGCGTAAAATTTATATTTTTATTGACTATTTTAACCGCGTAAGGGCAAAAAAATTGCAATTGCAATTCACAAAAAAATGCAAGCTGTGCAAAAATAGTTGTCTATGTTGCGACCTTGCGTCATATACTATCTTGCTAAAAAAATCGTAATCCATCTATCGGCTTACATGTTTCATACAAACATTCATTCCCTATTTCATCCTCTTAGAGTTTGATTTTTGAATAAAGTAGCTATGTTTGACCTACATATTTTCATTCCAAATTCCATCCAGATCGAGTCAGTGGTTTAGCTATGAAAGCGTAACAGACATACAAATCAACTTTCGTATTTATAATATTAGTATCGATTATTGTTTATAAAAATACATATGCAAACAACATCGAATATACACAGCGTTTACGAAATACATCCGTTATTAGCAACACTTATACTGTGGGACTAAAAACTGACTTGTGCAATTAAACAAGTTCCCGGCGATCAACTTTCCACTATAAATTGGTTAAGTTGGCTAAAAAAAATTTTCAAAGTGCTAATAACTAGGTTTCCTTGCGTATCAAAGTAAGCGGATTGCCCCATTGTGTGAATGGAAAATGTCCATAACAAGGCGAACGGACGTGTACTCGTGTAGTACAAACCGACTGCAACAATAGTAGTTTAGTGCAGTTCTCAGCTTCTGCCGCGCGGCCTCGCGGATACATTAAACGTATAATAAATATATATTTTTAAATTGCAAAGTGTAAATAAAGTGTTATGTAAAGTGGTATCCAACGATTTGTCTAGACAGTGCTAAGTGTGTGTACATTCGTCCTATAAGTGTCGTATTTGTTTACTTATTCGCGGTTTTTACGAAACGAACATTAACGGCGTTATATAAATGTTTGTTTTAATATCGTGTATTGATAAATTGATAAATTGAAAACAAGTGCACGTAATGATAATAATCCTTGAATATTTTACTAAGGACGTTTTTGTTTAACAACCCAAGTTATCTACTTATATTGCGTTATTCTCACGATAGTTTATAAATCGTTATCGGTCACGACATATCTAATAACTTAAGCATGTATTTGAAATAGGTGTGGTGATAGGTAAAATATGTATTATTAATCAATAATTATTTATTATGAGAATTTTCAGTTTAAAATAACAATACTTTAAGTGCATATATTGCAAGAAGTATTTATTATTTCTGCTAAATATTTCTGTTAAATGCATATATACTGATTATATGTTCGGTAAATTTTAAGATTGGCCTTCAATTTTCATATGTGGATTTTCTATAATATCGTAAAATATGACGAAATTGTTTAGATCGACGTGTCGTAGTTATCACGTGTCTGAGAGCCGCCGTGGTTGTAGGTTACCATTTCATACTTAGTATCTAAAATATACGATTAATATATTGATGATTTCTTAGTCTAGTAAGACGATATTTTTCGTGAAGTTCCGCGTTTTAGTACATTATATTATTCATAGTGTCAAAAGTAGAAAACAAACTTCTTATCAGGCTTTTTTAGCATATCCTGCTGCATATACCTTTACCCTACATTATAACTTATTTGTTAGATAGCTTCATGCTTTTTCCTGCATAGCGGGCTAGTCATAGAGGACCTAATATTCACTCAATTATACTACTTCACTTTATTATACTTTATTATGAGTACCTGTAATCACGACAAGTGTCTAGTAACTTGAGTAATAGTCATAGAGCATATTTCATTACCTATTAGAATTAATCAGTTTATTGTTTCCATTACAAAGCATTGTCAATACATTGCGCATTGATCTCACGTTGAGCCGAATCGATTACGCAACCCATTCAGAGAACAGTGACAATTTAAGAATAGCACCATGTTCACAGTCCATGGGTGATCTGTTTCCATTGTCAAACCATTGAAGGACGACAAACGGTTTGGCAAAACAAATGTCAAACACTTGTGTCCACTAGGTATACGTAGCTGTTTGCGGCGTTATTGTTATACGTCACGGTGTAATATAGGGTATAATTATTTTATACAATTTAACTACAGGCAAAGATCAAACTTTTCTTTAAGCTACCAGACTATATATTAATATTAAAAATAGAAAATCTGTATGTTTGTTTGTTTACGGCTAAGCCATCGGCCTGATTTGTGTGGAACTCAGAATGAAAATAGTCATGAATATATGAATGAATAGTCTACTTTTTTTCAAAAATCAACATCTAAAGGGATGAAAGGGGAGATGAAAGTTTGCTAGAGAAAAGTCTTAACCGGTTAAGATAAATTTTCTCTGTTGATAGTTGATGACGCGAGGTGAGATATAGCCTACCTGAAAAATATAGATAGCTTCACTTAAATGAGAACGCAGGCCGTCTAATATACGAAAATCTATAATAGTGTAGTTCCCGTCAGCGAAGTCGTTAACGAATATATGGTAAATTTAAAATTAAGTGATTTGTTTACACGTTTAAATATAATTTAAACTTGTTTATATGATATACATACTCAATTTGTAGGTTGTCAAGTTATACCTTTTCTTTTATTTCAGCCTTTTTCTTAAGATTACTTACATTAAAAAATTCTAAAAGCTTAAAACCAATATCTTTATCTAATAATTTTAATGTGCATTGAAAAGAATTAATATTTGAAATAAAAAAGTTTTAAAATATAAATCAGCTAGTATATTAATTTATTTTTTTGACCTACTTTTTTGCAATTTAATTTAAAAAATATTATCTTATAATTTAATTTGATTTAATTTATTTTTAAAAATATGTTGTTTCTAATCAATTCATACTAAAGTTATTAGATATTTAACCCTGAAATATTAAATAAATTACTTGAATTTTTCTTATATATTAATTCCATAATAAATGTATGTATATACCTACATATAAAGTAACCACACCTACGTCTATCTATAATTAAGATATAACCAATGTCGTTGAAATTTGAAAAGTAAATAAAATGACATGTATAAATATTAATTAACGTAAAAATCAAATAAACATCATGTCTTATATTTCTTTTAACGCTTTTAACATTTTTGAAGTGTTATTCCACACTTAGGAAAATTGAAAAAGACATTTAGAAAACGTATAAAAATTTGAACGCAGCGGGATTCGAACCCGCGCCTCCTGAATACCGGCCAGGCGCTCTCACCACTGAGCAATGCACTGAGCAATGTCTTATATTTGCCAAAATTTACATTTTTACGCAAACTTTAAAAAAATCGCAGCCTAACAGTGTAAACGAACTTTGTAAATTTAAGAATAGCCCGTTCACCTTGTTACTCCGTGGGAGCGCTACTTTATGTAAATTCCACATTAACTACCGCATTTCTAATTTGTTTTCATTAATTCTAATTTTTATGTTTTATATTTTTTACTATCTTTTCCAGAACTTTCTGTTAACTAAAAAATACGTATTTTAGAAAAAATTGTAATTAAACTAAAATTTTAAAAATTAGTAGTAGTTGGCAATATCTATACAAATAAAGAAAATTAAAATTTATGTTTATAATATTAAAATCTATATATACGGTACATATACAAATTTAAAATTTTTAACAGTTTTTATCTGTCAGTTTGTTCCGGCTAATCTGCCACAGCTCGGCCAATTTTGACAGGACTTTCACTTGACAAATGACAGTACAGAGTGACGTAGGCTAATTTATGTTAAAAATTATAATTTTTTTATTGAATTTCATACGAACAAAGTCATGGGCACGACTAGTTTATAATATAAGTACCAATTTACAAAACAAAAAGCCACTGTATTCACTCTAAACAAAAACAATGAATGCAATATTGATGACAAGCAGAACTTGACCCCTATGTTATGAACAACGAACTTGAGCCGAACGAATTTTTAACTTTCAATTTTTTATTTTGTTTGACAGTATGTAATCGGATCCCACTGAAATCTATACGGTTTAATATTATCAAAATCGCTAGTCAATCAAATGTTACGTGATATAGATGATTAACAAGCGTATTTGGTATATCACGTTACTTTGTATCTATGCTATATTATTAATTAATGATAAACTATAATAGTAAGTTATATGTAGAGATATAGAATTAGTTTTGGAATTCACAGAAGCGGCTATCTAATAATTACAAAATAGTAGACTAAGAAAATACAGACTCTCAACATCTTCTTAGAAAATATATGAAAATTTGAACACAACGGGATTCGTACTCGCGGCTTTTAGCACTTTGCTCGCTAAGCCATGTCCAATGGTCGCTTAGGCAAGCATGGTTAAGATAAAAAACAACGACTTTAGATAAAACAGTGTTTTTTTTCTTTCATAACCTGATCGAATAAATAGGATAAATACAGGTCAAGTTAATAAAAGCATGTTAAAATTTATATAAAACAGTACTTAAAGTATATAAACTAAGTACTGTTAAAATTAAATAATATTTTAGGAAAATATCCGGTTACATATGTGACCCGGCTACTATAGGTGTTATGTAAAAAATAATCTAAAGTACAAGAATGCGGTAAAACTTGCTATGATTTACGAAATGGTAAAACTTGAATATACCTCATATATTCGTTTTAAAATGTTTACTTAGTTTGTAGTATGAACGAACGTTATAAGTCAAAATTCACAGATTCTAGCTATAAAGCTAGAACTTATTAAGGATCTACTTGATATACGTACTATTAACACATCACTAGATTTCACCCACTTCAGACTGACTTATTATAGAAACATTCCAGGAATATTTTAAACTTAAAAGAGCTTAACTTTGTACTTACCGAATCATATAGTAAAGCTTGCTTTATATATAATATAGAATTTACACCAAACAACGCCACATATGTGGTCATCCAACATATGGTGAACAGTCTAACAATGGATTTATATACATTACTTCATTTTAAAAAAAAGGACATAGAATTACGCCAGCATACCAGAGTGAACGCTTAACTAAAAAGCTCTCGTTAAACATTCAGAGGTGAAGGTCACTGAAGGAACAATGCATCTAAATTTTTCTACCTATATGAAAATTAAATAATACACACAGTATATTCTAATATTTCCTACTTAATAAGTTATTTTCATAAGTCTTGCGCATGAATAGACACATCTCGCATGTCAGTGAGTCAGTCGCAATGCGATCCCCGCTCCCAAGGTGCTACCAAATAAACGTGCCTACTTAAACAAATGCTTACCTTAGGACGTCAAAATTAATTAAAAAACTTAATATAAATAAATAGTTTTTATAATAACAGGAAAATCTAAAAAGTTCAGATTCATAAAACTTCACGTTTTATCCCTAACGGAAGAACGTACAGAGCGCCAAACGCTACGGTGCCTTTATACTTCTTTCGCCTGGTCCACAGTTTTCAGCCTCCGGATCGTCATGCTTTTTACGTAATCTCCCTCCAGTATGATCGATTATGTGTTTTCGAAGATCTACCGAAATTTCTTCTTCTTTCCCTTACTTGATATTATTTACTTAACTCTATATTATATGTATCTTCCTTATCAGATTAATTTGAGTTATAATTGTTGCTTTAGATATTAGTTTATTTATGTTACAGATACAGATATAAAAAAAACATATTTGTTGAGAAGAAGGAAAACACAATAATTACTTCACCTAACGGTATTATAAGTTAGTATGAGATTATTTCTAAGTATTAAAATATTCTTTTCTATTACGTAATAATGCAAATGCTTTTGAATAATGATTAAATAATAATTAATTCAGAAATATACAAACAAGATAAACACGTCTTATGAGTTTAACGGCGGTATAACAGTCGAGTACATAATATACATACATTTACATCATAATGAAATTATTTTCATAGCTATGAGCTCAGAGGCCTTAATGTCAATTTAGTGTTGTTTATGTAGAATTTTTCAATTTATTTTAGGTAAATGTGTTTTTTTTAAATATCTTTTACTAGCTTCACCTGTATTAAGCGGTAGGCGGTGTTAAGTTCCGCTATTTAACACGCAATGTCTCAATTACGGGCGGAAAGTGCAGAAAGGAGTGTCTTGACACTAGATACTTTCTGTTATCCTTCTATTTGCTTTGATTAGCCCATCGGCTAATCAAAGCTAATATCAAAAATTATCTGATGCATTCCGCATCTTTTTTTGCAATGACAATACAATTTTTTTAAGGATGAACCGGATGTCTTTGCCGGGAAGACCAAGAAAATGAAAAAACTTTTTTGCGCATGTTATTTCTGATAGTTAAGATTAAAAAATTACATTTACGTTAACTTTCACCATCTGTATAGAAGAACTCCGCTCGATTGTTTTGATTTTGCCTTGACTCTCTTTCTTTCTTTTTGTAGCATATTATCTAGTTAATATTTTACGCAGTGTTTTTTTATACTAATTTTTAGTTTGATTAGACTTTTATTTGTTTGTTTACCTGTAAGTTGAACAATACTCGTACACTGACGTAGATCATAACTTGCATTTTTTGCGTCAATGGCTGCATCAATAGCTGACTAATAAAATTAACTTGACATCTTAACATAAAATCGCTAATTATATTCTTATATTCAGAAAGGCATACCTGCCGTATGAGTCCACTAATATAGCAGTATTTCTGACTCATTACGTAAATATACGTCAGCATAACATTAATTCAGCCGATGAATAGTAACGTAGAACAAAGCAAAGTCCGACATTGGTCGTGTAACAATTCATTTAAGTGTACGATGTACTCATGGATAGGACAGAATATATTATACCTATATGTTTTATAGGTAAGGTTTAAAGCGCATGTGTATGTAATATTAGCGGAAGGAATTTACCTAAAATTAAAAATTAAAAAATTAAATAGCTTCACGCTATATCCCGCACACTGCAGGGTAGGCAGAGGGAACCTAGTGTTAAGACACTCCGTTCCCCACTTTCCGCCGAATTCGGAGGCTTGCGTGTTAAGTGGCGGAACTTAACGTCGCGCTTTACCTCGACACCAGAGCGAAGAAAATAGGAAATATAATTTCCACTCCTCGAGTGGGAATCGAACCCACAACCAGTCCGTTTACAGTCACACTCTTGTGCCACTGGGCCACGACTGGCCTGTGTAATAAATCTGTAATTACAATTAATATTTATGGAAATTGATGCCATCGGGGTACGATGTAACAATGATTGATTTGATTGTAAACGTGATCGGTTGTTGGTTCGATTTTAACCCGGGAATGATTATATTTAAACTATTTTTTATTATACGCAATGCCTGGAATTCGCACTTAGTGGAGAAAGGAGTATCTTGATTATGTCTGCTTACCTAATATTATTATATAAAATACCTTTTTTCTCAAGAATCTCTTATAGTTTTTATATTTTTAATAGAATACTAAATATAGAAATGTATAATGTTTATTTCCACAAGGAAACTAAAGTAAAAATTAAAAAATAAATAAATTGTAATCAATAGAGTTATGATATAATAATTGCTTATAGACATTTTATCATAGTCATAACAAACTGCTCAATACATTTATATGTTAGTTAAGGAAAATCGTTGAAAACTGTATTGTACTATAATAAACACTATGATTATTTTAATTTTAATGTGAAGTAAAGAATCTTAATTCTTAATACTAAATTGATATCTTATGAAATAGTCCTTTTATATGAAATCAGAACGGTTTTTGCATTTGCAAGGATCGAAGGGTTTTATGTTGTTTCTAATACTTTTTCACCATATTTGACAACATACGAGACCCTTATTTTTTAATTCAGACAGGTTTTGATAACGAGTAGCGAATTTACTTACTCGTGTCTACTGCTACGACTACAAGTTCTTTTGGGCCCCTCTTTATATCTTATCATGCTTTTTCTTGTATAGCAAGGTAGTCAGAAGGAACCTAGAGTCAAGATATTCCGTTCTTCACTTTCTGCCCGAAATTGCGATATTTTGCGCTAAGTGCGAGTAATTGGAGGTATCTTATATAACCCTTCCCCAAGCAGGAATCGAACCGGCAACCATCGTGTTTACCGTCAGACGCTGTCTCACTGAGTCGTGCCGTGCTTCTTTTACATTGTCATGTACACAATATTCCTTTGTAGCCAATTTAGTGGGTCACTTCTTAAAATTTTTGATAGTTTAGTTCACTTGGCCACTGTTGCCTCTGTTAAATATTTTAAAATATGCATTATGCGTACATTTCACTTTTTTTTACCTTCACGCTCTATCCCGCACACAGGCAGGGTAGGCAGAGGGAACCTAGTGTTAAGACACTCCGTTCCCCACCTTCCGTCGAATTCGGAAGCATTGCGTATTAAATGGCGAAATTAACACCGCGCTTTACGTCTGGTACCAGAGCGAAGGCAGTGAAATCATTAAATATTTCACTCCTCGAGTAGAAATCGAACCCACAACCAGTCACACTTTCGTGCCACTGCGCCACGTCTGGCTCCACTCACTTTTTGTGTTTCATAAATATTTTTATTATCACAAATATTTTGTGTAACTTTGGATCTTAGCAAAATCATTTGTTTAATGATAAATAGATAAAATTCTTTAAGAGCTTTTTTAACTTTAATATTTTCTAACATTCAGATATTTCAATATGTTCTTAAAAGCAATTTGAGTTCGTAGTAAACAGTAGATTTTTCTTAAAAATGTATGAACGGCTTTATAAAATATGACACAAATTTGGTCACGAAGCTAATATTGACCTAAGCTAAGCGATCCATAAATAGAAAAGTAAATGATTTCTATAACTGTAGCTTTGTAAATTATAACAGATTTATAAGATTTTTGTAACCATTCAATTTTATAAAATGTTATGTAAAGATTTTGAGTTACTTGATAAAAACTACAAAATTGGGTGATTGGGTAAAAAATTTGAAATCATTTTAAATATTGATAATAGGAAATAATATAAACTATATTTTTTTCTGAATGTGGCAAAAAGCTTTACCTCTAAGAGGATAATAAATAGTTGACACGAAAGTAATTCCAATTGCCCATTCATGTGGTTGCGTCGTATCAATCGAACAGGAAGTCATAAACTTAATATATAATTTAAAAAAAAAGCTTCTTTTTTTTGCTTCACGCTGTATCCCGTACACAGCACAGTAGGCAGAGGGAATCTAGTGTTAAGACGCTCCGTTCCCCACTTTCCGCCGAATTCGGAGGCATTGCGTGTTAAGTGGCGCAACTTAACGCCGCGCTTTGCCTCGATAGTAGAGCGAAGAAAATGGAAATATTAAATATTTCCACGCCTCAAGTAAAAATCGAACCCACAACCACTCGTTTTCTGTCACGCTTGTGCCAAAGTGCCAAGACTGGTACGTCTTTTAATTTTTGATTTTAAATTCTTTGGAAAATCTAAAATATTGGTTACCCTACACATTGATATCGATTCCCGCAGCCGCAGGCGGTCGCCGGGGTTGAAGGTTGTTGCAACAATAAGCAACTACTACTATAACATAACAGGTTAATTAATGCACAATCGTTCTACATCGCTATTCATACCGTACTGTATCGAATGACCGGACGTAATCTGCTAATGCGGATAACATTCTTTACTTTATGTTCGGCTATACTTAATAATCTGAATATTAAAGATTCGCCATCTTTGTGAGATGAAATTTTTTCTGAAAATAGTCAACCATCTCTTTATTTATGTACGTTTGAGTAATGTATATAAACAAATATATTGGAGTTTCTGTTAATTGGAGTTTCTGTAATATTAAAATGCCGATTTGTACTAAATGCTTATGCATACATGTATACACGGTAAATATACCAAAACAACAATATATTTTTTTATCTGTCGGTCCAGCCGTATGTCTGTTTGTTCCGTTTAGTCTCTGGAACGGCAAAACCGATTTAGACGGGATTTTAACTTCAATTTTTGTTTAGCTCCTCACAGACATAGTCACGAACACGGCTAGTTTAATAAAACTTAAACATATATATTTCTACAATCATTATTGAATATTTAGCACTTAATTTCGCATAACACAATAGCCTCGCTGCCTACAATTCAAGGGCGTAGGCGTCTAGCGCTAAGAAAATTAATTGTATACGATTCATCTGCACATACTTCCTGCACCGTTGTTTACGTCAAATGATAACATTTAAACCGTGACCTAATTCAATGAACAATAAGCTAACATGCATCACAATGCATCGGCCTCGGCGCGATGCGCTGCGTTGGCCGCTACAAGGGCGCGGCCAGTGACAAATATATCACATACTAGCTACCCGCTTGTGGCTTCACCTGAGTAACTTGAAATTTTAGGTAGTAGGTATAATAAAACAGTTATCTTATAACAAATTGTTGTCGAACAAAATTTAAATTGTTGCAACTTTTTTATTTATAAATGAATTGAAATAAATGTTAAGAAAAGTTTACCAAACTACAATACAATAGTCAAAATTGTATTTGAGTTGGTTTAGCCGTTTCTGAGATTAGCATCCACAAACGCACCGACAAATGCTCCTCTATTGCCTACATTCATATATGCTCCCAAAAATTTTTTTTCAAATATCTTCCATATTCAGAAAGCGATCATTTATATTTTTAATACAAGTATATTTTTAGACGTAGGTATATAATTTTGTCCTTGTATTTATGTTTACAAGCGTCCCCGTTGACGCGTAAACAGCGTATTGCCTTAGTAACGAGTATCTTACAATATATAAATGTGTCTGCCAAACACATTGTAGAGTGCGTTGCGTTGCGTTTATTTATGTTATAAATATATTTTTATACATTACTTACAAAAATTTTAAGCTTCTGCACCTCCTCAATATCATCTTTATCATCTTCATTGAATATATAAACTGCGATAATGTCAAATTTTACACTGGGCTTACAGATTCATTCAAAATTTTCGCTTCAAGAGTTTATATATTGATTATTTACTCCTGTATATTTTTAAGGAACCTGAAATAAAAAAAAGGATATAAGAAAATAAAATGACCTGATAATCCTTAATAATTAATTAAAATATAAAGTTACTTACTGGTAAGCAATCGATATAAAATATAGTATAAAATATAATATTTTACCAGTCCAATCGTGGCGCAGTGGCACAAGTGTGTGACTAAAAACGACTGGTTGTGGGTTCGACTTCCACTCGAGGAGTGGAAATATTTAATATTTTCATTTTCTTCGCTCTGGTGTCGAGGCAAAGTGCGGCGTTAAGTTCCGTCACTTAACACGCAATGCCTCAAAATTCGGCGGAAAGTGGGGAACGGAGTGTCTTAACACTAGGTTCCCTCTGAGTACCCTGCTGTGTCCGTCATATAGCGTGAAGCTAAAAAAAAATATATATTTTACAATATCCATACTTGTTTCACATACGTATTGAATTTCATAATTATTCCTTATTACATTTTACCCAATACCTTTTTAAATAAATAAAAAGAGTTTGGAGTCTTAAAAATTGATCTTCACTCATATTAAAGCTAATTGCATTGCGTTGCAAGTAGTAACTCTTTGTATAACTGAATACAACAAACAATATAAAAAAAATCATACTTAGCTATTACCCAATAAAATATTAAATTAGCGAATTTATTATTGCCTTAACTTTTTTATATATAAGTCTTACTAGATAGTGTCAGTTGACCACTTAACTCAAAGTTATATATTCGGTTAGTTTCTTTTTGCCTCGCACGTGCCAATTTCTCGCCATCCGTCCCTTCGTCACGCGGTACATAAATGGAAAAACTTTCTGTATCGTTGGCGAATGGCGATATGCCTTATTCTCTTATGAGTAAACGTGTTCTGCGTGTAGATGGAGGAGGACAGTTAATTATTTTTAAACTATTTAAATTAAATCTTTATTGAAAATATTTAACAGGTTCTAAGTATTAATTTTATATTTCGCAATAATTACCTTGGTGAAGAGTGTCTTGACACTAGGTATTCTCTGACTATACGGACACAAGAGTGAATCTGGAAAAACAATACCTAATAATATTTTTTCTCCAATAATGGAATAATTTATTCCCTTATTGTGTTGGATATATGTATAAAAGTTTTTATCATTTGAAATATTTTAATATATAAAAAATAAATAATAAAATTTAATAGTAAAACGTCTCGATTAAGAAGTCTTAACATTTACATGTATTAAAGATATCGTGAGAAGGTAAAATTTGCTCTCGCAATAAATAATGTAAAGATAACTTAAATAAAATAAATAATATGCATTTTTTGATTGACACATTCACTTTCAGCTTATATCACCACGCTTATTTAAACAGAATGTTCGAATATCGCTACTTCAGTCAAAAGTACCACAAGTCAAAATTACACCTTTTCACATGAGAGCTAATTAAAAAAAGAAGTATTTTTCGCTAACACTTTTTTAAAATATTATTGCGTATTTCATATATGGCTAGAAACGTATTTTTTGCAGTATTCAACTTTTCAAGTCATTAAATGATAAACACAGCAGCTCGCGTATTATATTTCGCGCGACCTAAACAAAAATTGAAAAGAAACAGTTGCTTTATATGCGTATTTTAAAATCAAATAAAGTTAAATAAAAACATAACAGGTTAAATTTGTATTTTTGCAATTAAAACATTATATATAGATTGTTATATGGTACTTTTAAATTGAAGGAAGATATGCATATAAATATCGATATATTATTATACATCTAATTCGATTCGACTTTACATTAGCTAAGATTTAAAAACTCGATCTTAAGAAATATACAATGAAAGTTCCGAGAAGGAATACTTTCATATTATTGTGAATATTGCTTATTTTAATGTAAATAAATAAAACTCTACTTACAATCAGAATTTTAAAAAAAATATTTTATTGAAAACGTGGAAAGCTGTATGGAAACAAAGGCGTCAATGTATCTTACATATATGTAGAGATAATTAATATGAAGTGACGCCTTCAACGTATCGTCGTGTCGTGCGATCCTACCGGAAGCGTCCGTTGCTCGTGGAATACGTATTGCGGTTTCGAAGCAGGGTTGATTACGAAATATTAAATGACATACGAAGGATCAATTATTGATTTTGTTATATGAGAAATGAGAAACATGTGTGTTGTTTACATAAAAATCCTGATTTTATGGACATTTTCTTTTTTCACGTTGCTATGTAACTTATATATATATAGCTATTTAAATTTTAAATTAATTTTTACTAACAAAAAATATTATAGTAAAGAGATTCCTTTTTCAATTAATTTAATTTAACTTCATATACATATATTTCGATTCTTATTTATATTCTGTTTTTTGCAGTGTAGGCCGCAGTTTAAAATCATTTACTTAATTCTTTTATTTCCGATTATGCAGAGCATGTACTGAGCAACCAAAGCCTAAGTAGTTAAGGTCCCTTAGTAAATTATATCCACAACATCAGTGCATACATTCTATAGCGAGACGTTCAGGCTTGCCTGTGGCTGTAATGGCCTCATATAAAACCTTAAAAGACAATTACCTGACAAATATAATAAAAATGAACTTTAAAGAACATAAAACTAAATAGTTTAATGTGTTCTTATATTGCTACTGTATGTTTGCTTCATTTAATTCATGAACATTCATGAACATGTGAACATGTAACTAATTAGTTTTTGCCTTTAAAAGGTAAATAATTTATAGCACTAGGTATAAGTGTGTATAATAAAATTCCACAAATGATTTTAGACTTGCCACTTGTATAATTTAAAACCAAGATAGAAGAAGAAAAATATTATTCAGAAAAGTAGGTATCTATTATATATTATTCTGTCAAAAAAAATGTTAATATGTGTTGAATTAAATAATGTTGATGCTCTCTCGGGAGGTTCGTTCATAGTTATGAAGTTACTGTAAAATTATACTAATTATAGGGCTAAAAATATCGGTTTTTTACGCGAACTGACGATTGGAAAGAGCTTTTATCGCCTGTTTAAGCCAATTTTGATTGATTAAGAATATAGATTTTATTATCGATATAGGTGGGTAGTTAGAGTATTATTTTGCTAATTGGTAGCTTCAGTGACAACCCTACACACAGTAGACTGCCAAAAGAAAATGTTAATCCATACATACGGCTGGCTAATTATATTGCAGCTTACCTTTAGTTTGCCGTCAGTAAAATATCGGTTAGGTGCTTTAGCGCACTAATAATATTTTTTGTGACAAAATTAATCCTAAATCATTTCATTTTTAAGTATTTTTATTATGTTAATAAATATAACATTTTATAGCCACTTTAATTCTATATTGACAAACCAGTTACAAGTGCTTACTATTAATGTTATGAATTTATATGTGATGTATAGAATTGATAAACATATAGTGAAACATTGAAGTTTTTTAGTGAGTGAATAAAACGGATAAACTTGTTTCTTAATTTTATGTATTTTAATGGTGACAGTTTTTACGTTAAGTGAACATGGCGCCATCAAGCGGCGGCCGCGGATACTTTTACAGTACAAATCTTGTATACCGGAGCACGACAACTTAGCTTTTGATACGTTTTGCTACTCGGTAAGAGATGGCGCTAGCTATTAAGCAAAATATGCATCAACGTTAAATCGTTCATTGTCGTTATTAATATGTGTTTTCTTTTTTAACAGGCCGAGCCGGGGGAGACCATAGCCACAACCAAAGAAGGTGAGTTATTTATTTATAAATTTAAAATTGTAAATATTTTAAAATCATAAAATGTATGTACATGATTCTTATACAGAAAAAATGCTAACTTTTATATAACCATTTTTTTGAAGAATTACCTAAGCATTAAAAAAATGTAAGCCAATATAACCTTACACTTTTTCTGGCAGTAAACGCAATTGGTTGTGGATTCGATTTTCATTGAAGGGAATGGTTATATTTAAACTGATTTTATTTCTCCACTTTTGGTACCTATAACACGTGGCTTTGAGTTTGGCCACTCAATAGCCTCAATTCCTCGTTCCGAGCGGAAAGTAGGTAACAGAGTCTCTTAACAATAGGTTTTCGCTGACTACCCTGCTATACGAGAAAGAACGTCAAAACTACTTTACTTATTATAAAAACATTCCTCCACTTTCCGCTCGAAGTTGAAACATTTTTGCGTGTTTAGTGGCGGAACTTAACGCCGCGCTTTTTTTTAAGTACCACAGTGAATAAATAAAAATTTAAATATAATAATTCCACGAAGTGAGAATCAAACCCACAACGATCGATTTTACAGTTCAACGGCGTCTTACTGCGCCATATAAATAAAAATATTTCAAATTACAGAGGAATGGGTAACTCGTAAAACGAGTGAAGTGACAACCACACGCCAAATAGCGACGCGCGTGAAACGCGAGCTGGTGCTAGAGGACGGGCGCATCCTCAGCGACTCCGGGCCAAAGATATCTACCTCCGTCAATGAAGACACGCATACTACTAATTTTCAACAAACTGAGGTTTGCTTTCTGAATGTTATAAGCTTTAGTTTTAAGTATTGAAATTGTTAGGAAATAGCAATTGTCATTTATGAAATAGGAAGTATATTTATAGAAAAAGTACTCTGTGTCTTTAGTGTTTTGATAAGATATAACAAAAGAAACTGAAATTTGAGTATTTAATTTTAGCCGACTACATAATACTCTGTATTCTTTATCTTTAATCAATGAAATAAAAAATAAAAAAAAAATAAATAGATTTTATTCTTTTATATATAATTTTTCTTTTTACCAATATTTGACATAGGCAAAGACTAGTAGCCACTTTGTTATTTATTTTCCGATCATCTTCAAATTACTGGAATATCATAGAAATAGTAAAAAGAGCTTATTCTGATTAGTTGCTAGCAACGCATTTAGTTCATTAAATGACTGAATATAAAATATTATGGGCATTACCAGTAGTTTGGTGGTAGGAGATTCGTTCTCCGACTGGCTCGCGACCACTATCGTGTCAAAGACGAACCGCCAAATATCGTATGATGTGTTCCGGTTCGATGGCATGTAAGCCAGCTCTCCCTATTCCCACCATTCCCATCCTTCCTACCTCCTTCTGTCCTACATTCCCAAGGCTGGCAACGCATCCATAACTTGAATGTTGTGGATGTCTATGGGCGAAGATAATCACTTACCACCAGGTGGGCCTTCAGCTCGTTTGCCTCCTTTATTCCATAAAAAAAAAAAAATACCTGTCATGTATGCAGAGTTTAAAATGTGTTTACAATAACATTCAAGTTAGTACTTAGTACTAGTTTTTATACAAATATCATGTGTAACAGTGGCATGTAGGGGCATTGTGTGCTATGTACTAATTTGACGCCGTGCTTTGCCTCGACACCACAGTGAAGAAAATGGAAATATTAAATATTTCCCCTCCTTGAGTGGGAATCGGACCCACAACCAATGGCGTTTACAGTGATTCTTTTTACCTTCACACCACAAATGGCCTCAATTATATAGAATTTCTCTTTCTTCTTACAGAATAAATCTCTAGTAATCAGCACAGTTTGCTAGATGCTGATATAGCTGAAACTAAAGCTTATGTAGTTTAGAATATTAGCTAGAAGCCAGTCGTGGCGCAGTGGCACGAACGTGTGACTGTAAACGACTGGTTGTGGGTTCGATTCCCACTCGAGGAGTGGAAATATTTAATATTTCCATTTCCTTCGCTCTGGTATCCGAGGCAAAGCGGTGGCGTTAAGTTCCGCCACTTAACACGCAATGCCTCCGAATTCGGCGGAAAGTGGGGAACAGAGTGTCTTAAGACTAGGTTCCCTCTGCCTACCCTGCTGTGTGCGGGATATAGCTTGAAGCTATATATATAAAAAAAAGAATTTGTATTAGTAAAAATACCACGTTAAACGGTCACGTTGAACATACAGTCATCGTTTAAAGTGGTTAAAATAATTTCTATTTAAAATATTCAGACGTACAAGTAATGATTAATTTAGTTTTGTTAATACATTTTTTGTCTTTACGTACATAGCATAGAGTACCAGAAGACAAAGATGGCGAAGAAAACGCTGAGTTGACAGCTGAAGATGGTGCCGGGGCACCTGTTGAAGGTACATTTTTATTCATTTTGAATAACCGTTGTGTGTCTAAATATATATTTGTTTTCCATATAAGCTCTAATTCTTCCATATATAGACTTAGGCTGTATAATACGAGTATTTCATAGTCCTAGCAATTTTTTCTTGTATAAACCATAAAAAATGTTATTTTAGTTAATAATTCAACTAATATTGAATTATTAATTAAAATAACAAATAAACTAATTGTATTTCTATTATTTTCACCTGTCATTTGAATTAAAGAGATTGTCCATTATCCAATGCAATCCAATATAGTATATGTACTATAGACAATCAGCCTTGTCTCTGTTTTTATTTAAAAAAAAAACACTTAAAAAACGTACTAAATCTGAACAGACTAAGCAGAAATAACGTTAAATTTTATATTTGTTTTTAAATTTAATAATAATTTTGCACTGAATATATTTATATACTATAAAATAAAATAGTTTACATTGAAACCTGTTCATAAACGACACTTTAACTCGCATAACTAACCATAATAGTCAGTTTAATGTTTCCTACTTAGCTTATTATTTATTGAGCGAATTTTGTTATTTGACGCCTGTATTTTTATTATCTACTAACAAAGTTATGGAACTTGTAAAACTATTAGGGAAAGTGTTGTTGAAGCGATAAAGTCTTACGGTTTGACAATTCATTATTCAATGTTAAAGGTCAGATTACATTGCATCGTCATTGCTATCGCCAGTTTAGACATAGTTTTTATAAGAAACTAGCCGTGTCCACCATTTAAAAAGAAATAATTCCTAAATAAAAGTAGGCTAAGTTACTCCTTGTTATATTAGCTATCTTCCAGTGAGAGTGTAGTCAAAATCGATCAAGCCGTTTTACAGATTACACATACATATACATAGTATAAAGTTATTTGAACCTTACAAAAAGACATTGCAATTTTATTTGTTTGTAAATGTATTATTGAAATAAAACTATTTTTAACCAGATTAATTGCGTATATTATACAGATACCTGTGACCACGGATTACTGTACGGTATTCGGAACGTCGGGGTTTCTTAAAATTTTTTTTCTTATACCAAAGTATATACCCAATTAAACCGGCTATAAATAGCTATATTTCAAAATGTAGATATACAAATCGCAAAAACAGAAGTAGGTACTTATTAAGATATTAGACATTGATTCTTGCATTTATTTACTTATTATTTGTACATATTAAGATATTTGTCATTGATTCATACATTAGACATTGATTCTTACATTTTTTATTTACTTATTATTTGTACTTATTTAGATATTTGTCATTGATTTATACATTAGACATTGATTCTTACATTAGACATTGTTTCTTCCATTTTTTACTTATTGTTTGTACTTATTCAGATATTTGTCAATGATTTATACATTAGACATTGATTCTTCCATTTTTTACTTATTGTTTGTACTTATTCAGATATTTGTCATTGATTTATACATTAGACATTGATTCTTCCATTTTTTTACTTATGTTTGTACTTATTCAGATATTTGTCATTGATTTATACATTAGACATTGATTCTTACATTTTTTAGTTATTGTTTGTACTTATTCAGATATTTGTCATTGATTTATACATTAGACATTGATTCTTCCATTTTTTACTTATTGTTTGTACTTATTCAGATATTTGTCATTGATTTATACATTAGACATTGATTCTTCCATTTTTTACTTATTGTTTGTACTTATTCAGATATTTGTCATTGATTTATACATTAGACATTGATTCTTCCATTATTTACTTATTATTTGTACTTATTTAGATATTTGTCATTGATTCATACATTAGACATTGATTCTTACATTTTTTATTTACTTATTATTTGTACTTATTAGGATATTTGACATTGATTCATACATTAAACATTGATTCTTGCAGCATTGGAGAACACACCTGACGGTACGATTACACCGGCTGGTGCCAAAGTACTTGTGTCGTCTTGCGTGGTCGCAAACCCAGATGGCAAGGTGCGTGAAAGCCACGACCGCCGCGTGCTCACTAGAAACATTACTGAACGTGTACGTGAAACGGAAGAGAGGATACATCGCGGGGACACTACGCATGAGGTGAGTGATCTGTATTTTGTAAGGATCTAAAGCAGCAATGGTGTGAAAACTGAAGTATTTTACATTTATTTTCATAATAATTATATTACAATGTAACCACCTAATATAACAATATCCTTTTGTCTGTTGGTTTGGAGTTTGAAAGATAATAGAAATCAATATTAAGTTTTTTGCAAAAAAAAAGCTTTTATTTTCACAATTATTATATATTTTGAAATAAAATGATGTCTAACCACATTATACCGTTATCAAATATATGTTTTTGATAATCGATAATACATTTTTAGAAAACCCAACGTTTCGAACACTGTACAGTATAGTCCGTGATCACAGCTAGACACAACCTTGTGATACTTTAAAAAATATATTTAAAACAGATAATTAAATATTAATGGAAAAAAAAATAAACATAAAAAGATAAAAACTTCTATTAAACAAAATCGTATGTGCATATTCAGGTTTTCTGAACGCTGTGTGCAAACAGTTTAACAAGTAATACGTCTTATCTCTTAAACGACATATTGATAGGGCGTCAAGAATCGATTCTATTCAGAGCACGATATCTTGTAGCTGCTAATGGAGCCCTGGGAACCTCTGATGTAAACTATCCTGGATTCCTTGGCTATTTAAATTTACTTTATATTAATGATGGTCTGATGTAATTAACGGGTAAAATACTATATTCTGCGTAGAATATATTACGAATTTATCTAGATTTTACTCTTATACTTGAAGCTGTATATTTTAAAAATATAAAAAATAGAAATATATACATAATTTGACCAATATTTTCAAAACCGAGCAAACCCAGAGTGTTTCCTTTCGGCCTTGATATTAATTACGATCCCAAAACTTCAATTACTAATTACTTATATTACTCACCGCACAAATCATTTCCTTCGGGTTTCATTAAGAAAAAGCAATTTGATTGGCGGTTTAACGAGCAAAGCTTTTTTGGATTGAATTACTTAATTTAATGTACATACCCTGCAAAATACTAAAAAATATGTTAAGACAAGAACAAGTTATTATATTGAAAACTTTTTTAGTAAACGTATAAATTTGTTTAATGCAACAGGCTTCGAACCTCCGCCTTTTGGAAACCGTCCAAGCACTCTAACCGCTAAGCCATGCGTTCTACATCCGGTTGCGTAGAAATTCTCATACGCTTTTTACAACTTATTTTTGTTGTCACTTTTTAGATATGTCCGTTAGAAAATTACACATTTACTTAAACATGTATTTAAATCTATTAAGTGCAAATCTCACTAGGACATATGTAAGTACGACGAGCTTATAAATAGTTCACGAGTGTTACAAAGTCTCGTTACAAGTTGTTTCGTGAGTTCCTTGCTCGTATCGGAGGTCATCTGAAGCTTTTTGAAGGCAAACATGTTGGTCTGATAAGGGCGGCCGCATACCAGACCGGTACCTGTTATAACAATAACGATACTATCTTTAACTATATAAATAAATAAAATTTGAGTGTCTGTTCATAATATTATTAAATGCGTATGTGCGGTACGTATACCAAAATAACATTTTTTACATTTTTTGTCTCTCTATCTGATTGTTTGTTCCGGCTTATCTCTGGAACTGCTGGGCTGATTTTGATGGAATTTTCACTGTTAAATAGCTGATGTAATAAAGAGTAACTTAGGCTACTTTTATTTTAGCATACAGAAGAAGTTGCAGAGCAAAGTTGGTTATATTATATAGGGTTAATACTCTGAATCGAGCAATTAGCTTCATTTGTATATTAAAAATATCTAAAAAAAGTGTTAAAGTGTTAAATCTGATTAAGCATGAATGTAAATTATAGCAGCTGTAAATATTGTATCTGTGAGTCGAAATCTAAATGGCATTTTAAATTAAAGGCGAGGCGCCGCACAGTCCCATGTTTTTGTATTAAAAATAATTCATTTTTTCTGTTAGTACCTACTAGTGTTTTGCAGTTATTTTGCAATTATTGAACATGTTTTATATAATAAGTGTTGTTGATGTAATATCATTGCTTATTTTATATAGTTATATCCATTATATATAATATAAATTCTAAGTATTAAAGATGTAACATAAAAATTGTCATTTAAAATTAATTCAAATATCTTAGCTGAGGTAATATTTAAAAATACTTTTGACCAGCTCTATTCTTTTTCCTATCATATTCCTATTTTTTTTTTAATGTTTACCACATACTGAAGCAGTAGCCTGCTTTCATTTCAATTGATAGGTAATTTAAGTTTATTAGACATATTGACTCGTTAGTAAAATTTTACTTAGTTACGCTACATGTTATAAATCGTAAAGTTTCGATTTAAACTTTAAACTATAATATTTTAAGTATAAGCCAAAGTAGATTATTCTTCCCATCGAGTTTCATAAGTAGAGCACAACGTAAAATGGTCCAGCGTTTATTCAGATGAGAGCCCGCATAAATCGATGGTATTTTGAAATTATAATTCGCATGGAGATAGGCCGCCGCGGGCGCAGCGCCCACGTTGTAACTGTTACGATGTTGTAGTGCTCGCTAACATAAAAACATGAAAATAAATATAAATTTATTATAATAACTTGATAATTCGTGATATAAATAAATTTAAATCTGTTGTTTTATTACATTTGTGATCGTCTGCGTCAATTTTTTATATTTTTTGCATTTTTAACTTAATATTATTAGATGTGTAATTTTAGTTATTTTTTTGCTGAATAGACGGTTCACTGATGTATTGTTAGACTTAAAAGTTACACTTATTGTTAAACTTAATGTTCCACTTCAATTTGTATTTATATTATATTTGTATATTTAAGTGTAGGTACTGAAAGGCTCAATATTTTGGTTTTAACTAAATTGTCTCGATATAAGTGAATAATGGATAATTTCTCTCTGACGAGCCGGCTATGGAAAAAGTGTGAAGGAGTTTTTTTTTAATTGTCGCTTCAGATGAAATTTACATTTAGGCACCGTCTACAATATGGAAGTACTATTTTTATTTGCATCATCAAGGTAGATATTTTATATTTCCTTATTAATTAATGTCATCTGAAAAATGTTGCTCACATATAACTATATTTTTGCGTTTTTTACCTTTACGTATCACTTAGTAAGATATATTATAGTTATATAAAAGCTTTTTTGTTTAGTAGAACAAAGACTACAGTAACGATAACATTTTAATACCACTTGTATTTCCTTGAAGAAATTCGGGCTCCACGACGATTGCACGAGTACACAATCGGACATGGCTTTACTAAAATTTAACTATATAAAACAAAGGTAACCGCTAGTACAAATGGGCCTAAGGTCTATATAGTATTTGCGAGTAACCTCTGTATGCAATCATTTGCGCAAGCTCCATTTGTGTAAAGCGATATTATTGTTTACTGATCACGGCCTGCGGCTTCGCGCGAACTAAGCTTTCTTGCCCAAGAGTGTGGTAAAATTTGAAATGAAAATGCTTGTAGAATGCTAAAGAACATACCTGAATATCAATTTTGACACGTAATTTTGTTGCAATTTTAGTAAAGGTGTATTCAGAGTTTAAGTTCTAAGATTCTTGTAAATTATTTGACTAAAATATTTAATATTTCATTTTGACTCAAACATTTCAATGTAATTAATATATTAATTTGTTACCAGTAGTTAAGATTGACTACTTTACCTCGGAGGCATCGTATCCGCTATATAATAATATTTATATATATTAATGTATTTACAATGAGCTAAACATGACAAACGTAGTGATTTAACACTCAATATTCATTTCACTTAATCCGAAACTTTCGCTAGATGTGTAAAGACAAATAATTATATCTTTTGTAACTTATCTGGCAAAAAAGCCCCAGCGAAATACCTTATTAGATTTGACGCTTTTTGTGAAAAAAGAATTAGAATGACTTTGCATTTTATCAATACACGTGACTTACAGTCGGTGAACGTATTGCTTTTTGCCCTAAATTTATATGAAAAAAAATCGCACAATTTTTTTATATGTTTATTTATTTATACAGTTTTGTATGTAATAGTCTCTAATAGTTAGTTTATTTGTGTGCATAATGATCTGACCTTACAGATGGTACTTGGTACTTTCAAAAGCGTAATAAACGTGAAGACGCTTATGGGTTGCTTTATGTTGTCGATCAACAAGTCAGCTATGCTACTTGTTCGGTACAAATGGCGTATAACCATATTTAAATATATATGTATTTATAATTTGTTCTCTGTTTTTTTTACTTCTAAAACTTTTTAATATTTAATGCTAAGTTTTGATCAATGATGAAATAATTAACGATATAAATTTTTGCCCTTTTTATATTTTTATTAAGAATTTAAACTAATAGGAACCATTAAATTACATAACTATATAACTTCATAAAGACATCGAAGAGGCTGTAAATTCTGCAAAAATATTGTCTGTCCTAGATAGCGAATCGTTCAGTTGGCAGTTGTCACTTATGTTGTGACATTTAATGTCAAATTTTGAGAAAATGAAGAACGGACTGTCTTAACACTAAAGTCTTCCTGAGTCCATCGTGGCGCAGTCTAATAGCGTTTGACTGTAAACGTTGATTGTTAAACGGTTGATTGTGGATTCTATTTCCACTCAAATAAATCGTTATATTTAGATTATTTTTATTTTTCCGTTCTGGTACTTAAAATAAAGCGTGACGTTGAGTTTCGCCACTCAATACACAATGTCTCGATGTTGGCGAAATGTGGAGAACGGAGTGTCTTGATACTAGATTATTTCTGATTACCCTGTTAAGTCAAAAAAACGTGAAGCTGCTTTTTTACTTTTCGTAAATATTATAAGGCGATTTGGATAAGGACGTATTACCACAAGCCTTACATTTATTATATTTATTTATTTGTCAACTTTATTGCAAACAGATAATTTTTTTAGAATGTAAATTCTCGTAAATTTATTAAGTGCATAAAATAAATATGGCCAAGGCTACAAATAGTTCAGTTTAACATGTTAATGTTAATATTAGCCTTGACATGTAGTTAAGCAATAAGCTCTTTTCTAATGTCTGGATGTCAATGAGGTACTTTTAGTAATCCTTAGAAAATGTATTTTTAAAGCAACAACAAAGATGTGCAAGGTATTTCAAAACTTCAAATGACATAAAATGAAATAAAATAAAATGAAATAAAATGGCTTAAATATTATATATATTATAATTTAAAAAAAATAAACAATTATGTTTTAATACTTATTAAAAGTCTGCCTGTTCTATAATGACACAATGTTAATTATTTTTTTATCGTTGTTTTTTTTTTGCCACATATAAAACACAGTTGAGTTAATAAAAAAATTTTAAAACATTTTTTTCCTTACATATATTCTTACGTTAATCTTTAAAACTAAAGTAAGCAAGATAAGCCTTACATAAGCATAAATTTATATGCCAATCGATTATAAACATAGGCTTATAAAATAAATAAAATACAAGCGAGTGAACATGTTCATATAAAATAATATCGATACTTTATTTACACTGGAAGCACATTGCAGATTATTTATTCTACAAGATGACCATTAAAAGTATAAAGTGTGTACTAATAAGTGAAGACAGGCCTTACTGGAAGCGTTTGTCATTCTAAAACCCGATTATAGCGCTAGATGAAAGGCGAGCTATTGGACGATAATTTAAGAACTGTAGATATCATCTACAAGGTACGGCCAGTCCGAGAATTCATGTGATCGAGCCACTACTCGTAGTGCTATTTTAACATGTTGGGCCAAGGTGCTGTTGACAAACATTGGTTTTAATATTTTTTTGATTAATTGGTTACACGATATTGTTAATTTGGAAAAAAGATTGTGTATATTATTTAAAAGTAGATTAGGATAGTGGCCTGTCGTGGCCCCGTGGCACAAGCGTCCGACTGTAAACGACTGGTTGTGGGTTCGATTCCCACTTGAGGAGTGGAAATATTTAATATTTCCATTTTCTTCGCTCTGATATCGAGGCTATCGAGGCAAAGCGCGGCGTTAAGCTCCGCCACTTAACACGCAATGCCTCCAAAAATCGGTTAAAATGGAGAACGGTGTGTCGTAACACTAGTTTCCCTCTATCTGCCCTGCTGTGTGCGGGATACAGCGTGAGGCCAAAAAAAAAGATATAAATATATTTTGCTTATGTGTAACTAGCAGCAGGAACCATATAGGTTTTGCAAAGAATATGAAATTCATAATCAGAATGAACTCGGTTTTCGGCTTGAAATCGAGACATTCCGTGTTGGCTTGTAAATTGAGAGAGTGAATTCAACTAAGAGAAGAGTAATGAAAATATAAAATTATGATCATTCTCTAAGTGGGAATCGAATTCACAACCAATCCCGTTTATATTTAAACGCTATACCACCGCACCATGTCTATTCCATCTACTTACAAAATATTTGAAACTTTCTAACATATCCTTATTCGAAATAATGCACAAAGCTATACTATAAGTGACAAAACAATTCAATTAATTTCATGTAGCTGTTCTAACACGTTGGAATAAGTCCTAAGAGGCCTCTGTATGTTAATAGGATATTCATTTTCTTGACACTTAACCTTTAGGATGTCGATTGTATCATTCATATAATGTACGACCGGTTATCGCTTAACACTAGATGAGTAAGCGGCAAGTCCAAAACGGGTGCAGTAATGGCAACCCATTTTAGAATATTCCTTAGCTGATGGTCTTTTGCTATAGAAAATTGTATTATTTGTCGGAATTCTATTACTGGACAAGATAGCATGGGGAATAAATATGTTATAGTAAATAATCTTGTATATGAGTGTGATATTTTAGATTATAGTGGTAGAGGTGTTTTAGTGGACGTGGTGGTTTTGAGTTCGATTTCTATTAGATAAAATAAATTTAAAAAATATTTCCCACATATCAGACAGAACCTAGTGATATGACACTCTGTTCTCTACATTCTCGGGCAGAACTGAGACATTGCGTGTTAAGAGGCGGAACTCAACGCTGCACTTTTTTGTAGGTACCAAATCGAAGGAATGAAAATAATTTCAATATAATCATTTCCTCGAATGGGAATCGAACCATAAAATATCACGTTTTATCTCATACGTGGCCCCACTACGCCACGAGGATCTCTCTCTATAAAATATAAATTTATTTAAATGATTATTATTTCAATGATCTAGTAAATAAAAAAAGCGATTTTATTACTCAAAACACAATATTTCTAAACGGATGCAATGCACTTGATTGGATTTCCCTGCCGGGTCTCTCTTCAAAAACGGGTAAGAGATCCGACGTTAAATAAGCGTCAGCAGCTTCATATCCTCGAAAAAGCAGCAGAATAATCAGAGACAACCTAGTATCAAAACCTTTTCTGTTAGAAAAAAGTTATTTTATAATATAAATGGGAATTTGAATCTTCCGCAGTTAAACACCACTTGCAAGATTATAGTCTAAGATACGCATAATAAACGATTACGTGAGAAAATTTAGAATACATTTCAAAAAGCACTTAAACCAAACTTTTTAATATAAACTTAAACAATTAAATTCTGTCTTACATTCATTACCAATTCCAGGAAATAATAGTTGATTTGAAAGTAAGACTTTAAAAGTACAGGTATCATTTTAAAGAGTTATCGACCTGCACGCTCAAAGTATGTGTCGTCAGGTTTATGAAGTAACTGTAACCGGTTTACAATCACGGTTCGCGAATTCACTCGGTGAAATCTTTCTTCTATCGTAAATTTATTACTTGTGACGGTCATTTGTGCATGATTTATTATGCGAATGGTACATTTATTACTGTGAAATTATATGCGTTTATTTGAGATTAACATATTGTTGTTATTGGCACGTAATATTATATGTAGCTTCATGGCTTATTTCGTTGTAAGTGAAAACTTAGTGTCAAGATACTGTTCTCTATTTTCCGCCAGAAATCACGACATTACCTGGTAAATGGCGGAATTAAACGTCGCGCTTCTTCATAGATATCAGAGCAGAGAAGTGAAAATAATATATAATCTTTCCACGAGTAGCAATCGAACCCACATCCATGACACAGTCAGTTGCTATCCAATTCCGCGTCTACAACCTCATATAATATATATTCTATTTATTTTAAATATTTCAAATAATTCAAAGAAATAAAGGTGTCTTAATTGATATTTTTAAGTACGTTCCCTTTGTAAGGCACACGTGCAAAAAGCGGGAAATGCGTGAAGATGTTACGTACCGTGGATGTATATTATGATATTTACTTTTATAATAATACGCTGGAAGAAAATGCAACTTAAACAATAACATATGGAATCTATAAGGTTGGTAGAGTTTTTCAGTATATCGAACATAGAGTCGACTATCAAAATAAAAGATATATCATCAAAGTTATTATCTCAACGCAACGCGTGAAAGAAAGATTTACGGTGCATTTTCTTTCTTTTTACGAAAATTATACGAACGCAGGAGTATGACATTTGATAAATATGAAGTTTATATAGTGAAGGAGTAAAGAAACCCTTATTTCTTTATAGCTTCACGCTATATCTCGCATATAGCAGGGTAGGCAGAGAGGAACCTACTGTTAAGACATTCCGTTCTCCATTGTTCGCCGAACTCTGGAGGCATTGCGTATTAAGTGGCAGAACTGAGAGCCGCCCTTTGCCTCGACGCCAGAGCGAAAAAAAATGGAAATATTAAATATTTCCACTCCTCAAGTGGGAATCGAACCCACAACCAGTCGCTTTATAGTGACACTTTGTGCCTCTGCGCCACGACTGGCCCCATTTTATAGTGTAATAAAAATGCATTAAGTTAATAAAATAAATATTACACATACTATACACATCTTTTACACATATATTTATATACTCACATAAGCGTTGCTAAGGCAACGTGTATTTTACGCCTCAATTTTCCATTTGTATAAGAATATTTAATCTAGATGATAACTTTTTATTGAAAACCAATCTTATTATTCATTTGTAAAAATAAAATTAAAAAAATTTATTAATAATACACTTTTTGCACAAAATTTCTCCTTTCTTTCAAATTTTCGCCAAAAGTCATTGTATTGACTTAAATTTTTGCTACCCATTGTGTTCATTTACTTCATTCAAATACATTTTGTAATATTACTTTTGATTAAACACAAAGAAAGTTTCTTACGTTCATCAGTTCTCATCGTTATTCACTGGATCCAAAATAAAAAGCATGAATCGTCGACTCGCGTGAGTGAAGCAATTTAGTTTGAATTTAAATAGTTGATGAATCTATCGGAGATGTTTATCTCAGAGTAGAAAATTATGGAAATGGTATTGTGAAAAACATTGACAGATTACAGTATAATTGTTGTATATAATTTCTTGAATCGAAAAAGTATTATTTAATATTGTCGTGATTAAGTTAGAAGACTATATGATTCAGTTTGTATTTAGTTTAAGATATTTGTTATATTTGTTTAAATACAGCGACCGTTGAATTCAATTTTTTATCTCCGCGTTTTTTTAAATAGATATAAAATTACCATCCAAATTTATACACCTTTCTTATTATTGCCTAATTCCTTAACTAGGCCGTTGAAGCGCAGTGGGACAATATCTGACTGTTAACATCGTGTTAAGTTCTATTTACACTGCTCGGTGGAATGATTTTATATAATTTCCATCTCTCCGCTCTGGTACATGTCCATTTGTAAGACAAAGCGGAGCATTAAATATCATCACTTAACACATAATGTCTCCATTTTGGACAGTGAGTGTAAAATGGAGTGTCCTGACATTTTAAGGAGAGACGTATAAACGTTAAAGTATATCTACATTTTTAATAGAAACAATTTTTGTACTAACTTCATTCCTTCACAGCTAAGTTCGTGTATTTATTTTAATAGTTTTTCTACATTCCATAGACATCTTCTAAGTAACAACTCTGAGTGTGAGATGAGGTTACCCAATAAATATAATTGTAAATAATTAACCGGTACTGATTGTTTCTATGTTGATAACCACTATCATCATCAGTTGGGTCTACGAGCCTTTGTGGGCCCTAGGCCTCCTCTAACGCTTTTGCACCATTCTTCTCGGTCTGGAACGCCGCTCTTTTCCAATTTTGAAGCCTAGGGTCTTGAGGTCTTGGGTAACTTCCATCAATCCACCTAAGCTTCTGTCTTTTCCATCCCTATCCCTTCGTTTACCA